>JARKIP010000131.1:0-562500 GCA_029990175.1 Petunia secreta
ACTAATTTTAAATTGGCACAAAAACGTAAATATTTTACTTTTATGGTCCGCCCACGTAAAAATTCCTATAATCAAAGTGAGGAATATTGTGAGGTAATTAGGAAAGTGTACGAAAGACCACTTTTGCCACTGGTCTTTGGGCACAGGCCATTAATGTCAAAACATTTAGTTTGTGGCCACTTTTGCTTAAAGAGATAGAACTTCAGTCCAGAGGCCGGATTGAAGTTCAGTCCTTAAAGATTGAACTTCAATCCAGGGCCATATGGACTGAAGTTCAGTCCAGTCCTTAAGATGGAACTTCAGTCCAGGGCCATATGGAC
The DNA here is from genome assembly GCA_029990175.1 of Petunia secreta. Classification (NCBI taxonomy): domain Eukaryota; kingdom Viridiplantae; phylum Streptophyta; class Magnoliopsida; order Solanales; family Solanaceae; genus Petunia; species Petunia secreta. The sequence continues at coordinate 321 of JARKIP010000131.1, forward strand.
TGAAGTTCAATCCTTAAAGATGGAACTTCAGTCCATGCCATGGACTAAAGTTCAGTCCATGGCCATATGGACTGAAGTTCAGTCCTTAAAGATGGAACTTCAGTCCAGGGGCCGTATGCACTGAACTTCAGTCAATTATCAGAACTTAAATCAATATTTATTTAGTAAAGGCCCAAAAATGGCTTTTAGTGAAGACCAAAGAAATAGTGGCCTCAAATCAAATACCAGTGTTAAAATGACTGCTGGGCGAAATTTTTATGTAATTTAGCTGTAAAAAGTTTAATACTATAATTAAAGACAATATTCACTATGAAATCCGCAAGCAGCAATAGGTATCAATGAGTATACTCATTGTTGGAATTGAACGCGTCAGATATCAGTAAGGTTAAAGGATAAGATAATCCAAAACAACACTTTATTATAGGATGAAAGTCAAACGTACATAACTTTACCAAAAAAATAAGTTATTCAATATGAGATACTCTTAAAAAACAACCACTTAACGTCATAGATCAAAAAAGGGTAACAGAAATAAAGAAACCCAACTTCATGACAAAACATCATCTGGAGATTTCAATTGTTCTCGTCGCTACAGGCACAATCTACTTGTTTGGTCAATTCATAATGCCACAGATACATAAAGTCGTGACCACGGACACCAGACCAAGATCATCTTGTTAAATTATCAGTTCATTATACCATTGAAGTGAGCGGTGTGATCACCTGCCCGGTCTCACTTTTGTCCTCAATGTTGTCCAAGTCAATAATTGGGACATCGCCTTTAATCTGAGATGATTCACTATAATTCACACTGCCATTTACTTGAACAGTCTTGCCAGCAAGAAGATTGGGATTCATGAATTCAATATCATCGAATCTAAAAGCATCACGGATATTATATTCGTCATCCATAAACCCATCTTCCTTCTCAGTCTGTTTGTATCATGTGGTAACAGATATTAACAAGAATAAAAGCCATTATACAGAACATCTGAATTTTCATCAAGTTTATGACTCTCTCTTAACAAGTAAAGAATTAATTGAATGTAATTTATATATAATGCATATATATATATATATACTGAATACCTTGGTCAATATCTGTTGGAGCACCAATATATATTTGTCTAGCTGACCATCATTCAATTGTTGTCCCTTCTTCGTCATGTACGTACTGACATAGAAACCAAATATTAATGAGCACATAAGCATTTAGGGAAAATGCCTCATTCAAATAGCACAAGAGTCTACTGTTAAAGTGATCAGCGCAATGTCCCTGCTTCTTCTCTTTTATTTGCACATGAATTGGATCAGCTCTTTCACGATGTACTGGATCTTCAAACACTCTTCCCTGTCCTTCACAACCTCCTCTAGAAGCTTTGAGTAATGAAAATTCTTTTTATGAATAACATGTGTATTGGATAAAAGATGACATCACCTAAAAGATGACACGTGTCCGCCACGTGGCACGGGCAGAAGCTTCACCGGACAGATATCTAGCAGACAGATAATTACCACGAGCAGACCCAAAGCAGCTATGTAACGCCTCATCAGTCAACACGATCTGAATGAGCAATTATTAACCTGATCATGTGCGATCACTCAATGAATGGTCATAAAGGCAATAATTACAACCTAGCGGTTACGTATCCAACGGATACGTGCCCCAGCGGTTACAAAACCCAACGGACGCCTATCAGACCTATAAATAGCATTTGTTCTAAGCCATTAAAAAGACACCTTTACTTCTTGTCTACAATATCAATAAGAATACTCTCTCCCTCTGGCTAAAATACTGTTCTTTACTTACACTTGTTAAGCACTTTGCTCTCTAATCTTCTAAGTACGATCAGTACCGAAGAACTCTCACTGGGGTTAAGCGATACAGCACGGCTATTCCTATCCATTTATACTTACGCTTTAACTTTGTTAATTTCTGCTTATATATCGTTCCCGTATCAGTATCGTTGAGAATTACGAATATATTGCTATTTTAGTCATTTAAACTCTTAATCTAAACTATTGATCGTGACTCCGCAAATACAGATTTAATTATTAATTGGCCTAAAATCGGATCTAGGTTAAACAATTTGGCGACCACAGTGGGAGCCGATCAATAGCCTTCATAGGTTAATAGTTTATCTTTTCCAGTATTATATCTCTTTTCGTCGATCTTTTTGTTCCACAACTAACATGGCAGATAGCAGTTCACAACGAACTATCGTCGGCGGAAGTCAGGTACGTACTCCTCCCAGTCCCAATTATTCTCCCGATTACTCGTCCGATGGGCAGCAACAATCTTTCCAAGGACCGGTCAGGCAGCGAGATGGGCGTAGGCGCTCTCAGAGCACCACCTCGCCCAGGAGACGGCGCCATAGGAGTCTCTCCCCTGGCCAAGGGAACCTCCAGGAAACGCTCGATGCATTTATGCAGGAACAGGCAGAGGTCAACCGAGGGATAAACGAGGCGCTCAACTCTCTCCGAAAAGACAACCCTCCGACTGCAAGAGCTGACGCTGCAACACCTGGTCGTGACGTCCATTCTTCACATACCTCAAGGCAAGATGGAGAGCAAAACAACGGAGGGACTGTAGATCCAACAATCCAAGTCAACCAAAATCGGAACGGAGGATCAATGGCATCTACGGAAATGAGCCTTGTCGTGGAAGCTCTCACCAAACAATTCAAGGAGAGCCAGGAAGCACTTCAGAAATCTCTCCACGAGAAAATCGATCAGATACCAGGTGCTCCGCCCACGCTGAAGAAAGTCGATGTCCAACGGTATTCCCAGCGGCCTTGGAAGAAAGAGGCAGCCCCAAAGGCGATACCTAAGACGTTCAAGATGCCAAACATTCCGAGGTATCGTGGGACATCTGATCCCAATGATCAACTCATGATGTTCAGCAACTTTATAAAGACTAGCGATCTCACCGACGAGGAGATCGAATCTGTCCAATTGAAGAAATTCGTGGAAACCCTAGCAGATGGAGCTCTACGATGGTACTCAATGTTGCCACCAAACTCCATTGGGTCCTTCGCAGAGATGGCTGAGTTGTTTGTGAAGGCACACACAGGCGCTCAAAAGACGGAAACACGCGTAGATGATATCTTCGAAATCAAGCAAAGGCCCAATGAGTCTCTCCGCAAATATATGGATCGCTTCTAAAGAGAGCGTATGATGCTACCCAAAGTACCTGACAGATGGGCAACGATCGCGTTTACCAACAGTTTGGATATCAGGAGCTCAGAGGCTACACACAGACTCTACGAGTCTCTCCGCGAGTTCCCAGCAGCCAGCTGGTCGGACATCTACAACCGTTACAACTCAAAGGTACGTATCGATGAAGATAAGTTGATTGGAACAGGTACCCAAGGAAGGGCTCAGACACGCAACGGTGGCTCCGGCGGAAAGGCAGAGATAGAGAGATCAGACGTACGTTACGAGCCGTACCCTGGCCAGTCACGCAGCAATTCCAAAGGACGCAGCCGCAATAACAAAGGACTATCCCGAAGAGACAATTCAGAATCAAGCCTCCGTGGAGCCCCAAGCCTGCCGAGCTTCAATGTGGAAATGTCTGAAGTAGTGGTAGCGCTCAAAGATATGGTAGAGAAGGTAAAATGGCCGAAGGACATGAAGACCGACCCAAGCAAGCGAAACCAGGACTTGTGGTGCGATTTTCATCGCGACCAAGGTCACACCACCGAGGACTGCAAGGCCCTAAGGTATGAAATCGCTCATTTGTTGAAACAGTGATTCTTGAAGGAGTTCCTGACCGAGAAGGGGAAGCAGACTCACGCGAAGGCGCAGAAAAACAAACCTGGACCTCCACGAGCATCTTCTCCGTGGAGAACAGTTAATGTTATCTCAGGTGGAATCGAGGTGGATTCCGTCACCTTCACAGGAAAGAAGTATGCAAAGGTCTCCATCACAAACACCAAACGCCCTCGATCAGAAAGAATGATAACATTCGAAGAATCCGAAGCAGATGGTTTGCAATTCCCACACGCTGATGCATTAGTAATAACGTTACGCGTGGCGGAATTCGACGTCAAGAGAGTGCTCATCGATGCGGGCAGCTCTGCAAACATTATCCAATCACGAGTTGTCAGAGAGATGCAGTTGTCGGATAAGATCGTACCGATATCTCGAGTTCTCTCAGGTTTCAACAACTCGAGTGAGAAACTCTTGGCGAGATTACCCTTACAACCCTCGCCGAAGGGGTAGCGATGGAGACGACATTTCATGTTGTTGATGCGGACCTGGCTTACAATATATTCATGGGGAGACCTTAGATCCACGATATGCAAGCTGTTCCTTCAACTTATCATCAGGTATTGAAGTTCCCATCCGAATGGGGAGTACGTGAGGTTCGAGGAGAACAACGCTCTGCTCGAGATTGCTATTCAGTGGCTCTCAAACTGCCTGAAGAAAGCAAATAGCAATTACAGCGACCGGGACCAGACGTGTCACATGAAGAAACAAAGTACGAGGTCCCGGAATTCATCACAAAGATGGACGAACGAGAGAACCACATGCCGACCGTGGAAGCTTTGGAACCCAAAGAATTGTTCGCATACAAGCCGGAATGGAAGGTCTACTTAGGAACCGAATTGAGCGAACACTTACGAGGAGATATCCTCTAGTTCCTTAAGGAGCGGCATACAACGTTCGCCTGGTCTCACGCAGATATGACAGGTATTTCTCCAGATATTATTACTCACAGGTTGAACGTCGACCCATACCATCGCCCGGTAAAACAGAAGACGCGCCAACAAGGAGCTTTTCGAAATCAGGTCATCAATGATGAGGTCGATCGGCTGTTGAAGATTGGATCTGTACGTGAAGTCAAATATCCAGACTGGCTAGTCAACGTGGTCATTGTACCCAAGAAAAATGGAAAATGGCGAGTCTGCATTGACTTCACAGATCTAAACAAAGTCTGCCCGAAGGATTCATATCCCCTTCCCAGGATAGACCAACTGATTGACACAACAGCCGGGCACGAGGTGCTCACTTTCCTCGACGCATATTCTGGATATAACCAGATATTGATGGACCCCGAGGACCAGGAGAAAACAGCGTTCATAACCTGCAGAGGTACGTACTGTTATAAAGTTATGCCATTTGGGTTGAAAAATGCAGGTGCAACATATCAGCGCTTAGTCAATCGAATATTCCATGACCATATCGGAAATACTATGGAAGTGTACATCGATGACATGCTGATCAAGTCCAAACAAGCAGAGGACTATCTGGCGCATCTAAAGGAAGCTTTCCGGATTCTTGATCAGTACAACATGAAGCTGAACCCGAAAAAATGTGCATTCGGAGTCGGATCGGGAAAATTCATGGGCTTCATCGTTTCTCAGCGTGGAATTGAAGTTAATCCCGCTCAGATCAAAGCGATCGAGTCAATTCCAGATGTACTCCACAACTGGAAAGACGTCATGAAATTGACCGGAAGAGTGGCAGCTCTGCGAAGATTAATTTCTCGATCATCAGACCGGTGCAAGAGTTTCTCCGACGTTTTAAAACAAAACAAGGAGTTCGAGTGGACCCCTGAATTCCAACAAGCATTGAAGGATCCAAAAAAGTATCTGTCCAATCCACTACTGCTCTCTACACCTCAACACGGGGAGCAGCTGCTGATTTATCTGGCAGTCTCAGAATCATCGGTAAGCGTCGTTCTAGTTCGGGAAGAAAAAGGTAAACAAATTCGTATCTATTACATTAGCAAAGCTCTAATTGACGCAGAAACACGCTATCAACCCTTGGAAAAATTGGCATTAGCACTAGTAACTGCTGCTCGTACGTAACGCCCTTACTTTCAAAGTCATTCAATAGTTGTGGTAACAACCTTTCCTTTACGAAATGTTTTGCACAAACCTGAATTTTCGGGAAGGTTAGTAAAATGGGATATAGAATTAAGTGAATTTGATATCACATACTATTGACACCCAATTTTGTCCCTCCGTTTTTCGCAATTTGGCTATATTTGATTAAAATCGATAATAGTAATTTTCCAAACAAAATCGCATTAGATAGCATGCATTTACGTGTGTAATGCTATTATTAATCTCCTATTTATATAATATTTATTTAATTGTGACTATATTACGTAATTACTTTCATTTAGGCTATTTTCTAAATTACGTATCCTATTTTATGCAATTTAACGTATTATGATATTATTTAATAATCATTTGTGGCTATTTATATCTAATTAGTATTATTTGTGGTCATCTATTTTTATTTATGATTAAGTATATTTATTTATAATTATTTACGAAATTTTCTATCTTTATACTAATTATTTATATTTATAAGTATTTTAATTAAATACTAGCCATTTTGTTATTTTTACAATTCCATTTCTATTACACCAAATCCCCGTCATCACATTTTACCCACATGTACGCCACATAAGCATACACCTCGCTAAAATTCACTCCTAGTCTACGTACAACTCATCCTAAGCGTGTAGTACCACTCTCCAAAGCATACGTACAACTCACTTCTGCACGCAGTACAACCCCTCAAAGCCCCACTCTCCTTACACCTCACATATACTACCTATACACTCACTCACACGCGCGCCTACGTGGCTAAATCTGAGCCCTCCACTCGTTTTATCTAACGGCCTACATTATTTCTCCCTTATACATCTATCTACACACACCTCACTTCCAAAACCCTAAACACATTACTCCCTCTCTACCCAAAACTCTTCAGCCGACGCCCTCCTCATCCTCTCTCCCCTTTCCCCGATCCCCGTCCAGATACGCCACGCCAGTCCACCGCGTCTCCCCCGCCACCAATTCCGGCGACCGTCCGCTCGTCTCTCTCTCTCTCTCTCTCTCCCTTATCGTTTTCACACAGAAAAAGGGAAAACAAATCCCCTTCCCTTTTTCTATGGAAACCGAAAAGGAAGAAGAAGGAATCGAGCAAATCTACATGTTGATTCATCACACACAAGGCAAGCAGTCAATGATTCAAGCTTGGGATGTTGAGAATCAAGAAGAAACGGACAAAATTGAACGGGTCTAATGAGACTGACCTGACCCGACTCCAACCGGGTAACATCTTTCTTTTTTTTAATTATTATCTCTTGTTCTGTTATTCTCTTTCTGTTTGAAATTGAAAACGCCATGTTTATTCTTATCCGTTATGTTAAAATGTCGCGACTAGCTTATCTCGTCTAAAATTCACAGTTAATGTTTGATAATGAGTATACTTACTACTGGTGAATTAAGCATGTATGTTAATCATTTCTTATTAGTTCGTATTTAGAATGTGTTCATGACTGTCGATCCCTTCAATTTGAATGCGAAGTAGCAAGTAAAAGGTCTGAGTTGGCTTGACATTAGAACTCAGCATGTTTGAAATAGCTGTACTACTTATACTGTTTTTTTTTTTCGTTAAGATTGATTGACAAAAGATCACTACAATCATGTTTCAAGGATTGGTAATTGCTGGGATCAGTGTATATCTCTGCTTAATTGATTTTTCATACAAAAGGAAAGATATTCTCTAGCTCTAAATGTGGAACAACAAAATCTATTTATGGAGGTGGGTTAACTGTGATGTTTCCTTTATTTTGGCCAAATTGATAGCATGATTTATCTTTTCCTTTCATTAAAACACTGATTGTCTTTTCCTTTTTTACAAGAATATTTTAAATTTTTTGAACACCTCTCTCTAGTCCTATATAATTAGCCACTCCTCACTTTATTACACACACTAGACACTCACCAATACTGAAAAACACTCATACAGTACTCTCTCTCTCTCTCTCTCTCTCACTCATAGCAGACTCTAAGAACTCTTTGAAAGCTCTTCTTGTTTCTTCTTTTACTTGCCCTCTCCTTCTTGACTTTGTTAGCTTGAAAACTGGAACCAAGTTTGGTATGATTGCCACTTAATCTCGTTTCTTTTCACTCTTTAGTTGTTCTTCAGTAAGTATACTACCTTTCATTGAATGATCTAGTTATGACTGGACTAGTGTGTGTTGTAATACCATGATCTTTTAACTGCCTTTATGTGCATGCAACCCTCTGTTTCGGGTGGGCCGCTCTTTGGCCACCTACTAACCCCTTTTGCAGGTTTGTTTATTTGAGTATTGGATAGCCAAATAGCTATACCACTAGTAAGTTTCTCTATTGCAGGGAATTGGTGTTCATTTGGGATCCGAAGGAATGTGAGAATGACTGTATTCTAGTGGAGTGAGACTGTTTTTCAGAGTTTGGTCATGACTGAACTTGACAGTTCATTATAGTGCACATAGGGCACTGCCTTCTTCTTGTTTGATCTGTTTTCTGTTTTTTTTCTTCACTGCCACTTGGTTTGTACGTTGATTTTATTTAGAACAGAGAAGGAATGGTAAGGTTGTGGCTTTGAAAAGGTTGTAAAAAATGCAACATCATGTTATTATTTGATTAGGCCACCCAGGGGCTTCTTTTCTTTTTTCTTTAATGTGATTTGTTGAATGATGTAAAAGGTTAGTAATTAAAACATGGTTTGGAAGTATGGTGTTGAAATTCTGGAATTTGCAGGGCTTATTTTGCTAAAATAGGGGTGGAATTTTTTATTTTTTAGTTAAGCAGAGGCTATTTTTGCAAACTGCCTCAATTGAGGCTTATTTCTGCAAAACACAGAAGTCTCCCCCGTAAACGTTAGTGTCTCTCTTAGTTTCAAGCAGACGTAATTCTGAAATTTTTAAGACAGATGCCATTTTTCGCAAGTCCACCTCATATGGGATATTTTCTGCAAATTGTTTTGGGCCGGCCTTATCTCTAAATTTTAGGCCTGTTTTACAAGTTGTGTGATGTTTTGACTACTGGCCTAGTTTTTCTAAAAGGATCACACACAAAGATATAATTTTCTTCTTCTCCAAGTTAATTAATAATTTGGAGGGGAGCGAGGGCTTTTGAGGTCAAGTTCTACCAAAAGATATCTATTTTCATAAACTTAAAACAAGAAGGCTCGCGTATAACTATGTGATTGGTATTAATATTTGTATGAATTATTATGGTGTGAACATTTATGGTACAACTTATTTGAAAATAATGCAATTATATTATCATATCTTTATGTATACATGCATTTTTCTTCTTATAGAAGTATTTAGTTATATTTGTGCAAATATTTGGTTGCATTTTTTTATAAAACTCCCTACTTATAAATTCATATCATGTATGCAATTTTAAGTTGTATCAATACAAATATTATGTATGCATATTTACTACTATTTTTGAAAGAAGGTGACCTCACATTAAAAAGCCCTAAGGACATGGGTGTTTTGACAATTAATGTCAAAATATCGTTCAAAATGGCTAACACCCCTTCAGACACTATAATTCATTTCGTTTCCTTTACTTAAGGAATTTAATGCAATTTAGGGAAATTTTAAGGAAAATATATTTTTTTATATTTTTATTTGGCCTAATCATATATTTTGCAGAAATATTTTTCATTTTCATTTGTGGCATGGTTAAAATTCTAGCTTCTTTCCTTAAGAGATAACCGTCGTGAGGCTGTTTCTGTAAGAAGTTATCTAACTGGCCTTTATGTAGAAGGCCCGGAAGAAAACATGTGGCACTCACAGCATATTTCCTGCCCTTTCAAAATTTGCACAGATTGATCCTTTTTGTGCCTAACTTGATCTTATGTCCCTATTTTGTTACTATAAAATGTTTTAAGTTTAGTTTATATTTCTAGCCTTATTATAACTTGTGTTTGTATTAGGTGTACTTAAAATCTCTTTAGTAAGTTTTGCCCATATATTTAATTTAAGTCCCAAAATTTTTAATCCGGCCGAGAACCACCTTTCGTGGGTCCTTGAAAAGTGCCTAAGACCTTCTTTTCAGGACACTAGGACTTCTTACCTAGAATTTATGTTATGCAGACCTTACCCGGAGTTAACTATAACAAAGCTTGACACAATTAGGTGCCCTAATACGCCTAGTAAAAGAATATATTAGGTGGCGACTCCAAAAGCGACTCAGCCGAGTCACCTAGTCAAACCCGACCTTTGAACTCGCTCTGAGTCCGAAAAATGGGGTGCGACAGAATGGCGACTCCGCTGGAAATATTCATAGTCCTAACCACAACAGATTTTATTTTTTGGGATTTTTATTATTATTATTTATTGACTTAATTGCTTTATTTTACTTATTATTATTTTACTAACTTGTTTTCTTTTTTTGTTTTTCTTTCTTTATTTTATTATTTATTTGTATGAAATATCTTTGTAATCTTTATGATATTTTTACTCACACCCTGCATTCCTGGAGAGTTTACACTTGCACACACTATAAACTGTTACGTGGATCTCACGGCCGTTTCACTCTCAAAAAATCCTTTAAGGGGAACGGTTTGGACTATAGTTGGTCCGTGGTACAACCAACAATTCTAAATGTTCCCACCCCTTGGTCGTCCGCCTGGGGGAACCATGTTCTTGTCTAGTATACCCACTCTTGGAAGGTCCTTACAACACGTCCAACACCTCAATTATTTTCAAAATCTTTCATAAGTCTGCTAAATCCTTTTCTTTTAAACAATTTCATTTCATAATTCTTTTGTATTTTTCATTATTGTCTAGTTTCTATGATCCTACTTTTAAAACTAATTTGTTTATTTCGTTTCTTCTTTTTTACTCCTTACTTTTTTTAAAATTATTTTTTGAAATGCTTCAATATGTGCATCATTTTCATAAAATCGCTAAAACAAAAAAAAACCAAATAATTCTCACTTAATTTGATTCTTTTTTTTTTTAATTTTAATATTGTCTAGATTCTATTAATTCTATTTTTTCAAAACTAACGTATTTGTTTCATATGTGCATATTTATAATACTGAAGTTTTTTTTTTAATATGTGCATTTTCTAAAACTTGTGCATTTCTTTCACAACTCATACATTATGATTTATTTGCTTAAAGGGTTGAACGTGGAAAATGTGGACCATTCGTTGGCATTGTCCTGCATTTAGTGCTATTCAAAGGCACAAAGGTTACTTAATAGGCGTCAAAAGCCCGAATTAAATCAGAAATGATTATTTATCCATAAACAGTCGGAATTATTCTGTATTCAATGCCATTCAAAGGCACGAAGTTCACCTAATAGGCATCAAAAGCCCGAATTGAATCAGAAATGAGTGTTTATTCATAAACAGTCACAATTGTTCTGTATTCAATTTCATTCAAAGGAACGAAGGTAACTTACGAGGCATTAAGCCCAAATTGATTTAGAAACGACCGTTTATTCCCAAAGGATTAAAATCATTCTATATTCAATGCTATTCAAAGGCTTAAATGGTAACCGAAGAGGCCTTAAAAGCCCATTTCGAAGCAGAAATGACCACTCGATAGATGGGACGACATATAACGCACGTTTATCCTTTAAGCATTATATAAAGACTTGGCATCCTTGGCATGTCAAAAGACCATTAACAACTTTCGTCTAAAGTGTCTAAAGGGTTCTCAATCCATAACGACACTTCTCTTCATATTTCATACTACATTATTTTCAAAAGCTCGTGCCACACGTTAATCATTTGCTTACAACCAAAATTTAGGCATATTCCTTCTTTTCTTCTCCTTCCTTCATTTTTTTTTTCAAAAGATCATGGCCAAAAGAACATTTGACATGGTCGCTGAAACCCCTCAGTTACTCAAAGATTGGTGGAGAAACCTAAGTATAGATCAACAAGACCGAGTTAAGGCAGTGTTGGGGAGCCTTATTTCACTGATGGAGCATACGGCAATGAAAGGGATAGTAGAAGCAGCAGTACACTATTGGGATGCATACCGAGCAGTTTTTCACTTTGGGAATATAGAGTTGACACTATTACTGGAAGAAATAGGCGGTTTAAGTCAATTACCATTTGAAAGTGAGGAGGTTTTGATGCCTAAGAACATTACACCCGAGGAGTTCTTCAAAATGGTAGGGTTTAAGCCCGAATTATGCACAGACAGTATAAGGCAGTCGGGAATTTCTTTGGCTTCCCTCTACATCAAATTTGGGTATGCAGAAGCATTTCAGGAATCCAAAGACTATCTAAGCATTAACCAGGCAGATTGGCAAGAGCGGAGAGTGCTCGCTTTTGTTACCAGCTTTTTAGGGACTGTCGTGTTTCCACAACACAAAGGACGAGTTGATGTTTGCATGGTATCAATTGCTGATGTCCTACTCAAGGACTTTGACGAGAAATACACTTTGGTACCTATGATCGTTGTAGAACTTTACCGAGCTTTAGAAAGATGCAAGAAGGGAGCTGGTTTCTTTGAGGGTTGCAATTTGCTTTTGCAAACTTGGTTGATGGAACATTTGCAAAAGATGAACAATACAAACCAAGGCTTCCACTCCATACCGAGAGAAAACTACATCTTAACGCATATCGCCCGCATGGACAGTGCTCTTGAAAAGTGGGACCGGCCAACAACCACCGAAGGTTGGCACCACAAGCTTTCTCAATTGATGTCCGAAAATATACAATGGATGTTTGACTACTTTCCAAGCACTACAGTGATCACACGGTCGGAAAGAGACTCGTTTCTCATCTTAGTGGGCTTTAGAGGAGTTTACCCATATACTCCTTTAAGGGCACTTAGACAAGCGGGGAGAAAGCAGATTGTACCCCAAATCGTAGACATCAGAAGCTTCAAAGCAGATATTTCCGGAGGAGTGATACCATTTAAAGACAAGATATTAGAACTTTGGAAAGAAAGACGACAAATGGGATTTGAGACTATTGGACGAGACAGATTTGATGCAGGCTATGATGAAGATTATCCGGACTGGCTAAGGAAAGACATAGCAAAGGCAGTTCAACCAAGAGCAACAAGAAAAAGGAAAAGAAATGCCGATGAATTAGAATCTGAGTGCAAGAAGCTACACAAACAACTGGCAAAAGCACGAGAGAAAATAGTGAAAAAGCAGAGTTTGGTAGAAGCAAAGAACAAAGAAAAAGGCAAATGGCGCAGTAAGGCAGAACTATTGACAAAACGCATAGAGTCTATAGGTGTATGGGCTAGCGAAGGAATGAGCTCCGTGGCAAACAAAGGAATAGAAGAGAAAGGAAAAAAGGCTTGGGAAATGTTGAAGAACTTCACATTTGACATATCCCGGCTCTTAACTGATGCAGATAATATCATCTTCCAAGGAGATTCATCAAGGGCAAGTTCGGCCGAGGAAGACTTATCCGAAGAAGAAGAAGAATCTTCTGGGGATGGATCGGCATAAAAGATATTTACTTGGCCATGATCTAATTTCCTAGCAATATTTAGTCTTTCCCGCTTTTCACACCATTTCAATATCAGCCAATGTAATAAATGCAATATTACCTCTTAGGCTCCCTATTTTTTTAGCAAATGAAATGATACATGCGGCACAAAGCGCTTTTCAAAATCATCGTGCGTAAAATGGTTTTTCGCATTATAGGATGCCTTTGTTACTTGATATGTGTACATTGCATGAACTCGTTTGCTGCTCTTTCTCTCTCTCTCTCTCTACCTGAATGAATCTTTTCCCCAAGTTCAATATCTCTCCAATGCATATAACCCTACTTTTCTGATCTTTTGCACATTCTAATTACTTCCTAACTCAAAGACTTCCTCTCCAAAAGGTCGGCTCGAGTTGAACACCAAAATAGAAGACATGGCTAAGCAGAGTGCACTTATTGGTGATTTGTCAAAACAAGAGGGAGTTATTGCAGCAAGTATTATGCGTATGGAGCAGAAAATTGACAGGGTAAGAGGAGTGATGGTCGGCCTCAAGGGCACCTCTGACATGCCACAAGAATTCCCGAAGCCAATGTTCGAGGATCACTCTAGTGCTCCGGTCTACACTATTTCACCTCCCGCAATACATGAGTGTGATCCAAAGTATTTTCCAAATTTACATTCGTTCATGGTTGAAAGAGCATTCAAAGGGTTAGCAGGAGGCAATCAGGAGATGGGAAGTGAGGAGAATCTACCAAATGTTGCAAAGGTTTACGCACAACAATCAGATATTAGCATGACGACGAAACTTCCATTGTACGATGGAACTAAAAATCCTCATGTACATTTGAGAGCATATCTACACACCCTAGAAAGTATGGAACACGACGATGAACTCAAGAGGAAACTATTTGTTAAGACACTTACAGGGTCAGCATTGATTTGGTACATAGGGCAAGACACAAGCAAATGGAATTCTTGGAGCGACTTGGTCGAAGCCTTTATTAATCGGTATAAATCCTATGGCAACTATCGTGCATACAATAACTTGTTGAAAAGGAAAAGTGTTATAGAACCGATTTCTGAAAAGGTATTGGGTAATAATTTGACTGAAGCACAATCCAAGGATATGAACGTTATCAAGAAAGGGAAAGCTACCGTTACCAAAACCCCAAGCCCTATCCCAATATATCTTAATAACCAAGCCGTCATCCCTTTGCATGAATCACTGGCTGTTCAATTTGAGAAACTTAAGTCTATCGGGATGTTGCAGCCACAACGTGGAGAAGTCTTTACCCCACTACCACCTTACTTTGATTCAAGCAAACATTGTGCATTTCACTCCAACATACCAGGTCATGACACCAATGAATGCACCGCTCTGAGGAAGGAGATTCAGAGTTTAGTGGAAAATGGCAAGGTAGTCGAAGTGCCAAAGAGAAAACCTCAACTTATATGGTGCCAACCTCTGACCTTCATGCCAATAGTTGAAGTTTCCTCACAGTCAGTTAACCTAGTTTCTTATCAGAATCCAACAAATAACACTAAGAATTTCTCTCAGGAGGCCCCTCGCCAGTTCATTCCTATTGGTGGTGGGTCATATGCAAGTTTGTACAAAAGGTTGAAAGATGTAGGGATAGTGTACCCTATTGAAAGGAAAATTTACAAGGAACCGTGGAAAGCAAATATGAAAAGGTCATGTGTTTACCATTCAGGCATGCTGGGGCATGATATTGAGAAATGTTTTGCTTTTAAAGAGAAGATTGAAGGGCTGATCAAGTCTGGGCAAATCAAGATTGAAAATGCTAATGACGAAGCAATTGCAGATGACTAGGTCAAAGAGGCAACAAGTTTAATGACAGACATCCGAATACAAGAAGAGAGCTTCTAAGTTGCATAATCTTTGGAGATATTTATTTTACTTTTTAAACAAGCTTTATGGCACATGTTTTTAAGATTTTCCCTTTATGTATTTTGAACTACGCTTGACCTGATTCCTGTCAGTAGCAGGATACGTAGGCAGCCCACACCGGGTTCGGTCCCTTTATAATAAAAATTTTATTTTGCCCAATAAGGAAAGTTGGTGCAAAGTTTGAAATACAGTAGTTGGTTGACAATCATGAAAAGACATGGATCACGACAGACAAATTTGTAAAGGAATTGGTGATCGCACCTAAGTCTTTGGTGTTTGATAAAGAGCCGACCTCCCTTTTGGTCACCTAAAGTCCAACCTTTTTCCTTGACTTCGCACAATTCATCGCAACATCCTTATCAATGATTCATCAACCAAAAATCTTTGCCTTGACTGCTACATCAAGTACTCAAGCAATCCTTAATTCAAACATTAGTCTATCATATGCCTTCTAGGCATCCTCTAAGCTGCATATCTGATATTTATGTACTATTTTGTTTCAAAGTTTATAGGATAATAACTTTGTTTTGTCATTTTGCTAAGGTTGCCTAGCATTTGAACACCTAAATTGACAAAGAATCTGCATTAAGAAGAAGCCAAGATGACAAGCCAAGATGAAATATTCACTTTTGGAGCAAAGTCTTCAGAACCTCAGACATATGGCATCGAGAAAAACAAGACTCAACAAGACATTCCAGATAAATCTGACAATCCTGGTTCTATTACTATTCAAGTTGTGGCAAAGGACAAGCAGAATCAGCTGGTAGTATACCCACATAAGGAGCACGGAAAAGAAATCTAGCGAAATGAACAGGAGAGTTTAAATGAAAAGCTCCATAATCTAGAAATGATCGTAAAAGAAGAGATGAGTTTAAGGAACATTCAAAGTTTGAGGTATAAGGATTAGTGTCTACATCCGTATGTTGAGCTATCGTATGGATACAAAATTCCGAAATTCAGCACTTTTGATGGAACAGGGAATCCTTTCTATCATTTGAAAGACTACAGTAACAGGCTAATTGGAGTTGGACATATCGAAGCTATCAGAATGCAATTGTTCATTCAAAGTTTATCTGGATTAGCACTCGTTTGGTACACCAAACAAGATTTTAGCAAATGGCACACTTGGGAAGATTTGGCCCGAGATTTTGTCGATCAATACAAGTTCAACATCCGAAAGGATGTGCACCTATATGAGATGTACAAAGTCAAAAGAATGCAACACGAGTCTTTTGAAGAATATGCTACCCGATGGAGAATCGAAGCTTCCAAGATACACCCTCCTTTACCTGAAGAAGAGTTAGTTTCAACATTCATCCAGATCCAAGAAGGGATTTACTATGAGAAATTGCTCAGCGTTCAGGCACACGACTTTCCTAGTCTGATTCGAATAATAAAGGAACTCGAAATTGGCATTCAAGAAGGGAAGATCATTGGAAGTTCAACAGTGCACTATGTTAATCAACATTTTCTGCTGGAGGCACTTGAGAATTCGCGAAGTAATAAAGAGGACAACACATTAGTCGCCATGATTGGGCACCAATCACCGTACAAGCAGAATCAACGGAATCCACGATTTCATGATACTCCTGACTTACACACTAGACAACCTCCCCACTATCAGGGTTTTCAGCCACAGCCTAATCAGGCTCAACGCAGTCGTCACCAGACAAAAAGGATGAAGCCTCGCATATTTACTCTAGCTGAATCTCTGACAAACATATTTGAAAGACTGAGGGATCAAGGGATATTGCAGCCGAGAAATGGATGGGTTCCTCGTTCGGGTTTTGATCCATCAAAGACTTGCGCATATCATTCGAACATTCAAAGTCATGACACTGAAGAATGTCCAGCACTGAAGCACAAAATTCAGAACTTGATCGATAAAGGCAAGATAACGGTGCAACAAGAACCACCTAATGACAATTCCAAATCTCGAGCTGCAAATACAATCTATGTTCACGGCAATCCATCGAAGATAGCTCCGAGGCATTTGAAGAGAAAGCGCGACACTTGAAGGCAACCCATCACAATGCATAATCTACCATCTCTGCATCTGACTGCTCTTTTGCCCTTTATCCCTACTTTGTATCTGAACTATGTATGACTTGATTATTGTATTGACAAGATATGTAAGCAGCCTACTTGGGCAAGGTTTCGTTATAATAAAATTTTCATTTCTCTCTTAGCCAAGATAAGCACAACTTTTGGGACAACCTCCTAATCCAATATACTCACCCAAGGGTTTACAACCTAAAATGAAAGAAGTATCCGCATGATCAATTGGGTAATAAAGATTTTCAAGATATCACATCAAAGAACAAATGCAGATTCGAGCCGACACTCGGGTGTTCAATGCAAGGCAACCACTTTGTTTTAAATTAACAACTTTTTCTTTGAGAGCAGATCTTCTCTTACAAATACAAGACTCGCAGGCAATACAACAATCTGAGAATGAATGACTCCAGTTCCAATACCTGACATGCACTAGAGGAATGCACTTACAAGCTTTTGGACATGACACTCTTGATACGACGCTTAGCTCCGTCAGGCTTAAAATATGACGATTAGCCACGTCAGACTTAAAATATGACGACTAGCCCCGTCAGGCTTAAAATATGACTAATAGCCTCGTCAGGCTTAAAATATGACGACTAGCCTCGTTAGGCTTAAAATATGACGATTAGCCACGTCAGGCTTAAAATATGACGACTAGCCACGTCAGGCTTAAAATATGACGACTAGCCCCGTCAGGCTTAAAATATGACAGGCTTACAATATGACAACTAGCCACGTCAGGCTTAAAATATGACGACCAGCCACGTCAGGCTTAAAATATGACGACTAGCCTCGTCGGGCTTAAAATATGACGACTAGCCTCGTCGGGCTTAAAATATGACGACTAGCCACGTCAGGCTTAAAATATGCCGATTAGCCACGTCAGGCTTAAAATATGACGACTAGCCCCGTCAGGCTTAAAATATGACAGGCTTACAATATGACAAATAGCCTCGTCAGGCTTAAAATATGACGACTAGCCCTGTCAGGCTTAAAATATGACGACTAGCCCCGTCAGGCTTAAAATATGATAGGCTTAAAACATGACAGACTTACAATATGATGAATAGCCTCGTCAGGCTCAAAATATGATGACTAGCCTCGTCAGGCTTAAAATATGACGACTAGCCCCGTCAGGCTTAAAATATGACAGGCTTACAATACGACGAATAGCCACGTCAGGCTTAAAATATAACGACTAGCCTCGTCAGGCTTAAATATGACGACTAGCCACGTCAGGCTTAAAATATGACGATTAGCCTCGTCAGGCTTAAAATATGACGATGAGCCCCGTCAGGCTTAGAATATGACTATTAGGCCTGTCCGCCTTAGAATTGGACATACTCATTCTTTCTGTTTTGCAGGCACTACTATAATCAGCCTTATCCGGCTTAAAATAGGATAAACTCACTTGTTTTGTTTTGCAGGCACCACTACAATAGGCTCGTCCGCCTTAGAATTGGACATACTCATTCTTTCTGTTTTGCAGGCACTATTATAATCAGCCTTATCCGGCTTAAAATAGGACAAACTCATATATTTTATTTTGCAGGCACCACTACAATAGGACTAGCCACGTCAGGCTTAAAATAGGATGACTAGCTCCTCGTTAGGCTTAGAATACGACTATTAGCCCCATCAGGCTTAGAATACGACTATTAGCCCCATCAGGCTTAGAATATGACTATTGGGCCTGTCCGCTTTAGAATAGGACATCACATATATTTTGTTTTGCAGGCACTACTATAATAGGCCCATCTGCCTTATAGCTAAATATATACACATATATTTCATTTTGCAGGCACTGTTATTAGGCTCGTCCGCCTTAGAATTGGACATACACGTATTTTGTTTTGCAGGCACTATTTACAGTAAGGTGATTTTTTAAAGGCAATAAACTAGGGCAGAATTTTTGAGGATCCCCTCAAAAATTCCAAAAGGATGCAAGACGACACTGGGGCAGAATTTTGAGGTTCCCTCAAAATTCATTGAAAAATCGATATCCACAAGCCCGAGATGCAACAATGAAGAGGATGCACAAATCAACCCTTCTCCTTTCCCCAAAACTCACAAATCTTTCTTTGAGTGCAGGCACAGAATAGTAATTACAACAACAAACACGACAACATATGAGGCGACGCTATAAGACCATCCCTTTGAGCCCTTCCTCACTTTTTCATACTCGCTTTCAAAATCAGTTCCCTATATGGAGATCGTGCAATTACGAATTTTCACATACATATGATACACCATTCTAAAACTCATTTCGGAAGCTTAAACCCTTCATTTATGCTTTTGTTCTTTCATCAAATCATTTATTCCCGCTCAAATCGAAACCTCTCTTATGAAAACAAATAATCTGCCTAATCCTTTATAAAGAAGGCGGTTTGCATTCTTTCTGATGGGTGCTTGCCTCGTGTAAATCTTGCCTGCTTGTTTTCGTGCCCAATCATGCCCATTTGTTTGAATCATGCAAATTTATCGTGCTTACTCCTTAATATGTCATCAAATTTCAAAGCACACACCAATATGAACTTTTCATACTTGGGCAAATTAACTCTTGACACCAAAATCGTGCGTCATATACATCCCACACAGGCGACATGCCATTCTAGAACTACACACGGCCTGATTCTCGTGAACCCGAGATATGTAGGCAACTCAGAGAGCGGGGTTCGGCCAGAACACCACAAAACTCCAATTTTTCCTTCCAATCTGTTGCCTACCAGCCGTGACAAAATTGGTTATTCCGTCAACTATCTTTGCCCGAAGACTCTTTCATCATCCCCGGGCAAAGAGGGGCAGCTGTTGACGCCCAATTTTGTCCCTCCGTTTTTCGCAATTTGGCTATATTTGATTAAAATCGATAATAGTAATTTTCCAAACAAAATCGCATTAGATAGCATGCATTTACGTGTGTAATGCTATTATTAATCTCCTATTTATATAATATTTATTTAATTGTGACTATATTACGTAATTACTTTCATTTAGGCTATTTTCTAAATTACGTATCCTATTTTATGCAATTTAACGTATTATGATATTATTTAATAATTATTTGTGGCTATTTATATCTAATTAGTATTATTTGCGGTAATCTATATATATTTATGATTAAGTATATTTATTTATAATTATTTACGAAATTTTCTATCTTTATACTAATTATTTATATTTATAAGTATTTTAATTAAATACTAGTCATTTTGTTATTTTTACAATTCCATTTCTATTACACCAAATCCCCGTCATCACATTTTACCCACATGTACGCCACATAAGCATACAGCTCACTAAAATTCACTCCTAGTCTACGTACAACTAGTCCTAAGCGTGTAGTACCACTCTCCAAAGCATACGTACAACTCACTTCTACACGCAGTACAACCCCTCAAAGCCCCAATCTCCTTACACCTCACATATACTACCTATACACTCACTCACACGCGCGCCTACGTGGCTAAATCTGAGCCCTCCACTCGTTTTATCTAACGGCCTACATTATTTCTCCCTTATACATCTATCTACACACACCTCACTTCTAAAACCCTAAACACATTACTCCTTCTCTCCCCAAAACTCTTTAGCCGACGCCCTCCTCATCCTCTCTCCCCTTTCCCCGATCCCCGTCCAGATACGCCATGCCAGTCCACCGCGTCTCCCCCGCCACCAAATCCGGCGACCATCCGCTCGTCTCTCTCTCTCTCTCCCTTATCGTTTTCACACAGAAAAAGGGAAAACAAATCCCCTTCCCTCTTTCTATGGAAACCGAAAAGGAAGAAGAAGGAATCGAGCAAATCTACATGTTGATTCATCACACACAAGGCAAGCAATCAATGATTCAAGCTTGGGATGTTGAGAATCAAGAAGAAACGGACAAAATTGAACAGGTCTAATGAGACTGACCCGACCCGACTCCAACCGGGTAACATCTTTCTTTTTTTTTAATTATTATCTCTTGTTCTGTTATTCTCTTTCTGTTTGAAATTGAAAACGCCATGTTTATTCTTATCCGTTATGTTAAAATGTCGCGACTAGCTTATCTCGTCTAAAATTCACAGTTAATGTTTGATAATGAGTATACTTACTACTGGTGAATTAAGCATGTATGTTAATCATTTCTTATTAGTTCGTATTTAGAATGTGTTCATGACTGTCGATCCCTTCAATTTGAATGCGAAGTAGCAAGTAAAAGGTCTGAGTTGGCTTGACATTAGAACTCAGCATGTTTGAAATAGCTGTACTACTTATACTGTTTTTTTTTTTCGTTAAGATTGATTGACAAAAGATCACTACAATCATGTTTCAAGGATTGGTAATTGCTGGGATCAGTGTATATCTCTGCTTAATTGATTTTTCATACAAAAGGAAAGATATTCTCTAGCTCTAAATGTGGAACAACAAAATCTATTTATGGAGGTGGGTTAACTGTGATGTTTCCTTTATTTTGGCCAAATTGATAGCATGATTTATCTTTTCCTTTCATTAAAACACTGATTGTCTTTTCCTTTTTTACAAGAATATTTTAAATTTTTTGAACACCTCTCTCTAGTCCTATATAATCAGCCACTCCTCACTTTATTACACACACTAGACACTCACCAATACTGAAAAACACTCATACAGTACTCTTTCTCTCTCTCTCTCTCTCTCTCTCTCTCACTCATAGCAGACTCTAAGAACTCTTTGAAAGCTCTTCCTATTTCTTCTTTTACTTGCCTTCTCCTTCTTGACTTTGTTAGCTTGAAAACTGGAACCAAGTTTGGTATGCTTGCCACTTAATCTCTTTTCTTTTCACTCTTTAGTTGTTCTTCAGTAAGTATACTACCTTTCATTGAATGGTATAGTTATGACTGGACTAGTGTGTGTTGTAATACCATGATCTTTTAACTGCCTTTATGTGCATGCAACCCTCTGTTTCGGGTGGGCCGCTCTTTGGCCACCTACTAACCCCTTTTGCAGGTTTGTTTATTTGAGTATTGGATAGCCAAAGAGCTATACCACTAGTAGGTTTTCTATTGCAGGGAATTGGTGTTCATTTGGGATCCGAAGGAATGTGAGAATGACTGTATTCTAGTGGAGTGAGACTGTTTTTCAGAGTTTTGTCATGACTGAACTTGACAGTTCATTATAGTGCACATAGGGCACTGCCTTCTTCTTATTTGATCTGTTTTCTGTTTTTTTTCTTCACTGCCACTTGGTTTGTACGTTGATTTTATTTAGAACAGAGAAGGAATGGTAAGGTTGTGGCTTTGAAAAGGTTGTAAAAAATGCAACATCATGTTATTATTTGATTAGGCCACCCAGGGGCTTCTTTTCTTTTTTCTTTAATGTGATTTGTTGAATGATGTAAAAGGTTAGTAATTAAAACATGGTTTAGAAGTACGGTGTTGAAATTCTGGAATTTGCAGAGCTTATTTTGCTAAAATAGGGGTGGAATTTTTTATTTTTTAGTTAAGCAGAGGCTATTTTTGCAAACTGCCTCAATTGAGGCTTATTTCTGCAAAACACAGAAGTCTCCCCCGTAAACGTTAGTGTCTCTCTTAGTTTCAAGCAGACGTAATTCTGAAATTTTTAAGACAGATGCCATTTTTTGCAAGTCCACCTCATATGGGATATTTTCTGCAAATTATTTTGGGCCGGCCTTATCTCTAAATTTTAGGCCTGTTTTACAAGTTGTGTGATGTTTTGACTACTGGCCTAGTTTTTCTAAAAGGATCACACACAAAAATATAATTTTCTTCTTCTCCAAGTTTATTAATAATTTGGAGGGGAGCGAGGGCTTTTGAGGTCAAGTTCTACCAAAAGATATCTATTTTCATAAACTTAAAACAAGAAGGCTCGCGTATAACTATGTGGTTGGTATTAATATTTGTATGAATTATTATGGTGTGAACATTTATGGTACAACTTATTTGAAAATAATGCAATTATATTATCATATCTTTATGTATACATGCATTTTTCTTCTTATAGAAGTTTTTAGTTATATTTGTGTAAATATTGGGTACGCATTTTTTTTTTATAAAACTCCCTACTTATAAATTCATATCATGTATGCAATTTTAAGTTGTATCAATACAAATATTATGTATGCATATTTACTACTATTTTTGAAAGAAGATGACCTCACATTAAAAAGCCCTAAGGACATGGGTGTTTTGACAATTAATGTCAAAATATCGTTCAAAACGGCTAACACTCCTTCAGACACTATAATTCATTTCGTTTCCTTTACTTAAGGAATTTAATGCAATTTAGGGAAATTTTAAGGGAAATATATTTTTTTATATTTTTATTTGGCCTAATCATATGTTTTGCAGAAATATTTTTCAATTTCATTTGTGGCATGGTTAAAATTCTAGCTCTTTTCCTTAAGAGATAACCGTCATGAGGCTGTTTCTGTAAGAAGTTATCTAACTGGCCTGTATGTATAAGGCCCGGAAGAAAACATGTGGCACTCACAGCATATTTCCTGCCCTTTCAAAATTTGCGCAGATTGACCCTTTTTGTGCCTAACTTGATCTTATGTCCCTATTTTGTTATTATAAAATGTTTTAAGTATAGTTTATATTTCTAGCCTTATTATAACTTGTGTTTGTATTAGGTGTACTTAAAATCTCTTAAGTAAGTTTTTCCCATATATTTAATTTAAGTCCCAAAATTTTTAATCCGGCCGAGAACCACCTTTCGTGGGTCCTTGAAAAGTGCCTAAGACCTTCTTTTCAGGACACTGGGACTTCTTACCTAGAATTTATGTTATGCAGACCTTACCCGGAGTTAACTATAACAAAGCTTGACACAATTAGGTGCCCTAATACGCCTAGTAAAGGAATATATTAGGTGGCGACTCCAAAAGCGACTCAGCCGAGTCACCTAGTCAAACCCGACCTTTGAACTCGCTCCGAGTCCGAAAAACGGGGTGCGACACATACCAACCCAGGGTAGCGATAAAATCACAAGCTCTAGCAGACTTCGTGGCAGATTTTAGCATTAATATATATCCTGAGGCAGAGAAGGATGCCGTTCTTTATGCTGGGCAGGCCCCTGGCGCGTGGACCCTATATACTGACGGTTCCTCGAGCGTCAAAGGATCTGGTCTTGGATTGGTTCTCATTGCTCCATTCGGAGAGACTGTCAGGCAGGCCATAAAGTTCCCGTTTATTACTAACAATGAGGCCGAATATGAGGCCGTTATTGCAGGATTGGAGCTAGCCCGAAGTTACGGAGCAAACATCATCAAACTCAAGAGTGATTCTCAACTGGTAGTCAATCAGGTAACTAGAGGCTTCATTGCACGAGAATCTCGAATGCAGGTGTACCTTGCCCGTGTAAAAGAACTCCTGGCCCAGTTTGATGAATGGGAGGCATTCCACATTCCACGAGAAGAGAACCATGAAGCCGATGCTCTCGCGAATCTAGGGTCGGTAGCAGAAATGGGGGCGGCCAGCTCTTCAGCTGTCGTTCAACTCCTTTACACGACCTTAGACCGGGAAAAGTTCGCGGTCAACACCGTCAACACAACTTGGGACTGGCCGAATGAAATAACGAACTATCTTCTCTATGGGACTCTACCCGTTGATACAAAAGCCGCTCGCAAGCTCAGAATAAAAGCTGCTCGGTATACAATTGTCAACGGTGATCTCTACCGCAAAATGTTTGCAGGACCTCTCGCAAAGTATCTCGGAACGAATCAAATCAACTACGTGATGAGGGAAGTCCATGAAGGCTGCTGTGGGAATCATTCCGGGGGCAAAACATTAGCCCGAAAGTTGATTCCCGCAGGTTATTATTGGGACAAGATGGAGAAGGATACGAACGAATTTGTCAAAAAATGTGACAAATGCCAGAGGTTTTCACATCTTCTCCATCAGCCAGCAGAACCACTCCATTCAATAATCTCTCTGTGGCCCTTCATGAAATGGGGAATGGACATAGTTGGTCCTCTTCCCATAGCGCCGAGAGGAATGCGCTTCTTGTTGATCATCACTGACTACTTCACCAAGTGGGTTGAAGAAGCAGCATACGCGAAGATACGACAAACAGAGGTTGTCGACTTCCTTTAGCGCTTTGTCGTGTGTCGCTTTGGAGCACCTAAGGAAATAGTCATGGACAACGACCCACAATTCATCGGCCAGAAAGTGACTAGGTTCCTCGATGACTTGCACATCAAGAGGATTACTTCCTCTCCGTACCATCCCATTGCCAACGAACAAGCAGAATCTACCAACAAAATCATTGTTGAATCCCTCAAAAAGCGCCTCGAGCAGGCAAAGGGATGTTGGGTAGAAGAGTTACCTGGCGTACTATGGGCTTATCGCACGACGATAAAAATGAGTACTGGAGAGACTCCTTACTCATTAGTGTACGGTGCAGATGCGTTAATCCCAGTCGAAATTGGAGAGCCCAGCTTACGATATGCACACGCCACTGAAGAAACTAACTCAGTCAACCTCTCCGAAGAGCTGGACTTCCTCGAAGAGTGAAGGGAACTAGCCCTCGTACGAGTAGTCGCCCAGAAAGAAAAATTGAACAATATTACAATCCGGGACTGCGCGTGCGAAGTTTCCAGGTCGGAGATTTTGTACTAAGGAAAGTCTCTCAGAGCACACAAAAAGCAAATTCTGGGAAGCTAGGTCCTAACTGGGAAGGCCCCTACAAGGTAATCGCTTCAGTCGGCAAGGGATCTTACCGCTTGGCACGACCAGACGGTTCCACTGTCCCGAATAGTTGGAACGTGGTTCACCTCAAAAGATATCACTTCTGAGTGGTAAAACGGTTAGTTATTTTATGCTTGCCTTTTATTTTTATGACTGTTCTTACTTTTATTATAATTCTTCTAAATGGTACTAATGGCCTGAACAAGGTCAGATCCGTTTAGCTCAACTGGTAGAGCTCAAAGTTCTTCAACTTCGCGGCTGTGGGTTCTGTCACGACCCAATTTTCAAGGGCTCGTGATGGCACCTAAACAACATTTGCCTAGGCGAACCAATGAAACAAGATGCGGAAAAGAACAATAATGTGAAAAGATCATAAATGGATATATAAATATAAAAGGGTGAAGTCCAAAAGAATATATCCACAAAAGAATTGGAGTATTCTAAGAGTGACTCAATAAAGTATGAATATACATCAAAGAAATCTGAGTCCTATCTCTAAGTGACTCCGGCGGTATGCCACCACGGTCTGTGTGGTCGGCTCACCTCAATCAAAAGTCTCAGAAGCCTCGGGAACCGCTAACGTCCGGGCTGCTGACTGGATGAAGGACCTGCACACGTAGCAGAGTAAGTTATGAGCCGAAGCCCAGTAAGATCACCAACAGGCCCGCTAAGGTACCCTTGCGGGACAAGTCGCTACATGCATCATAAGCAACAACATACTATAGTAATCATACAATAAAGTAGTGAAATCACAAATAGATGTAACACATTCCATACACACAAGTAGTAACCAGAAGTCTCAAGGATTATGCCCATCCAACGTAAGGCATAGGTCAACTCAGCGGCGGTTTGGAGGTCCAATCTCTACTCCCGTGCCGACTAAACTAGACCTACGATGGACTAGCAACACCACTACTAAGTATCAACCATATACCGTGACCCGAAGTCACTATCACAATCATGAATAAGTAGACCAACGACCCGTAGTTGTTGGCTCATCTCAAATCTGTCTACGATCGCACCACACCCCCTGTCAAGTGCGTCGTATCTCAATAAATCAAGTGACCACACCACACCCCCTGTCAAGTGTGTCACATCTCAAAGATCAAGTGTCCACACCACACCCCCTGTCAAGTGTGACACATCTCATAGTATAGGCGACACCACACCCCCTGTCAAGTGTCCCTCTAACAGTATTAATATCCACGACATTAATAACAATAACAGAAATAATAACAGAAATATTAATAACGATAATATTTCACAGTCACCGTAAACCAGGTTGGTTATGCTAGCTGAACGTAAGGCGAAGGTTAACCCGACCACAGTTTGGGGGTACAATCCCTACTCCCATGTCGTCCAACCCAAGGTTACGTATAGACAGCACTACCCAACCCGGCACGTGAACAAATCAAGTACCAGTATCATACAAAAGCCGGCAAAATCCTCGGCAAGACATTTATCATGACATGCCGGCAACATCCTTGGCCATGTCCCAAGTTCTTGCTATCTAAGCATGGCGCAGCAAGCGTTACTACGATATAAATTTAAGCTACCTCGACGTAGCGTTTAGACCGGCACATACCTCGGTCGAGTCACAATCTCGCTATTTATAACAAACAATAATAGCAAGTAATTCACATCATTAATCCTAACCATTGTTAGGTATATATATGCGTACATGAAGCATACTAGCATGAAGGAAGAGTCCACAAGCACAATAGAGGTCAAGTCTCACTTACCTCGAAATTCGGGCTCAAATGCCGGGAAGAATCTCCTTTCCCGCTCGCCTTGTCCGCGAAGGACTCTCCACTAGGTCTATTAAGACAAGATATAGCACATATGAGTGCTCAATTATAGCTATTTAAGCCTATAGGCATCCTAGGGTAAAAATTACCAAAATGCCCCCGGGTAGGGCCGAGCCCTAAATTTACAAAATGTACTTTTCCGGACTCCCCACGCTCCCGTGAGTCCAAAAGTACACTTAGATTCCACATGCGAGCCTTGCTCGATGTCTTTCCCCAATTCTTAAGAATCTAGGGTTCTAACCCATTTCCAAGAATCAACCCTTTGATTCTTGTGTTAATCAACATAAAGATGGATTGAAAGGGCTTACCTTAAGTGTAAGTATGATTGGGTCTTCAAGAAATACCCAAAAATCGCCTCAAGAGCTCACCAAATGATTTTTATAAGTTATGAACCGAAATGGCCCGAAATGGCCTTTTTATAGCAGTTTTTTTGCCTCTGTGACAGCTTCTTTTGAAAAAATCATAAATTTTGATAGGAATGTCCAAATGACCTGAAACCGGTGCCATTAGAACCACAATCAAAGGGCTACAACTTTCATGTTTTGAGTTTTTCCTAATTCCTTACGGATTGGCCGGAAAATCAGCTTTTATCCGGCTGTTTGCGCCAAAATAGAACAGAAAAGTCGCACCAGATTTTCTACTGTTTTAGGGACAAAACGGGACCCTACGAAGCTCGGAATGATCCCAAATTTTGCACACAAGCCATAAAATACTTGGGTGACATGCTCGTCAAGACGGAACTCAATTCGGACCTCCAGAACTCAAAAAGTGGGTCCCACGGCAAAGGTTCAATTTTCGACTTTCGCCAAAATAGCGAAATTTAACCAAACGACCTCAGAATCCAATTCCGAAAGTTGCTACAAGTCACAAATGACTATACGAACCAAACGGAACTTTCGGATCTCTCATCGGAGCTCATTTGCTCAAATCGAGCTCGGAAACCTCTTTTAACTCTTTTAAACTTCCGAAACGGGAACTTTATCAAAAGTCCTATCAAACGAGGTCCGTTTTCAATTTTGAAGGTTGCTACATATCATAAATGACGAGACGGACCTAACGGTGCGCTCGGATTTTCCATCGGGGTTCGTTTACTCAAAACGACCTATCGAAACCCCAAATTCCTTTCCGGAATTTCATAAACGGATCCTTTTCTCGAAAACCTATCAAACGGACTCCGTTTCGACTCAGATTTCACAGACAGGTCATAAATGACCTAACGGAGCTTTTGGGACTGTCGACACGCAAATCGAGGTCCCGGATCCCGTAACGACTATTTGAGGGTTGTTACATTCTCCCCCACTTAGACTCTCGGCCGTCCTCGGACGAGCCTAAGTCTAAGGTAGGATCCACACACTAGCCACGGAGCTGGCACGGATTTCGAGGACCCCTCGGTACCACCCGAAATCAATAAAACTTAAAAATGCAAATTCAGGCTTAGAAAATACAAGGATTTCATACCTGAATCGTCGAACAAGCGCGGATGCCTCTCACGCATCTCGGACTCAAGCTCCCAAGTGGCCTCGGCAATGGAGTGATGCCCCCACTGAACTCTCACAAGCGGGATCACCTTCGATCTCATATCACGGACCTACTAAGTCACAATAGGCTCCTCCGAATAAGCTAAGTCGCCATCTACCTCCACGGAAGCCATATCGATCACATGAGACAGATCGTGAACATACTTCCGGAGCATGGACACATGGAACACCGGATGAACAGACAGAGAGGGAGGCAAAGCCAGTCTATAAGCAACGGCGCCAACGCGCTCCAATATCTCAAAAGGCCCAATGAACCTAGGACTGAGCTTGCCTTTCTTCCCAAATCTCATAACACCCTTCATGGGCGACACTCTGAGGAATACCCGGTCCCCAACCATGAACTCAAGATCTCTCCGCCTCCGATCTGCATACGATATCTGCCGGCTCTGAGCCATGCGGAGTCGATCCTGAATAACCCGGACCTTATCTAAGGTCTGCTGCACCAAATCGGGCCCCAACACCTGGACCTCACCAGACTCGAACCAACCGATAGGCGAGCGACATCTCCGACCATATAATGCCTCAAACGGAGCCATCTGGATAGAAGCCTGATAGCTATTATTATACGCAAACTCTGCTAGCGGCAAATGGCTATCCCAATGGCCTCCAAAATCAATAGCACACGCCCTCAACATATCCTCGAGGATCTGAATGGTCCACTCAGACTGGCCATCAGTCTGCGGGTGAAATGCAGTGCTGAGATCGACCCGAGTACCCAGCTCTCTCTGAAAAGATCTCCAAAACTGAGCTGTGAACTGAGCACCTCGGTCAGAAATGATAGAAACAGGAGCACCATGCAATCTCACAATCTGCTCAATGAAGATACGAGCCAGACGCTCCGAGGTATAAGTAGTCCTCACTGGAATGAAGTGAGCCGACTTCGTCAGTCGATCAACTACTACCCACACCGAATCATGCTTACCCACGGTCAGCGGCAAACCAACTACGAAATCCATAGTGATCTGCTCCCACTTCCACTCGGGAATGGGCATAGACTGGGTCACCCCGGCTGGCCTCCGGTGCTCATACTTCACCTGCTGGCAATTCAAACACCGAGATACATAATCAGCAACATCCCTCTTCATCCCTTTCCACCAATACAGCTCTCGAAGATCATGATACATCTTCGCAGTACCCGGATGAATGGAATATCTCGAACTGTGAGCCTCTGCCAAAATCATCTGCCTCAGCTCCACAATGGCTGGAACACATACCCGGCCGTTAAGCCGCAAAGCACCATCATCACCAATCACGAACGAGGACACTCCCCCACTCAGGACCCTGTCCCGGAGATCTCTCAGATAAGGATCCTCGAACTGCCTTTCCCGAATCTGGGAAGCTAAAGACGACTGAGACCCCACATATGCAAGCACCCGGCCTGGAACAGAATCATCAATACGCGGCAAAGGATACCTATTCTTGATAGTAACCTTATTCAGCTGCCGGTAATCAATACACATCCGCATAGAGCCATCCTTCTTCTTCACAAATAATACCGAGGCACCCCATGGAGACACACTGGGCCTAATGAAGCCCTTATCGAGCAAATCCTGAATCTACTCCTTTAGCTCCCTCAACTCAACAGGAGCCATACGATACGGGGGAATAGATTTAGGCTGAGTGCCTGGCAATAGATCAATGCAAAACTCTATCTCCCGCATAGGCGGCAAACCCGGCAAATCATCAGGAAACACATCCGGATACTCACAAACAACCGAAACTCTATCAAGGGATAACTCCTCTGCCCGGACATCCCGAACTAAACAATATATCCCTCGCACCCACTAGATATCATCCTCTGCGCCTCCAAGAAAGAAATGATCCTACTCTTCGGAGAAGGCCTGGAACCTCCCCATACAACCCGAGACTCACCCTCTGCCCCGATCGTCACGGACTTGGCATGACAATCCAAAGTCGCATGACAGGAAGCCAGCCAATCCATGCCCATAATGACATCAAAATCAGCCATATCGAGCAGCATCAGGTCCACTAAGGACTCTACACCACAGATGGAGATCATACACTGCCGATAACCCCTATCTACACATATAGAAGACCCGACAGGGGTGGCAACTATAAAGGGATCATCTAAGAAGACCAGATCCCTGCCCAAGCAAGGGGCAAATCCCGGCGACACATACGAATAGGTAGACCCCGGATCAATAAGAGCATAAACATCGCGGCCACAGACAGAAATAATACCTGTGATGACATCATTGGATGCCTCAGCATCCTGACGAGTCATAGCATAGACCTGCGCCGAGCCTCCTGAACCCGGAGCTCTCTGAGACTGCTGTCTAGGAGGAATCTGAGAAACGGGCCTGGCGGCCTGAGGACCAGATGGTACCATAACTGCGGATCCCTGGCGACCTGATGAAACATAAGGGCAACTCCTGACATAGTGCTCTGGAGACCCACACTCAAAACATCCATCACCTCTACCTCCTCTACCGCCTCTACCACATCTGCCATGACTACCTCCAGACGAACACCTCCCATGATGCCTCTGATGGCACCTCCCGCACTGCGGCGGACCAGACTGCGAAGAGCCACCCCGCCTCTGGGATGACTGAGGCCTCGGGGTCTCTGAAGAAAAATCCTGGGCAGGCAAAGCAGCAGCCTGGGGCCTAGACTGAGAACGGCCCTGATGACCCTGACCCTTCTGAGCGGATCCACTATACCCACCAGACTGACGCGATCTCTTGGCCGCCCTCTCCGCGTCAGCCCTGGCGAAGATATCCTCCATCCGCCGCGCCACATCAACTATCTCAAAATATGACTTGTTGCCCATATCAGGGGCAACAGCTACCTGCAAGCGGGGATGAAGACCCTCAACAAACCGGAGGACCTTGTCCCTCTCCTGAGCCACCATAGCCGGCGCAAACTGAGACAACCACAAGAACCTGGTGTCATACTCTGAAACAGACAGGTTTCCCTGCCTCAACCCCTCAAACTCGCGCCTCTGAGCATCGTGCTGACTCTGGGGCACGAACCTGCTCATGAACATAGACACGAACTCAGCCCAAGACAAAGGAGGGAGGTCACTAGACCTCTGCCGCATCATGGAGACCCACCATGTCTCCGCATCTCCCGATAATCTGAAAGAAGCACACTGCACCCCTAAGGTGTCTCTAGTACCAAGAACTGTCAAAATCTTCTCACACTTCTGAATGTACCTCTGGGCAGTACATGTAGCTGAGGTACCGTCGAACTCTGGAGGCTGAAGCTTCATGAATGACTCTATCCTCTTGGTAACCTCCTCAGTGCCCATAGGAGGAGTAGAAATAACAGGACCTGCCAGAGGAGCAGAAGCAGAAGGCTGGGCAATATGATCAGGAGCAGCCTCAGAAGTAGGCGTGCTCATAACAGGTGTGGTCGGCTGAGGAGCCGAAACAGGAGCTGCAACATCATCTCTGACAGGGACCTGATGGCTAGACAAGGCCATCAGTCTCATATACTCCTCTGAAGAGATCACAACGGTGCCTGGCACAACAGCAGGCACAGGGGGAATAGATGCTGACAGAGTCGCTGCGGACACCGCAGGGATAGCTGTGTCCTGCCTAGTGGCTGACGGGCGACCTGCCCGAGTCTTCTTAGCAGCTGGCGGCTGCGTAGGTGCTGATGGCTCTCCCGCAGACGCGGGTGTAGAAGATGCAGCCCTCCTGGCTGAGGATGCTCGCGTCCACACCATCTCAATCAATACACGAAAAAGGGTCAGCACCTATATAAGCTACTCAGCACGAATAGAGATGAAACGAAGGGAAAACATTTCCTAACATGCCCTTGTAGCCTCTCGCTCATAAGTATGGTCGACAACATACCCATAAGCAAGACTCTACTCAGACACTGCTCCAAGACTCCTAGGACTCGAATTAGAACCTAGGGCTCTGATACCAAACTGTCACGACCCAATTTCCAAGGGCTCGTGATGGCACCTAAACAACATTTGCCTAGGCGAACCAATGAAACAAGATGCGGAAAAGAACAATAATGTGAAAAGATCATAAATGGATATATAAATATAAAAGGGTGAAGTCCAAAAGAATATATCCACAAAAGAATTGGAGCATTCTAAGAGTGACTCAATAAAGTATGAATATACATCAAAGAAATC
Organism: Petunia secreta; assembly: GCA_029990175.1. Lineage (NCBI taxonomy): Eukaryota > Viridiplantae > Streptophyta > Magnoliopsida > Solanales > Solanaceae > Petunia > Petunia secreta. The sequence continues at coordinate 33,632 of JARKIP010000131.1, forward strand.
TGATTCCTATCTCTAAGTAACTCCGGCGGTATGCCACCACGGTCTGTGTGGTCGGCTCACCTCAATCAAAAGTCTCAGAAGCCTCGGGAACCGCTAACGTCCGGGCTGCTGACTGGATGAAGGACCTGCGCACGTAGCAGAGTAAGTTATGAGCCGAAGCCCAGTAAGATCACCGACAGGCCCGCTAAGGTACCCTTGCGGGACAAGTCGCTACATGCATCATAAGCAACAACATACTATAGTAATCATACAATAAAGTAGTGAAATCACAAATAGATGTAACACATTCCATACACACAAGTAGTAACCAGAAGTCTCAAGGATTATGCCCATCCAACGTAAGGCATAGGTCAACTCAGCGGCGGTTTGGAGGTCCAATCTCTACTCCCGTGCCGACTAACCTAGACCTACGATGGACTAGCAACACCACTACTAAGTATCAACCATATACCGTGACCCGAAGTCACTATCACAATCATGAATAAGTAGACCAACGACCCGTAGTCGTTGGCTCATCTCAAATCTGTCTACGATCGCACCACACCCCCTGTCAAGTGCGTCGTATCTCAATAAATCAAGTGACCACACCACACCCCCTGTCAAGTGTGTCACATCTCAAAGATCAAGTGTCCACACCACACCCCCTGTCAAGTGTGACACATCTCATAGTATAGGCGACACCACACCCCCTGTCAAGTGTCCCTCTAACAGTATTAATACCCACGACATTAATAACAATAACAGAAATAATAACAGAAATATTAATAACGATAATATTTCACAGTCACCGTAACCCAGGTTGGTTATGCTAGCTGAATGTAAGGCGAAGATTAACCCGACCACAGTTTGGGGGTACAATCCCTACTCCCATGTCGTCCAACCCAAGGTTACGTATAGACAGCACTACCCAACCCGGCACGTGAACAAATCAAGTACCAGTATCATACAAAAGCCGGCAAAATCCTCGGCAAGACATTTATCATGACATGCCGGCAACATCCTCGGCCATGTCCCAAGTTCTTGCTATCTAAGCATGGCGTAGCAAGCGTTACTACGATATAAATTTAAGCTACCTCGACGCAGCGTTTAGACCGGCACATACCTCGGTCGAGTCACAATCTCGCTATTTATAACAAACAATAATAGCAAGTATTCACATCATTAATCCTAACCATTGTTAGGTATATATATGCGTACATGAAGCATACTAGCATGAAGGAAGAGTCCACAAGCACAATAGAGGTCAAGTCTCACTTACCTCGAAATTCGGGCTCAAATGCCGGGAAGAATCTCCTTTCCCGCTCGCCTTGTCCGCGAAGGACTCTCCACTAGGTCTATTAAGACAAGATATAGCACATATGAGTGCTCAATTATAGCTATTTAAGCCTATAGGCATCCTAGGGTAAAAATTACCAAAATGCCCCCGGGTAGGGCCGAGCCCTAAATTTACAAAATGTACTTTTCCGGACTCCCCACGCTCCCGTGAGTCCAAAAGTACACTTAGATTCCACATGCGAGCCTTGCTCGATGTCTTTCCCCAATTCTTAAGAATCTAGGGTTCTAACCCATTTCCAAGAATCAACCCTTTGATTCTTGTGTTAATCAACATAAAGATGGATTGAAAGGGCTTACCTTAAGTGTAAGTATGATTGGGTCTTCAAGAAATACCCAAAAATCGCCTCAAGAGCTCACCAAATGATTTTTATAAGTTATGAACCGAAATGGCCCGAAATGGCCTTTTTATAGCAGTTTTTTTGCCTCTGTGACAGCTTCTTTTGAAAAAATCGTAACTTTTGATAGGAATGTTCAAATGACCTGAAACTGGTGCCATTAGAACCACAACTCAAAGGTCTACTACTTTCATGTTTTGAGTTTTTCTTAATTCCTTACGGATTGGCCGGAAAATCAGCTTTTATCCGGCTGTTTGCGCCAAAACAGAACAGAAAAGTCGCACCAGATTTTCTACTGTTTTAGGGGCAAAACGGGACCCTACGAAGCTCGGAATGATCCCAAATTTTGCAAACAAGCCATAAAATACTTGGGTGACATGCTCGTCAAGACGGAACTCAATTCGGACCTCCAGAACTCAAAAAGTGGGTCCCACGGCAAAGGTTCAATTTTCGACTTTCGCCAAAATAGCGAAATTTAACCAAACGACCTCGGAATCCAATTCCGAAAGTTGCTACAAGTCACAAATGACTATACGAACCTAACGGAACTTTCGGATCTCTCATCGGAGCTCATTTTCTCAAATTGAGCTCGGAAACCTCTTTTAACTCTTTTAAACTTCCGAAACGGGGACTTTATCAAAAGTCCTATCAAACGAGGTCCGTTTTCAATTTTGAAGGTTGCTACATATCATAAATGACGAGACGGACCTAACGGTGCGCTCGGATGGACATGAGTCGCTAGTTCAACTGTCCCTCGGAGACAGGGTCGAGAAGTACCATGCATGGTTTCCCCCCGTCCTTTCTTTCCCATCGGGGTTCCTTTACTCAAAACGACCTATCGAAACCCCAAATTCCTTTCCGGAATTTCATAAACGGATCCTTTTCTCGAAAATCTATCAAACGGACTCCGTTTCGACTCAGATTTCACAGACAGGTCATAAATGACCTAACGGAGCTTTTGGGACTGTCGACACACAAATCGAGGTCCCGGATCCCGTAACGACTATTTGAGGGTCGTTACAGGTTCAAATCCCACAACGGACACACTCCTCGTTTGGTTATATGTGTTCTTCTATATGCAGCTTGCCTTAACTCTTTTCATGTTATCACTTCCCGTGTTCCAACATAAAAACAAGGAGGGTGGTGAGAGGCCCCTGTAGGCCAGATAAGACTTTCATAAAGGCAAAAGACCTTGCTAAAAGGCGAGTTTTTCAAAAAATTTTACGTGAAAAACTTCCACGAAAATAAGAGAAGTCGTTCACAAGGCCAGCGACTCGGCCAGAACCAATCTACAAATTCCTGCGACGACTTTCGATTATCAAAACGATAAGAAAAGTTATGCGCAAAAGGCAATGATTCGGCCGAAAATCTATCGACCATGACTCGGTCAGAATAAAAATATCTGTGCAGATTACTCACAACTTATGACCTCTTTCTTGGGAAAGGCTAAGTTAAAACATTCGGGCAGACTTTTGGAGACCAGAGCTTAGTAAAGTTCAAACTTCAAAAGCCCCTAAAAATAAGGCACGAAGGCCACAACACATACAAATGAAAGATCGGAAATTCAGACTAAAAATAGTCACTGAAAAGATCTAAAGTAATATATACATAATCCTGTAAAATGATAAAATGCCGAAAACGGCTGACAGAAGTTTTACAGAGTGATCAAAGGCCTAATAGAACCGACCATACAAGGATCAGAGAGTCCCTACGAGACCTCTGTCCACAACCAATTAATCCGGTTCTCGCCAGATGAACAAACTTGTAACTTAAAGACTGGGGAAAGGCATCAGTTTTCAGCGAAGCCTTGCATTCTTTAAGTAGATTCTCCAGGCTCTGGGCAGAACGTGTGAACCCTTCCTTCTCTTTAGAAAGAAGGTCCTTCTCTTTGGTGAGTTCGTTAATCTGCTCAAGTCGCTCATTGTTAACTTCCGTTAATCGATTAACTTCACCCCCAAGGAGACCACACTGCTCTGCCAGAATCTTGTTTTCCTTCAGAGCATCCAGAAACTCTTTCTTTACCTCGAGTACTTGATCGACGTTGTTAATCCTGGAGCGGAACATGAGTTCAGCAGCCATCATACTTGACTGGAAAAACAAAGTAAGCAAAAGTTAGAAATCTGAGGTCAAAGTTACTTCCAACGCAAGCGGTAAACACTTACCCGGGCAGAATCGGCAGCAATCTGAAAGGCTAGATCCTCATCACTCATTCCCCTCATTGTACATTCTTCCCGGGAGCCGATGAGTGAAGAGACAACCTTGGCTAAACCACCCGGCCTGGATATGAAGTTAACATCAGGGGCGAGCCTCATGGTATGATTCCTCTCGCAGTACTTGGGTTCCCAAGCCTGTTCAGAGGGGTAGTTTGGCCCAAACTTGTAGTGCACACCCCTAATGTCCTTTAATCCGGTCTGACCGTCGATGACTGATCGCCAAATGAGCCTTGTTGTTGATAAGTTGGAGTCACCCTCCACTCCAGGATCTATCGTGTCGCACTCGCGAAGACCAACAGGCATCGCCCCCTCAGTGGCCACATTTTCCAGGTCCTCGAAATGAAAAACACGAGGACCTCGGCCACCCTCTTGGGGAACCTCTTCCTTTATTTCTTTTTCTTTTTCTTCTTCATCCATTTTTCTTTTCCCTTTGTCTACACGGGAAGGAGCCGCCTTCACCCCGTCATCAATTCGGGGACTTCTCTCCGGAGTACGGGCAGCCTCCTCCTCAACCTTCCTCTTATCACTCCGAAGATAAGGCTTTCGCATAAGGGACTCATTGGCTTGATCATTGGCAACCTCAGTGTCCGAAAGATCAATCACCACCCTGTCTAAACCTCCTCCCCGTGCAGACTGGGGGGCTTCGGCAGCAGTCTTGGTATTATCCCTTGCAGACTTTGGTACATTGGCCTTAGTCGAAGACTCACCGCTAGCAGTTGAGGTTTGCCCTGCAGCAACGAAAGTCTTACGTGCAGACTTCTTCCGTGCTCCGCCCTCACCTTGGCTCTTTTTCTTCCTCTTCAAAGAACCAAGGCCACTAGACAAGAGCTCCTCACCACCTTCCCTGCCGCGCAGTGCCTCTACTGAAGCCAGTATAGATGTGACATCGGCATCAGGATCAACAGATTCAGGAGGCGCGACCGGAGAAGGAGGAGCATGGAAAAAATCCCCCTGAGTACCCAGACCTGCAGAAGGTAGACCAGTCAGACACAGAGAAACTACAAAGGTAAGGGATAGTTGCAACAGCAGAAATATTCTCACCGTGTGTCTTCACGGTCAAACTCTTCTGCACAGCAAAGTACGCCCATTCTCTCCTCTCAGGAGAAAACTCCTTCAAAATCGCCTCGACCTATGCCGTCAGCTCATCAACAGATATGAGCCCGTCGTAGGGTCGCTTGGCTGCTACAAAAAGGAATCAAAGGGAGTAAGTAAATAAAAAAGAAGAAGAAGCACGAAAAATTCCAAAAATACTCGGGGACTTACGCTTCTTGTTCCAAACTTCAGGAAGATAGGTGTTAGAATTGAAAGTCAAGGCCGAGGTGCGCACGAACACATACAGGTGTAACCAACCCCGGTCACCTGTGTCTTCAGAGCTGCGCACCAAGCCCTTGCTCCCGCACATCCTGGCATTTACATAACCATCTTTAAAAATTTGTATACTATACAAAGAAATAAAGTGTTCATATCCAAAAATTTGGTCGGTTTCCGCCGCAAACCAATCCAAGAGTGTAACTATTCTATATATACTGGGGCACAATTGCCCCGGACAGAGTAAATATTCCCTGCAGAGCCTCTCAAGCACAGGATGCAGGGGCCGTTTACATCCCACTGTAAAAGGGTAGGTGCACATAGCTGTCCACCCGGCCCTATGAGAAGTGATATTCTCCTCTTCGGAGACCGGAAAGAGGGGAACCCTATCGTCCCAGTGACAGTCCATTCTGATTCGTAGGATCAGCTCCGATGTGATCCCAGACTTAAATCTATACGCCGGCCAGTTGTGTATATCCCTATGGTGGTTACTAGAAGCTTTAATGTTGCAATCTTTTTCCAGTTCACCCCATTTCTTAGGGATGACCTCCGCAACAGTAGCTTGAGTGGCCCTAGGCCTGGGGGTGGCCGCCGAAGAACTACAAGCTACATCCATATTTTGGGTCTTTCTAGCTCTTGAAGACATAATTCCAGAAGAATTGAGAAGTTTGAAAGAAAAGTTGAAAGATGCTCGGAGAATTCTCGAGATTTAGCAAAAGGAATACAAAAGCAAATAAAAATTTTTTCACTCAACAAACCCCTATTTATAAGAGTAAATATCCGATCCATCAAATTCCTTCAAGACACGTGGAGACTATCCAAAAGGCCACGATTAGATCCAACCGTCAAAAGAAGAAAGCAGGTTTCACCAAACTTTTACAGTATCATCATTACCCTGAAGTGCAGTAGTCACCTTGCGATCAGTAGTCGACGTGTGCACATGATTGAGGCGGTTAAAGTCATTACTTTTACTCTTGGAATGCGCAGTAGTCACTTCAGAGCGGACTGCAGACGTGCAGGCATGCCAGCTGTAGTTACTTTTTTAAACGGCGCATTTAATGCGCACGTCATAGGGATTTGTCACGTAGCTGATAAGATACATGCGTCACTAAGCTTCGTCATACGAAGATTGGATTTTGCAGAGCAAAAACTTCCCGCCAAAATTCACATCCACTCCTCGAACAGATACTCTGCTCGAGAAGTGCGGGGACTATCTGCATTGGATAAAAGATGACATCACCTAAAAGATGACACGTGTCCGCCACATGGCACGGGCAGAAGCTTCACCGGACAGATATCTAGCAGACAGACAATTACCACGAGCAGACCCAAAGCAGCTATGTAACGCCTCATCAGTCAACACGATCTGAATGAGCAATTATTAACCTGATCATGTGCGATCACTCAATAAATGATCATAAAGGCAATAATTACAACCCAGCAGTTACGTATCGAACGGATATGTGCCCAGCGGTTACAAAACCCAACGGACGCCTATCAGACCTATAAATAGCATTTTTTCTAAGCCATTGAAAAGACACCTTTACTTCTTGTCTACAATATCAATAAGAATACTCTCTCCCTCTGGCAAAAATACTGTTCTTTACTTACACTTGTTAAGCACTTTGCTCTCTAATCATCTAAGTACGATCAGTACCGAAGAGCTCTCACCGGAGTTAAGCGATACAACACGGTTATTCCTATCCATTTATACTTACGCTTTAACTTTGTTAATTTCTGCTTATATATTGTTCCCGTATCAGTATCGTTGAGAATTACGAATATATTGCTATTTTAGTCATTTAAAGTCTTAATCTAAACTATTGATCGTGACTCCGCAAATACAAATTTAATAATTAATTGGCCTAAAACCGGATCTAGGTTAAACAACATGGAGTGTACTAACATATCATTCCTACTCCACTAAACATGCTTAAAACATACCCTGGTAAACTCATTGCGTTCTCCAGTGTCGTCTGGCCTTATATCAAGCATTTTGAAAATTTTATCAAAACATGAGACCATATACATCTTCAAAACGGCCACATTAGCTTGCATTTGTTTTTGTTGATCAAACAATAATTGGATGTCAAGGGATGGGGCAGGATTGCCACTGAGTAGGAATTGCTTGTTCTACACCTATTGTAGGTAATGGTCATGAGTTGCCTAATTTTGGGGAGTTTAAACTCTGATACCTTGCTCAAAGTCTGCTGCTGTAGTCTGTGATAATTGAAGCGTCAACAATTCTCATTCGGTTGGTACAACCTTTTTGTAAAGATAACCTGTAAATATATCCTGTATACATAGAGACATAATAAAAAACACATAACCAGGTTTAAGTTCAATAAAAAGTCAATTGGATAGTGATTAATTAATTGAGTGGTTCTATTATCTCATTATAGGGAATATTCACTCCTATACCAAATATGGACATTATATATATAGGATCAAATGATATAAACCTTGACTAGAACTATATTGTCTAATTCAACAAAGGAAAATACCTGATCAGGCTTTAAGCCGAAGAAGGCTTGCTGCAGTTCGTCAAAGCCGTGAGGTCTCTTTCCATGCTAGTTAAAGATTCGAGTGGTTGTGTTCGCTACTCGATACGCAATTTTGTTGGGAAAGTTTAGCAACTTTCATAGAACCATGCATGCAGGGCATACGACAGACCTCCAAATCGGTAGCACTATCTGTATGGTCTTAACTTGTCATGCATTGTATTGTGGTTACAATAAACACTTTTGTACCTTAAGAAAATGTCTTTCACTCACCACACTCAATAATATTGAAGCCCTTCTCCGAAATAGTGGGGTTATGATTGGCAGAATTCTTTGTGGAGAACAAAAATGTGTGGATGGAAAATAAAGCTGCAAGCTTTATAGCATCTTCGTCACTCTTCCACTTCTTGAAAACGAAACACTCAGCCAATGAACTCTTTGTTACTCTTGTTGCACCACCAAAGTACAACTAGAGCAGTCGATTAGGCTCGTTAGAATAAGGTAGATCCGGGTTACCCCAGGCCCAAGTATTAAGGAGAGTTTTTTGCTTGATGTACTTTACGTGTTAGTGATTTAGTACAATTCATTTCTTGAATTAGTCTATATGGGTGTAAATGCAGAACCATGATTAGAAGTTTAGAGTTCATGATTTTAGTCTTTTTAAGCTATGAGATTTTAAATTTATAATTTGTACCTACGTTTTAAGATAAAAGACAAAAATAGAATTTGAATCCAAAGTTACAGGTTCGGGTGAACCTCCCTCTATATTTGAGACAACTATGGTCTACATTTAAACCCTCTATATCTAAGCCCGCCATAGTCAACATTTTGTACATTAACTATAATTAGACTTCTACCAAAACAAAAGTTCGTCAAATTTTTTAAAATTTTGTGTCTAGAAAATAATATACCTATTAGTTCATATTTTTAACCATAGGCTTTAGTCATTTAATGAGAAATTAAAATAGTATAGTCAAATAAAATTAAATGCGAATTATAAATGCTTATTGTCGGATAGATCGAATTTTTTTCTTAATTTATTTCCTTTTCAAGGCGGCCACTACAGAATTTAAGGTGTCGTTATTAGTTCAAAAACAATATATATACGCCATTCTATGTCATTATTGGAAAAATAATTTATTTCATTATCATATATTTTTTGGCAATTGGCTAAATAATACAAAGACGAATTAGTCACACTGTTCGGGTGACTAATTTCAAATAATTTGTAAAACTGACCATATCTCAATTAATAGCAGTAAAAGTGACTCCTTTGTTGACAAGTTGTGCAAATACTATCTCAAAATTTTAGTTACAATAATCAATCTCTTGGGTAATTTTTTCAAGTTGATGTTTAACTACTCTGTATATTTTAATGTTTTGACTATTATTCTGAATACTATGCAAAAAATGACGATATTTATATTTATAGCGCTAAAAGTGGCTGCATGATTTGCTAGTTGTGCAAAAATTGATTCTATTTTCATCTGGTAACCCTAAATATAGCTACTTAGTTGACAAGCGATGTAAAAAATGGCTGTATGTTCAACCCTAAAGTGGTTACATAGTTTTGCAAGACCGGCCGTATTTCAGTTTATAGCTTTGAAAATGGCTGCTTAGTTTACAGGGATGCAAAAAATGGCAATATTTTCAACTAGTATCCTTAAAATGGCTAATTATTTAACCATAAGCTATACACAACATGGCTATATCTTAAATTGCAACCCTAAAGTGAGTACCTGTGGCCAGCAAGCAACAAATCGAAGTACTGCTTCCCAGCCGCTTCTATAAAGTATATAGAATATCCATTTTCCGTTTTGAGTCTGAATATTTAGAGCATGCATCAAATTGAGTTTAGTGAGTCATTTTCTTAAAGTTTCTATTAGGCGAGGCTAACAGAACACATGAGAGGTCTGTTTTAGGAAAAATATATTACACTATCTTCACTGATGTAACTCTTTGTAATCATGAGGATTTTACTATGATTTTTGAACAAATATCAGTTCTTAGCTGAGAGAATCTTCCAGAAATGGAAAAAACTACAGAGAGGAAGCTAGAGAGAGAAAGAGCTGATAAAATATCTGATTCATTGACTTGAATGAGCACAAGTTACACCAACTAACTGCTTATAGGAAAATATCCTAGCTCAGTAACCACCTTAACTACCTCTACTAACTAATCACTAACCACTGTAGTTAAATAACTAACTGCTAGCTGTACACTGTACAAAGACTAACTCTAGTCGACTCCTTCTTTTCTTCAACACTCCCCCTCAGGTTAGGTGGTAGGAGGTGCAAAGATATCTAACACACCTAGCTTGGAACTCAGGTAGTCATGTTGAACTCTGTTAAGCCCTTTTGTTAGAAGATCTGCAGGTTGCTCCTTTGTAGTGATGTACTCAGTAGTAACCAGCTCAGTCAGTATTCTCTCCCTTATGAAATGGCAATCTATGTCAATGTGTTTTGTCCTCGCATGAAATACTGGATTGGCTGCAATCTGCATAGCTGCCTTACTGTCACTGTGTACCCTTATAGGCAGCTCAACTTTGTATCCAACCTCCTTTATCAGGCCCACTAGCCACACCAATTCAGCTATTGTGGATGCTAGACTTCTATACTCTGCTTCAGCTGAACTCCTAGACACTGTTGACTGTTTCTTAGACCTCCAAGACACTAAAGAGTCTCCCAGTTTTACACAGTATCCTATCACAGACCTCCTTGTGTTTGGACATGCTGCCCAGTCAGCATCACAGAAGGCTGTGATAGTGTTTTGACCTTTGCTAGACAGAAGGACATCTTGCCCTGGATGATTCTTTACATATCTTACTACCATCAATACAGTTTCCATGTGAGACTTCTTAGGCTGGTTTAGGAACTGGCTAAGTGTCTGCACACTGAAAACAATATCAGGTCTTGTGACTGTTAAGTACAGCAATTTACCAATTAGCCTCTGATAAGGAGTGACATCTAGAAGCAGGCTGTCACCAGCAGTGTAAGCTGGCTTTATATGATCATCAAACTCCTTTGTAGTCAGCTGTATATTTACCTCAAGAGGAGTTGCTGCTGGTTTAGCAGCTCCTAGTCCTAATTCTGATATCATTTCAAGAGTATATTTCCTTTGATGCATTAAAAGTCCTTTGTTAGATCTAGCAAACTCAATGCCCAGAAAGTACTTCAGTTATGCAAATTAAATGGAAAAGTCAAATTATTTAACTTTCGGCATCTTAGCGGAAACTAGCCGAACAATATCGAAATTTACGTTTGAAAGTTCACAAAAGTCACAAATAGTCATACGAACCTAACGGCGCTTTGGATTTCGAATCGGAGCTCATTCGTCAAAACCGAGCTCAAAAATCTCTTTTTAATATTTATCAATAATAAAAACTGAAACCTTCTTCCGATGCCTACCAAACGAGGTCTGATTTAGCTCAAATTTTACAGATAAATCTCAATTGACCTTATAAATATTTTAAAATTATCGGCATGTCAATCGGAGTCCTATCTTCCGAAACGACTAACCGAGGTCGTTTCATTCTCCTCCACTTAAACTCTCTTTCGTCCTCGAACGAGCCTAAGTCTAGAGAAAAATTCGCACAGATAACAAGAGAACTTGCACGACCTTCATAAACTATCCCACGAAATTTTTCTCATGATTACAGAATCAAAATTATAATACGAACACCGAACTCTTGGAATAAAACATATCTGCATAAAATGATAACATTATTTCCCAGCTTATTTTGATTAAAATGACCCTTCCTCGATCACGAGAGGAGAGTTCTACATTTTCGAAACAAAGATACACGGAACTTTGAATGGGTTAACATGATTCAGCCGATAATCACCCCTTCGATATACCTTTTGATACAGACAGGTCGATGGAACTAAGAATTAGCTTACGCTTGATACAATAGGGGAGCCAGGTCCTTCATCTTAAAGGCTTCTTGCAAGGCCTGCTTAGTTTCAGTTATCAAGCTCAAGTTGCTTCCAGTTATCAACAAATCATCAACATAGACAAGTATCACCACTAGGCCTGCTGAGGAACTCTTGATGAACAGTGAGTGATCATAATGACTTTGTTTGAACCCTAAGCAGTACAATGCTTTAGCGAGCTTGGCATTCCACTGTCTGGGGGCCTGTTTGAGCCCATACAAGGATTTAAGCAGTCTGCAAACTGGTCTTGTCTCCCCCTGACTCTTGAATCCTTGTGAAAACTCCATGTAGATTTCATCAAATAGGTCTCCCTGTAGAAAGGCATTATATACATCCATTTGATGTATATGCCAATGAGAGGCAGCTGCAATGGCCAATATGGTTCTGACAGTGGCCATTTTTACAACTGGAGAGAAGGTCTCCTGATAATCAATCTCCTCTCTTTGACTGTATCCCTTAGCCACAAGCCTGGCCTTGAATCTTTCAATCACAGCTGAGGCCTTATATTTTACCTTTAACACCCATTTGCACCCAATGGGAATTTTGCTTGCAGGCAAAGAAACTACCTCCCAAGTGTTATTTTTCTCCAAGGCAGAAATCTCAGCCTTCATAGCTTCTACCCATTTGGGGTCCTTAATGGCCTCAGCATAGGACTTAGGCTCAGTGCAGACTGAAAAGGCAGTGATATAGTGCTAATGAGCAGATGACAAGTGATCATTGGTGATGTAATTGGAGATAGGGTAAGGTAGAGCATGAGTAGAACTGAAGGAGACAAAGTCTTACAGCCAGATAGGTGGCTATTTGGCCCTAGCAGATGCCCTGGTAGGATGCACAGGTGCAATGCTAGGTGCACGATGTAAGACCTCTGGAACTTCTGCTACTGGCAATACCTGAGCTTGCTCAATGTCAGGTTGTGGTGGCTCAGAAAAATGATCATCATCAAGATGAAACAAGTCTGTAGGCTGATCCAAATCTGAAGGTGAAACAAGATGATCATGATTGAGAAAGGTGGAAATATCATACAGGGGAACTAGAGGATCAGTCATGTGAGGAGGAATGGCATGTGAGTTCCTTGAAGGGCCAGACTGGAAGGGGAATACATCCTCTCTGAACACAACATCTCTATTTACAAAGAACTTGTGATCTGTATTATCATACAGGATATACCCCTTCTGTGTATTAGAGTAGCCCATCAGGGCTGCAGCTATGGCCCTAGGCATGAACTTGTCAGTATCATGAGAGTTCTTAGCATAGCAGAGACACCTCAGTTCTCAGATGGCTTAGAACTGGTTTCTTACCATACAGCCTTTCAAAGGGAGAAATACCCCCAAGCACAGAAGTAGGCATTCTATTAATCAGATATGCTGCTGTGAGGACACAGCGCCCTTAGAATTTCAAGGGTATGTAGGCCTGAATTCTCAAAGCCCTTGCCACTTCTAGTAGATGCCTATGTTTCCTCTCAGCCACCCCATTTTGTTGAGGTGTATAGGGGCAAGTTCTCTGATGAGTTATGCCCAACTGTTTGTACATTGCATCACATATCAAGTTTACAAACTTAGTTCCATTGTCTGTCCTGATGAACTTTACATTTGTGTCAAATTGTGTCTTGACATAAGCAAAGAATTGTCTTAGTAATACACAAACATCTGACTTCAATTTTAGCAAGAATATCCATGTCATTCTAGTATAGTCATCCACCAATGTTAAGAAAAACCTATTGCCATCATAGGTAGCTGTACCATAAGGTCCCCATACATCTGCATGTACTAGCTCAAAGGGCTGAGTACTCTTAATGCTACTACTTGGAAAAGGTAACCTGGTATGCTTTGCATATGGACATACGTACATCTATTTACAGCTGAAGTGCAAGGTTCATTCTTTACTGAAAAAAAGTTTTGAAGAAAAATAGAGGACACATGTCCCAATCTCTTATGCCATAAAACTATATCTATGTTGCTACTAGCCTCATCTTTTTCCCTGTTATGATTCTGAGCTGACAAAGTGTGATGAGTTTCTTCAATTCCTCCTTTTCTTACATCTCTTCCAGTGGTTTGTGATAGCAACAAGTAGAGTCCATTCTTCTCTCTACCAATCTCCTTCACCTTCCCACTCAAGAGATCCTGAAATATGCAGAAGTCAAGAAAAAAGTGTAACATCCCAGATCTCTTGTCACTTTGGACACTGACAGTAGATTATACTTAAACTGTGGAACATGAAGCACATCTTTGATGGTACTTCTCTTAGAGATAGGACTGACTCCCACATGTGTTACAGTTGAAGTATCTCCATTTGGCAAGTAAACTTTTCTTAAGCTGTTGAGGCCTAGAGAAGTATGACTAGACAGCAAGTGAATATCAGAAGTCATATGATTTGTAGCACCAGTATCTATGATCCACTCCTGGTTGCTAAGAGGGCAGAGGTGATACCTGCCAGGTTAGCTAAGGAGGATATGCCAGACTGGTTGAGCATATGCAGGATCTGGTCATATTGTTCCTTGGTGAATGAGCCTATCATTGGAATTTTCCCTTTACCTGCAGAATCACTATGCCATGTATCCTTTGTATAAACACCTCTTTGATCATAAGCCTGAGGTCCTAGGCCCCTCATCTGCTGGTTCCCTTGAGAGGAGTCACCTCCAACACAAGAATACTGATACTGATAGTGATCTCCATAACCTGCATTTCTTAGAGTAGAACTATGTCTGGGTACAGTGTCAGTGTAGGCATTGTAAGCAGCAGGTTTTCTATAATTCCCTGTTCCATTACCAGCATAATTTCCAGAACCAGACCCATTATTGTTGCTATTTTTGCTCCTGGACTTAGGTTTCCACCCTTCAGGATACCCAATCAACTTGAAGCAGTTCTCTCTTACATGTCCCCTCTTAGAACAATGATCACAGTAAACATTGTAGTTTCTCCTAGGTTTCTGATAGGAATTAGCACCTGGTCTTCTTGCTATAAGTGCGGTGGGATCATAGTTTTCATCGACTGTAAAGGAGGTGCACCTAAGATACCAACACTGGCAGCAAGGGATTTCTGGCATTCATCACTAATTATTATAGCATAAGCCTGATTTACAGCTGGTAGTGGGCTCATCAGTAGAATTTGGCTTCTAGCTTGAGAGTATGACTCATTCAAGCCCATAAGGAATTGAAATAGCTTCTGAGTGCGCATATGAGTTATGTAATCCTTAGAATTGACACAGTTACAACTAGGAGATGAGACTATTGCTTCAAATTCATCCCAAAGTTACTTAAACCTTGAATAATATGCAGAAACAGAGGAAGTACCTTGAGTTAGGGTTACAATTTCTTTATGCAGATTTAAAGTTCGTGAGCCATTGATTTTGTCAAATCTCTCCTTGAGATCTTCCCACACTGCATGAGCATTTGATCCATACACTACACCACTGACCAATTCTCTAGAGACAGAGTTCATCAGCCATGAGAGCACAATGGCATTGCACCTCTCCCATTGATCTCCCAGTGCTTCTTCAAACACTTCTTTGTAACAGGATCCATCAACAAGCCCTAATTTATTTCTTCCTCGCAGAGCTATGCGCATTGCTCGACTCCATAGGGAATACGTGTCTGATCCAGTCAATTGAACTGTGATAGTGAGTGAACCATTAGTATCTGAGGGTGACAGATGTAACACATGGTTATGATCAACAATTCCAGTAGTTGCTGCAGCTCCAGCTGAAGAATTTTCACCACTGATCGCCTTTGTTGAATTTCACAAACCCTAGATTTTTGCAATTAACAAAGAGTGCAAGAAAAATATTGCAGTTTCAGAAGAATCTTCTATAGAACAGTAAAAGAGATGATCGAACCGTAAGCTAAAGAACACTAGCGTATATGCTCTGATACCATGAACAAATCTCAGTTCTTAGCTGAGAGAATCTTCCAGAAATGGAAAGAACTAGAGAGAGGAAGCCAGAGAGAGAAAGAGCTGAGAAAATATCTGATTCATTGACTTGAATGAGTACAAGTTACACTAACTAGCTACTTATAGGAAAATATCCTAGCTCACTAACCACCTTAACTACCTCTACTAACTAATCACGAACCACTGTAGTTAAATAACTAACTGCTAGCTGTACATTAACTAACTGCTAGCTGTACACTGTACAAAGACTAACTCTAGTCGACTCCTTCTTTTCTTCAACAATTTTGCACTACAAAAAAAAAAAAGGCCTTTAGCAGCCGTTCACCCACCTGCCACTACAATGAACTTTTACTTGCAGTTTCATTCACCGCTGGTAATAAAAAAGACTAAGCAGCGGTTTATATATAGCTCCCGGCGGTTTAGAAGTGACGCAATATTTCTGGCAGTTTATATTGATGCAATGTAAAAAAAACACTGGTCAGGAAGATGCAATGTTTCTTGTTCATGTATGCAAGCTTAGAATATAGGTGCAAGCTTAGCAAACATTTAACACCTGTCAATGGTGGCTTCAGGCCCATTTGCATGTGTGTGTCTGCCAAACAGAGGCAGCCACTACCTTAAACCCATAATAAAATAATCGAGGCACTATTATCTTCCATAATTAAAAATATTTAATTTATAATCAAATTGAATGTTTTCCAGCTATTAAAACTCGCAGCTAGCTGGTATGACCAGAAGAAAACCGTACTTAAAGTATTTTAGTACAACTCATTAGCCAGCAGTTTTCAGGTTGCTGGAATGCTAATTGGCTGGCGGTTTGAACCGCCGTAAAACCTTAATATAACCGCAGCTATTGAGGAGTTTTTTTTTTTTTTTTTTGTAGTGAATAATTGGGTCAGTTTACATTTTCTATTTTCCATTTTGAGCCTATATATTTAAAGTCTACATCAAACATATACCCTTGTTGAAATGTCCTGAACTCTCGCCTCATAAGAAAACTAGTTTATGCCCATAGCTTATTCCTGAGGAGCAACAAATGTCAATTTTTAGCGGGTGCTAAAAGTTCTTGACCACCCATAAAGGGATCATGCTTGCAAATCACCCTGTAAGCTTAGTTTCACGGGAGAATTGCAGAACTATATCACTATAAGCAATGGTTTGCCTTTTCAACCCTCCTAACGTTGGTTTAGTAAAAATGATCTCTTCTAAGATTAATGAATAAATTTCGGACAGGAATAATTATGAATCTCATAATGATGCATGTATCCTCCCCCTCCCCCCTCTCCCCATTTGTCGTAAGTATAGTCAGAGGCAACACTTGCCTTTGTCCCGCTCTTACTTAGGCAACGCTTACCCCCGAATCTCTTCCGACATTCTCCTATATAATTTGAAGTACCGCTCATGCACCACTTGCCCCTTCAATCTGTTGGGTTTGGAAGGAAGGTAAAGTGGTGTGAATGGGAAATGAAATAAATATTAATATTTTATATTAATATTTGATATGGAGCCATTTTCGTAACGAAATTAAAAAGTGGACTATTTATGCAAATATTCCAAAGGTGGGCTGCTGTAAAGTTATTCCAAATGAAAGGGTGCTTTCATTGAACAACCACTTTGAAGGCTGCCTTTCATGAACAGCTACTTCACCAATGAAAAGGTGCCTTTTCATTGAACAGCCACCTTGAAGGCTGCCTTTCATGAACAGCTACTTCACCAATGAAAAGGTGCCTTTTCATTGAACAGCCACCTTGAAGGCTGCCTTTCATGAACAGTCATTTCACCAAAAGACACCTTCATGCCTTTTCACTCCAAATCTTGTGGCTATAAATAGAGAGGCATTTTGCCTCATTTTAATCATCCAAAAATTTCATAATCTCTCTCTCATTACTTTTTGCATTTGTTTTCAAAACAAAAAGTAAGTTCTGAGTCAGTGTGATTTGCTACCATTATTTGAGTTCGCTGTTCACTGTGATTTGAATTACCGCTATCACAGTGAGGATAATTCCATTCTATCCTGGGAGAAATTAATCCACAAACCTTGGGTAACTGTGAGGGGATTAGATTTCTTAAGGACAGGCAGTGTATACTGTTGGCTTGAAATTTTTTCTACTTCATCTTATTTCTGTTTTGGTCATTATCGAAAGTGCAGACAAATAACACAATCTCTTCCAACATTTCCAGACAACACTTGCCCTTTGACCTTTTCCTAAGAGGAAATACTTGTCGATTGATAACTTGAAATGTTGCGCATGACGAAGCAGAATCATTTTGCTAAAACAATCTTAAACATGAATCAAAATGCAGCATTAGTCAATTTAAGCACGCGGTGTGAAATTTTTTGTGGTTCTGCAGGTGAACTTAAGATCATCTCAAAAAGTATTTTCTACATTGAGATCATTATGAGACATTAATAAATTAAGGCTCGGAAAGTCGCTATACAACGGAATTGTGTGATCATTCTTCTTAGTATTTTAATAGTCTAAAGAAGGTGTTGACTTGTCACAAAGTGTTATGGTACTTTTAGACTAATTTTAAAATGGTACTTTTAGACTAATTTTAAAATGAATTAGGTAGGTATGTGTTATAATAACCCTTCTACGGGTGATATAGTTTTCCTTCCTCGAAACGTGGTAATTAATGTTCAAAGATTCTTATTCACACGGAATATTTGTTGACATCTGATTACAATACTTAAGAATATTAACTTTTCACTAATATAGTAGGAGTAAACATTCCCTACTAAGCATAATCGACATTCTTGATATTCCTAACATTGAGGCCCCTCTAGACCCCCACCTCAAAGTAGTGTGTCCACTGTGGTGTCCTTAAATTGGATGTATGTTTTAAACAAAATATACTAAAAAGAATAACTAATTACTAGGGGGAAATAAAATATTTGCACCATTTAAAGGAAGCTCTGGTGGTAAGTTTTTTAAGTATATAATACATGGTCTGCAATTTCCAAGAGTTGGGGATGACGAAGAAAAAACTTGCAGCCGTGAATCACGGATCATTAGACACGATCTGTGATGTTTAATTAATGAAGAAAATCAGACTGCTGTTTGTAAGATTCCCTAACTTTTTAGCATCTGGACATTTTAGAGAGAAAGAAAAAGAACTAGGAGGGTTCACCATTTGATTTATTTTATTTTTATTAGAAAAGAAAATTTAAATAAGTTAATTAGAGTGGCTAAATTCAGCAAATCAGCGTTTGTACATTAATGAAAATGCAATACATATAACTAAAAAATAAAATCAACATATTTATTTAAGAGATGTGTAAAAGACAAAAAAGACAAGTAATGGAGAATGGACGAAGTATATGATCACAAATGAAATGTTGTCATGCTACTCTTTCTACTATGGATCTACTAGTATACTAATTGCTAATTTGCAATGTCAGTGGCACTGACAACAACATACTAGTCTCAAATTCTGGAAGTATATGGACTTTAAATTCTTAGCATGGTGGAGCAGGAGCCAACCAACAGATTGGGCTTTTAATAATAAAAGATCAAACACCCAAACTGTATGCAAATTGTAAAGGAATTTCTGAGGCTACCTAAAATTTTTGTGCCAAAGGACAAAGGGTGGAACTCATATTTAACCAAAACCTTGAAAGGCATTGTATGTTGTTGTTAACCTGTGAAAATGATTTAAAATGTGGCATTTAATCGTACAACTGCATGCACGTTTATGTGGAGTAAATTTGTAAGCGAAATTTACGCAAGACATAGACGCCCATTTCCTTATTCGATTAGAATGATAGGGCAACATTCATTGTAATCATGTGCCAAGATCTATACCACATTTCCTTCGTTTTTCCTTTTCTCTTCAGTACATTGCATAAATTTCCTGGTGGGACTCTCTCGAATATCTAACTATACACACCTAAACTTTATGAGGGTCCTACTGTCCCGCCCCTTATATTTGCCCAAAATGCATCCTCAAACACCATACCGGGAGCGGATCAGCTCCAGTTGGAGTGGCTCAATTAGATATCAATATTAGCTTAGACTAATGACATGTTTCCATATCAATTTAAAAGGCTGAGATTTCTTTTGGATAGTCGTTAGAGTCCGTCCACCCTTAATGTTGTTTCTATTTGCAAGATATGGGATATGAAAGATCAAAGTTTTTTAATTTCAATGCTCGATGATCGTGGCATGATCTAATTAAATCCATATGATCCATGACTGGTACCAGCTATTACTTGCCGACCAAGTTGATAATTACCAAGTGAAAGTAACAAAATAAATTAGATAATAATCCACCATAGCATAAGTGTGGTCGGCCCGCCATTGTATGAGTACTACCATAACGAAATATCAATCACGTTGATGACTGGTGTTCGGAATTGAATCTGTGCATGAATCAAAAGGAGGAGGGAGGGATGAGAACAACCACACTAACATGTCTCCTAGACTATCCCCTAGTATTTGGGACGAGTCTATAGATGGTATGAAGTAGTGCTTCATTATGTAACCTAATAGGATAAATATGTAGGTATGCGCTATTTAATAAATTGGAAAAGTCATGCAGATGGAGGAAAGATGGCTCCACTTGTTGATATTACGGTTGAGCTGGGCTCCTCTCGTGATATATACATTAACTTTACCTTGTGATTTGACTACTATATATTGCAAAGATTTATCTATATATTATCAATTAAACTAGTGTAGAAAATGGTAAGGACAAAAGTGTTCGTCGAGGGTCTTACTAGGTTAGGACGACTTTTTCCCTTACAGTGTGCATGTTTCATGGTTGAGGCAAAGTAGGCATTTTTGGATCTTACAGTGTTGTATGTGGATGCTGCCACATAGTTCGAGTTAGTATCTAGTCTTTTATTTTGTTGTTTCAGTTATTGGGATTTAGGATGGTATAAATTATTTCAGTCTTTCTTTTAAAAAGGAATTAGATCTACGATATTGTCAGTTGTTTATTAAGTATTCTATACTTATTCTTTTCTTGCACGGTTTCTTTCTGAAACCTCATTCCCGTTTAAATGGAAATATTTCTTAATTTAATCTATGTTTGCTTAAGGGTAATAAACTCTTAAGTTTCATCACGGACCGCTTTTTTGGTGGTGACAATATTTTGTAATCTCAGAATTGTTGCTCCACAAACTAAGCGGCCCGCTTTTTTGGTGGTGACAATATTTTGTAATCTCAGAATTGTTGCTCCACGAACTAAGCGGCCCTTGTGATTAAAGCTACAAGGTATAAATAATAATACTACTATCTGTATTGGCCTAAATCAGTTTAGGACAACAAATCAAATTTGGGACGGATTTACAAATAATTCTAAGTATAAAAGTTGAAATAAAGCAATGAAATTGAATAAATCTATAAGCAATAAAGAAGAAATTCCAATATTGATAGTGAGTACAAATTTTGGCACAGTTTTGATATGTATTTCTAAATAATTACAACATAAAATGAAGTGTCATTTATAGATGGGTAATACAAGTTGTTCTCTCCATGTTCGCCTACTAATCCACTCAAGTCCCACATTATTTGGAAGTGGAGTTAGTGGGCTGAGGTTATGGGTAGTTATTCCGCTGAAGGTGTGACAATCTACCGAGGCTCAAGGTGTTGACCTCGGGGATAAGGGTTGTCGTCAGTACGACCAAGGTGGCCATTCACTGAGGTGTCCCGCGGATTGCGGCTTCAGTTGATGACTTCAATATTCTCGTTGATTGCCTCGGGCTCTGGCTTAAAAACAATTGTTCAGTACACTTTGAACCGAGCCCCCGAAGTGCCACATACGCGAGCCAATTTTTATCAAATACAGATAGTCCCCCCACTCCTTTGGTAAGTGTCAGAGTTACCGAGGAGTGGAATGAGTTTGAGCGGGAAAATGACGCGGCGAAATATGCGCCAAGGGTTTTAAAAATAGCACCAATTGATCATTTTCTCCCTTACCCAAATCTTTGAAGCAACAATAAAAATTTCTTTGAGATTTGATCTTCCACTTGTCCTTCCTTCATATTATCTCTAAAATCTCAGTTCCTAGCTTATAATTACAATGCCTGCAACAAATTCCACTCAAGGTTCTAGTGGCTCTTCTGAGATGAGGATTCCTCCCGCCGACACAATGATCGTCAGCGGTGAGTTGGTAAACGCGCCTCAGCCTCTAAATATCATTACATCAATGGAGGGTGACGAAAAATTATCATCTCAGATGGGTGGTTTGAGGTGGTGTAAACAAACCGCTAGTCGCGATAAAAAATCGTCGAAGGAGATGATGATGGAGGTGAAGATGATGACGTTGAAGATGATAACATCGAGGGTAATGACGTAGATGTTGAGGATGAGGAGGTCGATGCCACTACAGAGACCGGTGTGAACAGCCCAGCACCGGGGGGGCATGACGCTGAGGCTGAATCCTCGAGGTCAAGGAAAATAAAAAAAATTTCCCTTGATCAAGAACTCAAACCTCATCACATCATCCCTTCGAATTTTAACACGGACAAAGACTTCAAGTTAGAAAACCAAATGGCTGATTAGCAGGAGTTGAACAGGAACGTACCGGTACAAACGAAGCCTTCGCTGATTACTCAGGCCCATGTGGATTTAGTTCGGAGGGATTGTCGATTTGGACCTGAGGTCAAAATTTTTGTTCCTGACCTGAACAGCAGATGTTGTGACCACGTAGAGGGGTTATCTTTCGTATACACTTATCAATTCACCATCGGATTCTCATTTCCTGGTCACATAGTGATTGACAAATTTTGCCGGACATACAATCTTTGTCTAGCTTAGTTGGGCCCCGGGGTTTGAAGGGTCGTAAAATATTTAGATTGGTTGAGCCGAAGGGCCAAGGTGGATTTTACCTTCCAACATCTTATCTCCCTTTTTTACGCATACTTCCATAAGGCTGGAGTTTTAGCCTTGAACAACCGAGGTAAATACTCAATTCTTATAAAGAGCGAGGATCATGGGGATCGAGGTTGGTTTGACCACTACATCCTCTTGGAGACTAGCTGCCTATCTGCCGAGCGTAATTTTTCCAGAAAAGAGGAATAGGAAGCATAAATGTTTTGTTGTTTTCAATCCCTTTGGTTACCGTTCTTATTTCTATTCTCTTTTGACTTGCGTTTTGATTTGTTTCTCATTCGCAGCCAATAGGGTCGACATTGTTCCCCTCGAGGGTTTGCCTAATTAGGTCAAGGCCATAACCAAAGCTCGCAAGCGTCCTATTAGATCTTGGATGGATATGGCTGCTAGCAATGGTTGGGTATGCAAGAGGCATGGAGAGCATTATTACCATCTTGTGCCTGGAGATATTGCCCGAGATTTTCTTTCTTGTTGCTAATATCTCTTCTTATGTTAGGTTTTCCCAATAGAAGGGTTAACACCGAACCCAAGAAGAAGAGCAAGAAAGGAAAGGAGAAGAAGAAAGAGTAAAAAGAAGCTTCTGATACCGATGACTATGTGGCCTCGATGGCAAATCTAGTCAGTGATTTGAAAGAGCTTAAGTCCTCAAAAGCTTCGAAACCTTTGAAGGGTCCCTCGGTCAGGGGACCTCAAAAGGTGGTGATGAATTCTTCCTCGGTCATTTTAGTTGTATTTCAACTTCTTCTTATATTTTCATCCATAAACTTCTCACCTCAACTCTTGCAGATTCAAAAAGAAAGAGGGCAACTTCAAAGTAGTCCACCTGTTCGATCCGTCCTTGCACCGAGGCAATGACCTCCTCCAGGCCTATAGCTGTTGTCGAGCGGCATCGAGGGCTGATTTGATGAGCCTATTGACGAGGGTGGAGAGGTTGTGGCTCCTATTACTGAGGAGAAGACAGTTACCAGTACTGCTCGAGCATACTCCGAGCCTGTTAGAGTTTCAGCGTCGGAGAGGCCTTTGAGGAAATTGGAGGTTTCAACTTCGTCGAACCTCTTGGAATGATCTCGCGTAGATATTCTAAGCATCATGCCATTGCTAGGGTCGAAGGAAGAGGCCGTTGTTCAAAAATTCACTCCGGCACAACTAGTCGTCATTACTGTTATGAATGCACTTAGGGTAAGTTTCTTATCGTTTTCAATCTTCTTTCGTGTGAGCATTTATTCCTCTTCTGACTCCTCGATAACTTTTGCTTAGATTTTCTTTCTTTCTTTAAGGGTCCCTGTACTTGAGACCACGAGGTATGAAGAGGTTCAATGCGTCGCCAATGCTTGAGATAAGCAGAAGTACATCTTTAATGCTCAAATCGTCGAATTGAAGGCTCAATTGGCCAAGTCCCACTCCAATCTACGGGAAGTTGTTGCAGCCTCCGAGGCAAAGATTCAAGCCCTGGGAGATGGCTTTCAGGTAGAGTGCTCTAGGTTGGATGCCGAGATTGTGAGGCTCAGTGATGAATTGGCTCAGGTTAAGGATAAGTTCATGGAGGAAGCCAACAAACATCACGAGCAGTTGAAAGAGCATGTGCTCGCGATCCAAAGGCTAGAAGGTCAAAATTCGAGGATTCCAGTCCTTGAAATCGAGGCTAAACAACTTCGACACGACGCGGTGGACCTGAAGGCGAAATCCAAGATCAGAGCCATGAGGGCAGAGCTGAACAAACGCTGGGCTGTCATCAGGTCCTCGGTTGAAGCTACTTAAGCAAAGCCAAGCTGGCGAGCTTAATTTGGAGGATAAAATAGCTAAAGCTGAGGATAATGCAACCAAATCCCAAGCCATGATAGATGATTTCCCCTCAAGTGAAGGTTCGGGCGATGATGAAGCCGAAGATGAATAAGATTAAGGTAAGGAAGACACCGAAGGTGCTGAGGATGGGACTTCCGAGGAGGGAGATGGTCCCGAAATATAGCACTTCTCTCTTCATACTTTTATTTTTAGTTGTGGTCGTCCAGCCATTTTGTATAAACAATCCTTGTAGCCTTCGGGCCTGATCTAATGACATTTTGAAGCCTCCGGGCCTTGTGTTAATAAATTTCATTTTTTGTCTTTAAGTGTTAGCCTTTATTTTGTCTTGGAATTTTTTACAAAATACTTCAGAATATTTTGCTTGCAAGGCTTTATAATTTATAATGAACCGATGCTAGCTTGGAATGACGTCTCGCCCCTGAGCCATGGCATGAAAGAATGACTTCGGTCAAACAATATATCTTCAAAAAATAAAATCGTAGAAATAAAGAGATATTGAATCAAGTTCATTCCATTGATAATAATAACAAGCCGAAGTTGGCTTTTACATGAAACCTAGTCGAAAAAAGACTTAGGCAAATTTCAAAATGACGCTACTGTCGAGTGGAAAATAAAAAGCACTGAGCTACTCTTCGGGCGATAGTCCCCGGTGCTTTAATAGCTAGTTCTCGGTATGAAAGGCTTCGAGTCGAGCTTCACTTCATCTCATCTTCCATATCCCCCCAGTGTTCGGTTATGAATCTTGATGAAGATCCGAACACTGCATATTGTTTCCTCCGCTTCCTAAAAAGGTCAAGCAAAGTAAAACGAGGGGTTATTTAAATTGATTCGACCCAAGCTTTGGAGCATTTTCTTCTCGTAGCTGTAGGTGAAATTTTATTGATCAAGGGTAACGTACCTCGTTGTCAGAAATAATATCGCTTCAAATAGGAGATATTCCAATTCGAGGGTCCAGGTTTGCCCTTCAAGTCTTCCAATTGATAAGATCATTTTCCCACAATTGCTTTGAGTTTGTAGGGTCTTTCCCAATTTGCGACGAATTTCCCAGCATTTTTCTCCTTGGTTTGATTGATTCGAATCTTTCAACACATAATCACCGACTTTGAAATCCCTGAGTTTAGCTTTCCTATTGAAATATGCTTCGATTTTTCTTTTCTGCGCCTCTAGCCGAACCAAAGCTAGTTCTCTTTTTTCTTCAAGTAAATCCAACTCTATGCGCATATTTGCATCTTCGGTAGCATGAGTGTACCGAAGGCTAGGCTCGCCTGTCTCCACAGGAATTATTGAGTCCATCACATAAGCAAGGGAGAAAGGAGTTTCACCAGTGTCGTTTTCTCTATGGTTCGCATCGCCCACAACACCCCGCGCAAGTCATCGGGTCATGGACCCTTTGCTTCATCGAGCCTTTTCTTTATATTTACGAAGATCACTCTATTCGAAGACTCAGCTTTCCATTGACACTTGGGTGATAGGGGGTTGACTCTATCATTTTTATGCCCCACTGATTCAAAAAATGAGTGACCACCGACCTCATAAATTGAGGGTTGTTGTCACAAGTAATTTCCCATGGGACACCGAACCTGTAGATGATATTACTACGGATGAAATCTATCACCTCCTTCTATCTAACTTTAGCGAAGGCCCCCACTTCCACCTATTTTGTGAAGTAGTCAGTTAGCACAAGTATGAACCAAACACAACCCTTTGCTTTTGGCAGGAGGCCTATTATGTCCATTCCCCATTTCATGAATGGCCAAGGTGACACGACCGAATGTAGAGGCTCGGCATGCTGGTGGATTATTCGGCTGTGTCGTTGACATTTATCACATTTTTCACAAAGTCTTTGGTGTCTACGCTAATAATCGGTCAAAAATATCCAGCCCGAAGCAATTGGCGCACTAAAGCTTTTCCTCCCGAATGGTTGCCACATTCGCTTTCATGAACTTCCCTTATTACGTATTCAACTTCTCTCGGGCCTAAACATTTGGCCATCGGGCGACAGTACATCCTTCTGTACAACTTTCCCCAAAATTAATGAGTATGAAACTTCCTGGGTTCTTAATTTCTTTGCCTCTCTCTTATTGGTTGGGAGAATGCCCGATTCCAAATAAGAGATGAACTTGGTTTGCCAATCCCAAGTATGATTCACCGAATTGACTTCTAGCTTCATGTTTTTCATTTGTGACGAGAGAAACCGAATAATAGAATCAGTCCCCGAGCGCTCTTCCTCAACAGCCGAACCTAGGTTAGCTAAGGCATCAGCCTCAGGGTTTTCCTCACAAGTTATCTGCTGGATCTTCCATTCTTGGAACTTAGCAAAGATTTGTTGTGCTCGGGCTAAAAATTGCTGCATTCTGGACTCGTGAGCCGAATACTCCTCGAGTACTTGATTCACAACAAATTATGAGTCGCACTTCAACTCAACATTTTCCACTCCCATCTCTTTGGCCAGTTCCAACCCTGCTAAAGCATCTTCATATTCAGCTTCATTATTGGTCACCTTTTCGAACCTGATCGAATGTCTGATCCTTTCACCCATTGGGGTCACCAAGACAATTCCAAGTCCCTAACCTTTTGAGTCGGTCGCCTCATCGGTGTAAAGTGTCTAGACCTCCAAGGTCATCCCCTTGGACATTGAATTCTCCTTTTCTGCCTCGGGAAGAATTCCATCACTAAAGTCAGCCACGAAATCTACTAAGACTTGTGATTTTATAGTAGTTCGTGGTTGATAGGTAATGTCATATTCACTTAGTTCTACTGTCCATTTGGATAGTTCTCCTCAATAACTCTGGTTTGTATAATATGCTTCTCAGGGAAAACGTGGAGACTACGGCTATTGGATGACATTGGAAATAAGGCCGTAGTTTTCGAGCAGTAACAACTAAGGCAAGGGCTAATTTTTCAAGATGTGGGTACTTTATTTCGGCATCGAGGAGTGTCTTGCTCACATAATAAATGGGTTGTTGCATGCCATCTTCCTCTCGAACCAACACGATACTCACGGATACCTCGGACATGGCTAGGAGAACTAACAA
Source organism: Petunia secreta (assembly GCA_029990175.1). Classification (NCBI taxonomy): domain Eukaryota; kingdom Viridiplantae; phylum Streptophyta; class Magnoliopsida; order Solanales; family Solanaceae; genus Petunia; species Petunia secreta. The sequence continues at coordinate 60,820 of JARKIP010000131.1, forward strand.
AGTCTCCCCATCTTTTGGATTGGCGAGCAGCGGCACGTTAGCCAAATATTGCTTCAAATCTCTCAGTGCTTCTTTGCACTCTGGTGTCCATTCGAAGGCATTATTCTTCCTTTAGACTGAAAAAAAATTGTAGCATCACTCCGAGGATCTAGATATGAATCGACTTAGGGCAGCGATTTGGCTAGTCAAGCGGTGAACTTTTTTTACCCCGGACAGCTCATCGTGGATTTCCTCAATAACACTAATTTTTTTTCTGGATTAGCCTCGGGTTTGGAGACTATGAATCATAGAAATTATCCTAAGCCTACAATAAAGGCACAGTTTTCGGGATTCAGCTTCCTATTATATTGCCTTAGGACAGCGAAGGCCTCCCTTAGGTGATTCAGATGATCCTTAACTCGAACTGACTTGACTAACATGTCGTCTATGTATACCTCCATCGACTTCCCGATGTAACCTTTTAATATGCGACACACCAGCCTTTGGTAAGTTGCACCAGCATTCTTGAGTCCGAAGGGCATTACCTTATAAAAATATGTGCCTCGGTCAGTAATGAATGAGGTATTCTCTTCATCCTCGGAATCCATAAGGATTTGATTGTAACTCGAATAAGCATACAAGAAAGTTAATAGTTTATGTCCAGCCGCGGAGTCTATTAATCTATCTATTTGAGGCAATGGATAAGAATCTTTGGGACAAGCTTTATTCAAGTTCGTGTAATCTGCGCACATTCTCCACTTGCCATTCTTCTTGGGCACCACTATGATGTTAGCTAAACATTCGGGATACTTGACTTCTCTCACGAGGTTATTATCTTGCAACTTCTTAGTTTCATTTTCAATTACTTTTTTCCTCACACCAGCCTATGGCCTCTTCTTTTGCTTCACCGGGGTATAACGTGGGTCCACATTTAACTTGTGGATCATGATCTCCAGATCGATACCGACCATATCAGCGTGGGACCACGCGAAGAAATCACTGTTGGACTTTAGCAACTCGATTATAGCTTTTTTCAACTCCGGGTCCAACTGCGAGCCAACAAACACTTTTCTATCTAGGAAATTCTTTGAGAGCATGAAGGATTCCAATTCTTCGATAGTTGAGTCCTCAGCTTTTTGCTTCCGAGGTTCTTGGATGCACACCGGGATCTTTTCTACTATTTCTTCTTGGGGATCCGTTTGGAATACCGAACCCTCCTCTTCACAAGACCCTGGCTGCGTTGATTGCTATTCTTCGGTCCATTCGAGACTACCCCACTCTTCAGCGCAACTGAATAGCATTCCCTAGCCATTCGTTGCTCTCCCTTAATCGAACGAATTCCCCAAGGAGTTAGGAATTTGATGATTTGATGAAGAGTAGATGGTACAACTTCTATTGAGTGAATCCATAGCCTCCTGAGGATCACAATGTAAGCCATGTCCTCGGGCATGACTTGGAATATTATTTCTTTAATAACCACTTCTGCATTAGTATTGAGCGCGATCTCACCCAACGTCTTTTCCGTAGAGTTGTTGAAACCAGTTAAGAAAGTTTCCATGGGGATGATTTGTCCTTCAACCACATCTTCTTAACGGCCTTGTAGCTTATAATATTTACCGAGCTACCGGGGTCAATCAAGACTCGTTTGATATCTGAGTCGTAGATTCTTAGCATGATTACCAAGGCGTCATGATGGGGAAATATCATATCATCACAATCATCATCGTCAAAAATGATTTCTTTGCCCGAGCCTCCTGTTCAGGTCCTCTTTTCTATTGTTATTGACAATTTGGCAAACTTCTTGGCAGCATCAAAGTTCACACCGTTCACTTCAAATCCCCCGGTTATCACATTGACAACTCTCTCAAGGGGTGGTGCCCTCAGTGGCTATCCATCTCCTCTATTATTTGTATAGTTTTTCTTTCCTTTATCAGTGAGAAATTCACCTAGCAAGCCTTTCTTCAATAGATGAGCCACCTCGATGCGAAGTGCCTTACAGTCCTCGGTACGATGTCCATAGTCAGTGTAGAACTCACAATGCAAACTTTGATCTCTTTTCTCAAGAGCTGTCTTCATATCTTTGGGCAATCTCACCCCTTTGTCGGTCATCCCCTTCAAAGCATTTACCAACTCCGTGGTTGGTACGTTGAAGTTGTAATCTGGCCCGAGGCAAATATTTATCTTTGGACATCAAAGCAGGCCCCGTAGTGCTCTTTTGGTCAGAATTATGGTTCGCTTGGCCCCCGAGGCACTGGCTTAGGGGTTGGTGTACCGAGCCTTTGGCTTATATACTGCCTTTGTGAATTGTATGGCTCATATCGACCCTTCAAACTCCCACGTGACACTTCAGCACGTCGTGATGATTCTGGGCGGTTTTTGTAATATGAGCTTCGGCCTACAGCTCTCTATTTTCCTTCTTCCAGCCTTATCTTGGTGGCAGCTCTGTCATGTAATTCGTCCCATGTTTAAGCTTGATATTGTTGAAGCTCCTTCCTTAACTCGGCAGATGCTTCAGAATTCCGAACATTGATGTTTCTCTTGAAAGCCACGATGGCCAAGTTATCTCCCATAGGGGGCAGCTCCATCCTCTCAGTGTGGAATCGCTCGAGCAAGTCTTTGCTAGGCTCCCCTTATTGTTGTTTGACTTAAAAGATATCCTCTTTCCTTTGAAGAATTTTCTACGCTCCGGTATGGGCCTTGATGAATGCATCAGCTAACTCATTGAAGTCTGAGATAGACTCTGAGGGCAAATGCATTTACCAACATAGCGCCCCTTTTTTTCAAAGTGTCCCCAAATTTCTTCAAGAACATTGATTCTTTTTCAATTTCAGAAAAATCGTTTCCTTTCACGATCGCCATGAATTTAGTCACATGTTCAACTGGGTCGGTGGTGCCGTCATACTTCTTTAAAATCTGCATCTTGAAATGCTTTGGAATTGGTGTTGGGGCAGCCTCGGGTTTGTAAGGCGATTTCCTACATTTTGTGGATGTCCAACGCCTTTTGGGTGTTCCTCACTGATGTTGGGCGTATGTCTTATGCTTCGGCGTCGATTTTTTATAGATTTTGTGTGTTGTCAGTGTATTATGTGCCCAACAATGATTTATTTGAAGTAAAATGCTAACTTGAGGTGTTTGGATATTTTAGGAGCGAAATGAAAGAAATTGGAGCTTGATTCGTACAAGAACAAAAAAGAAGCAGCGGGTACAGTCATGGATGCTTGGCATGCTCGGCTGTATGGTCTGGGAAGAGTGCAAATATTGAAGAAATTGAGAGAAGTAGCGCATACAGCCACAGATGCTTGGCATGCTCCGATGTATGCGATGGAAAACAGTCCCAGAGCAGCTGAGATAAGCGAAAAATGTGGGCCACTAGCGTAGTTGATATTTAAAACCCTTGTAAACATATTTAGAGAGTTTATTACGTACTTTTGGAGGCAAGAACCACAGTAGAGGCTAGAGAAACCAAGATTCAACAATTGAGTTGTAATTCTTCTTTCCTCTTCATTGTTTCATGAATTTTAGATTATTTTGTGAGAAAGCTATCTTGTCTATAAGTAGCTAAACTCTATTATTCTAGGGTTATGGGTTAACCATAAAAGTTGTACTCTGAAGTTGATTGAATTCTATTAAATTTATCAGATTGAGTTGTTTATTTAATTTTGCTCTGAATTAATTGATTTCCTGACCAGTTGTTAAGTACTATCCATGAACCTAAGATTGAACTCGAAAGTGGGAACCGCAGGTTGCAATAGAATTAAATAGAGCGTGTTCCTGAACTTGGCATCGGGGAATGGTTTCGCGGTTAGGGGTAGAAATATACCTAACAGCCACGCTTAATCAGTGTACAGGAGAAGCACATGAATTCTTGTTAACTCTAACTCCATAGACATATAGGCATTAAGTTAACTTGAATAGGCGAGCAAGGTATCGAAAGAGCTCTGTGAGTATAATCAACCCTGTGATTAGCAACTTAGATAAATAAAGTTAACTCAATTAGCGGAGGAGTGCAACTGGATTGGTGAACGTCCCATAATCCTGGAATATTTCCTCTCACTGATATATAAAACTCTTGAATTGTCTTGCATTTCATTTACTTCAATTACTTCTAGTTAGTTGGTTTAATTAAACACACTCGAAATTTGGTTGAACTCTCTTGAATAATATTTGAATTAAAGTTCGTCTAGTTAATAGTTAATTGATAGTCCTCATGGGAACGATACTTTCTTGTCACTTTATTATTTGATCAACCCCGTATACTTGTGTGTGCGTTTGGAGCGACAAGTTTTTGGCGCTGTTGCAGGAGACTAAGATTTAATTAGTTTCTGGATTAGCTTTTATTTGTTATTTGTTCAAGATTAACTTTTGTTTTAGTTATCTTTGGGTGTTCAAGGTTTTTGCTTGAATGCGAAGGAGCAAGAGTGTGGATAAACTCTAGACTTTTGACCCTGAACCTGAAAGACTTTTTCACAAGCTAAGGAAGGAGGCCAGACTCAAAGCAAAGCTAGAGAAAGCTCTTATTTCTGAACCTTCAGAGATGGCTGAAAATCGAAACTGCGCCATACTGGATGTGGCTAGACCCACTCTGGATAACATGGCCAAAGCTATTGTGAGGCCCACCATTACTGGTAAATTTGAGCTGAAAGAGAGTATGATCCAACTCTTCCAGTCTAATGGTCACTTCGCGGGCTTGTCACATGAAGATCCTCAACAGCACATGCAAAATTTTCTGGAGATCAGTGACACTTACAAATATGTTGACGTGTCGAATGAATATATACGACTGACTATATTTCCATTTACTTTGCTGGGTGAAGCAAAGAAGTGGCTCTTAGTCCAACCACTGAACTCCATTAAGTCTTGGGATGAACTGGCAAAGAAGTTTCTTATCAAATTCTTTCCATCGGGCAAGACTGAAAAGATCAGAGGTGAGATAGTGTCATTTAGTCAGAATTCATCAGAGGAGATAAGTGAAGCATGGGAAAGGTTCAAGGCATTGTTGAGAAGCTGCCCACCATGGTCAATCAAAAGAGGTATTTGGACATATTTTTGATGAGGGACTCCAATCGCATAGTAAAATCCTGCTGGATACTATTGTGGCGAACCAAGTCTAGAGAAGCTGTATGATGAGCTAGAGATCATTTTTAACAAAATTTCATAAGGAAGTCAGCATTATCAAGGTGACTCAGGCAGAGGCAAAAATCTCAAGTTAGGTGGAAAGATGGAAGTGGATGTAGTGATAGCTATGAGAGCTGAAATGGCAGCAATGCAACACTTTGTTAAGCAGCAACTTGATGCAGTACTAGTCCAGGTAAGCAAGCCACAGGCTCCACCCCAGGTTCAACAAGTGCAAGCAACTCTATTCTGTGATGTGTGTTGTGGATCTGATCATATAGGTAATGTTTGCACGGACAACCTAGAGTCTGCATATTACGTGGGTCAGCAGAGCAGCGGTTTCAACCAAAATGCTCAGTATGGTAATACATAATACTTACCCGCCTAACATTCGTAACCACCTTAATTTCTCATGGGGCGGTAATCAAGGCGGGCAAGGCAGCAGACAACCTCAAGGTAACTCTCAGCAAGTGCAGAATCCACCGCAACAGAAACAACCTAAAACGTCAAAAATAGAGGCAATGATACAACAACTGGCTGTTGATCTTAATTAGAAAATTACAACTCTCCAGCAAAACCAAGACAGTGCCATTCGCTCTTTAGAAAAATAAATGGGACAGCTTGCTAGCAATCAAAATACGAGGCCACTTGGTGCATTGCCAAGCAATACTGATCCTAATCCCAAGGAACAGGTGCAAGCAGTTTCATTAAGAAATGGGAGAGAGTTGGAAGAATTTTCAAAGAAGCCAAAGTAGTCACATTCTGACAAAGAAAAAGAAGTTGAGCCAGTAGTCGAAGCTGAGAAGGAGGTAGAAAAGCAAGAGGCAGTGAGTGCTGCTAAACCACCACCTCCTTTTCCTCGGAGGTTGCAAAAGAATCTGCAGGATCCCGCAGTCACGAAGATCTTGGGCATACTCAATCAAATTAGTATCAATATTCCATTGGTAGACGTGCTCCGAGGAATTCCAAAGTATGCCAAGTACATCAAAGACATAGTGTCATCAAAGAGGAAACTCAATGAATTTGAAACTGTGGCACTTACTGAAGAGTGCACATCAAGAGTTCAGAACAAACTCCCACAAAAGTTGAAGGATCTAGGTAGTTTCACCATTCTTATTCATGTTGGCAACATAGCAGTTGGTCGAGCCCTATGTGATCTAGGGGCTAGCATAAATCTTATGCCATTGTTTGTGTGCAACCAACTGGGTCTCGGTACTCCAAAGCCAACAACAGTCTCACTTCAGTTAGCTGATCGATCTACTACCTATCTTGAGGATGTCTTAGTTCAAATTGGTCAATTTATTTTGCCCGCTGATTTTGTTATCCTGGATTATGAGGCAGATAAGGAAGTCCCTATCATCTTGGGACGTCCTTTCTTAGCCACTGGTGATGCTGTGATCCGTGTCCGAGAGGAAAATGACAATAAAGGTGGATGATCATGAAGAAGTTTTTAATGTGTACAAGGCTCTAAAAATACCAAGCCATCATGAAGAGTTGTCCGTGATCACAGTGAATGACCCGGAGGAGAAGTCGAGTGATCCAGCCGATTATGTTAATGATGATTTGCAGCGAGCACTGATGTTGGGAGTAGAAACTAGTGAAGATGCTGATATAAAGGAGATGTTGCAGCTTTTAGACTGCTCTTGTGACTTTATTACGAGGTTTCCCAAGTTTGAGCATCTAGATAGACCGCTAGGGCCACCATCCAAGCCATCTATTGAAGAGGCGCCCAAGCTTGAGCTCAAACCTTTACCTACTCATCTTCGTTATGCTTATTTGGGACTATCTGACACTTTACCTGTGATTATTTCTTCTCTGTTGTCTGACCTGCAGGTAGAAAAGCTGTTGAGAGTGCTACGAGAGCATAAGAGTGCTAGTGGCTGGACCATAGCTGATATCAAGGGAATAAGCCCGGATTTTTGCATGCACAAGATCTTTATGGAGGAAGGATACAAGCCAAGTGTGGAGCATCAGTGTCGCCTCAATCCAATCATGAAAGATGTGGTAAAAAGAGGGGATTAAATGGTTAGATGCAGGTATAATTTTTCCTATTTCTGATAGCAAGTGGGTAAGTCCAGTGCAATGTGTCCTTAAAAATGGAGGGATAACAGTGGTCCAAAATGAGAACAATGAACTTATCCCTAGAAGAACTGTTACGGGGTGGAGGGTATGCATTGATTATAGAAAATTGAATAAAGCCACCTGAAAGGATCACTTTCCCCTCCCCTTTATTGATCAGATGTTAGATAGGCTAGCTGGTCAAGAGTATTACTTTTTCCTTGACGGTTACTCTGGCTACAACCAGATATGGACTGCTCCCGAAGACTAGGAGAAAACTACTTTACATGCCCCTACGGTACCTATGCCTATAGGAGGATGCCGTTCGGGCTATGTAATGCACCTGCGACTTTTCAAAGGTGTATGATGGCTATTTTCACTGATATGGTGGAGCAGTTTATCGAAGTGTTCATGGATGATTTTTCGGTCTTTGGTTCTTCTTTTGATGCTTGTCTAACTAACCTTGGTCTAGTACTTGCTAGGTGTGAAGAAACTAACTAACCTTGTTTTAAATTGGAAGAAATGCCATTTCATGGTTCGTGAAAGTATAGTTTTGGGACACAAGGTATCCAGTGCTGGAATTGAGGTTGACAAGGTAAAGGTGGAGGTAGTTGAAAAATTACCTCCGCCCACGTCTGTGAAGGCAGCATTTATGTTCGATGAGGCCTGTCTGAGGGCCTTTACTGAGCTGAAAGAGAAATTGGTGTCTGCACCAATAATAGTGGCTCCTGATTGGACTGGACCATTTGAATTACTGTGTAATGCTAGCAATGTCGCTATTAGTGCAGTCCTGGGGCAAAGGAGGAACAAGGTGTTCCATTCCATTTACTACGCCAGCAAAACTCTCAATCCCGCCCAATTGAATTACACAGTTACTGAAAAAGAGTTGCTGGAAATAGTGTATACCTTTGATAAGTTTCGGGCATACTTGGTTGGAACCAAAGTTATTGTTTACCCAGACCATGCAGCAATCAGGTACTTAATTGATAAAAAGGATGCTAAGCCTCGACTAATTCGTTGGGTGTTATTGCTGCAGGAATTTGACTTGGCGGTCCAAGACCGTAAGGGAACGGAAAATCAAGTGGCTGACCACCTATCTAGGTTGGAGAACCACAAGCATGTGGATGAAGGAGGTTTGATCAGAGAAACCTTCCCTGATGAGCAACTTTTTGCCATCACCAATCACTCGGACCCATAGTATGCTGAATATGTCAACTATTTGGTAAGTGAGGTAGTGCCACCACATCTAACTGCTGAAGGTAAGCGTAGGTTTTTCCATGATGCAAGATTTTATATGTGGGATGAGCCATTTCTGTTTAGAGTGTGCGCAGATCAGTTGGTGAGAAGATGCATTCCTGAGGAAGAGACGGAGGCTTTTCTGCAAGAGTGTCATGCATCTCCTTCATGGCGGTGACAGAACAGCTGCCAAAGTACTCCAGTCTGGTTTCTATTGGCTGACACTGTTCAAGGATTCTCACGCTTTTGTAAAGAAGTGTGATCGATACCAAAGAACCGGCATAATCACAAGGAAGCAAGAGATTCCTCTGCAAGGCATTCTAGAGGTGGAGATTTTTTATGTGTGGGGGATCGACTTCATGGGTCCCTTTCCCTCATTGAATGGTAACAAATATATTTTACTGGCAGTGGATTACGTGTCTAAATTGGTAGAGGTTGTTGCTCTTCCTACTAATGATGCGAAGGTGGCGGTGAGTTTCGCCAATAAGAACATTTTCACCAGATTCGAAACTCCACGGGGTTTGATCAGTGATGAAGGTACACACTTCTGCAATAAATTTCTAAACAACATTCTAGCTAAGTACGGGGTTAAGCATAAGGTTGCCACCGCCTATCATCCGCAAACTAGTGGGCAAGCTGAGGTGTCCAATAGAGAGGTGAAGCAAATTCTTGAGAAGACTATCAGTGCGAATAGAAAGGATTGGGCTACCAAGCTCGATGATGTACTCTAGGCATATAGGACAGCTTATAAAACTCCAATTAGGACCTCACCGTACAAGCTGGTCTATGGGAAAGCATGCCACTTGCCAGTCAAGCTTGAGCACAGGGCCTATTGGGCGATTAACAAGCTAAATTTTGATATGGAATTGGCGGGTGAGAAGAGACTGTTGCAACTCAATGAACTTGATGAGTTTAGGTTGCACGCATATGAGAACGCCAAGTTATATAAGGAGAAAACTAAGCGGTGGCATGACAAGCGCATTCAGCACCGTCACTTTGAACCGGGCCAAGTAATTCTTTTCTTTAACTCCAGGTTGAAGCTCTTCCCTGGTAAGCTCAAATCGAGGTGGTCTGGTCCGTTTGAAATTGTTAAGGTGATGCCCCATGCAGCGATTGTATTGCGAGCCCCGAGTTCGGATAATTCGTTTCTAGTGAATGGGCAAAGAGTGAAGCGATACAGGGGAGGTAAAGCCGATAGGCTTAAATCCTCTATTTCTTTGGTCGACCCTTGAAAAGGAATGTATTCGTCGTGTCGCGACGTTAAATCAAGCGCTTCATGGGAGGCAACCTATGTTTTATCGCTTTCTATAGTTAGTTAATCCGTATTTTTATTTTAAAAAAATAAAAGTAAAAGTAAATAAAAATAGAAAAGAATAAAAAGAACGGAAACTTGATGTGATTAATATGTTTGTGTAGTGTTTTTCCAGGTTCCCGAAGCTCGAAAACAATTGGAACGATGAAAGTGGCCTGCCCCGGACTTAAAAGCAGCATAAGTTATTCAATCCAGGATATACAGCCTTGCGTGCGTCGCATGCTGGGTTGTATGGTGGCTTTTGATTGTTTTCTCCAAAACACAATGCAGAACCAAGCCACACAGGCTCCAGCGCGACGCGAGCCTCACTGTATGGGCAACCAGCTTTTGAAAAAAAAAATAAAACAGGAACAGTGTTGTAGAGCCATCGCGCAGTCCCCTGTATGCTGCTGAACCAGGTATAACAGTGCAGTATGCGTCGTGCCAGTCACTGTATCCGCGATATATTTTTGAAAAAAAAATTCAGAAACAGTGTTGTAGGGATATCGCGTTGGGTACTGTATGCGGCAGGTATACTCTTTTACATTCCTACTTAAACACAACACACATAACCAAAACACACAACACAATTTAAAAACAACAGAAACAAAGAACTCACGTTCCTGTGCTTAAGAAAAAGAAAAGAAAAGCCCGCTAGGTCGTTTCCCTTGCAACATCACAGGTATGATCTGCTCCTCTTGCTCTCTCTTCCCTCTCTATCCTCCATTCGACCTCACTGCTGCTGCTACCTACTGCCGTGCAGATTTCCCTATCCCCCTCTTCCCTTAGGTTTAGTTTTCACTTCAAGTTTATGATGACAAACATGGTATATTGAATATTTGTGATTGGTATCTGCTGTGGGGGGTGCGGTGATGCACCGGGATGAGTATTACATGTAAGCTCCCGGAGTTGGGAGGTCCAAACAAAAACAAAAAGCTCATATACAAGTTGTCCAAAATTCTGCACGTAAGGTATTTGATGAAATTCCCCAATAAAAAATTTAAAGTATTCGGCGAAGTTTGAGTAGCCGAATCAATTAGGGGGGGTATAAGTTGAACATAAATTGGTTAAAATTAGGGATTGGGGCTGAGTTTAAAGCGTTTTCACTTGAACAACACTCATTGCACATTATTCACACATGACGAGTGTCGTTTTGCACCTTAATTGAGCGTGTCGCTGCCCTGTTATGCAATTCATAGGCTGTTGTAATTGTTTTGCTTAACTAAATATTTCTCCATGATTTTGAGATGAAGTAGAGCACAAGTGTGGGGGTGTGGGAACCCCGTTTGCACACTTTGGTAAATTTTAAACATGAAAATTATTACGAATAAAGAAGTGCGCGTCGAGGGAAGTCTGAGTACCTCGCGAACGACGCCATGAGTGTACTATGAGCATAAATTGATTAACTGTAAAATACACTTGAGCTTTAAGCATGGGGTACGTGCGCACCAATGTGAATTTAATGCAAAGCTTGACTTGGACGAGTTTCTAGCTATTTTAATGAACTCGGTTGTACTTCATTGGCTAATTTTACATTGTTTGGATGCAGGTATTCCATTGATAAATAGTGATTACAAAGCAAACATCCAAGAGCGGTGGAGGCAGGGACGGTGGCCAACCACCGCGGAATACACTAGAGGGCAGGGATAAACGGCAGCAACGCTCAAAGAAGAAACAAGGTACACCTGCCCCGGAAGTGGAAAAAGAGAATGCTGAGCTTGAGATCATGCCTTTAGCGAAGAAGAGATCGGCCCCAAGTGCCCGGACCACCCCAACTCCTCAGGCTGCCATGGGCATGAAGAAATCAACCAATGTGAAAGAAAAGCCAGTGGTGATCCGTGAGGGGTGTGCTTCTAAACCACCGGCCAAGAAGAGAAGAGCAGTTCGGGGCAAAGGGAGGAAACCAATAGAGCAGGATGATGAGGATGATGAGCAGGTTGATGATGATGCTGAAGATGAGTACATTCCTATTCCAGTGCCTGAGGACATTCCATCTACGAGTAGCCCGATTGACAGATCATTGTGGGAGGACACATTTGAGAGTGAGAGTGCATACCTGGCGTACCAGTGGATTGTCAAGAAGCAGATCACGCAAGAAAGGCCATTGAACTATCATGCTTTTGAGAATGCATGGCCAGCTATTCTGGAGGTTGTGAAAGACAGGAAGTGGGACAGATTTATGCAAGGTCCCAAGTGCAAGGCAAATGTCACTGCTGTTCAAGAATTATATGCTAACTGGGAGAATTCGAAGAACAGCATAATGCAGGTTAGAGAGGTTGAGGTCGATATTTCTGCCAGAGCTATTAATTCATACTACATGGCTAATGAAGTGGCAATGGATGACTACAAGAAGATGCTAGAAGAGCCGAACTTTAAGGATGTCATCCAGGTATTGTGTGACCCACCAGCTGTTACTGATGATCGTGAATCCTCAAAGCATGCATGGTTGCACAACACTAAGAGAAAATATGCCACCTTGCATAAGAAGTTTATGTCTAGGAAGAGTCGATCTTGGTTAAACTGGGTGTCTAACAGAATAATACAAGCTGATCATCAGATGAATGTCCTTCAGGAAAGAGTGCTTCTTATTTATGCTCTGATGACTGGGATAGTGCTGAACTTGAGCGAGCTCATGTATGAGCAGATGGTGCATACTCGGAAGGAGAAGACCTTGAAGTTGTATTTTGTGCACACTTTGACGGCTTTGATGAGGAAGCACGGGGTCCCCTTCTATATGGGTGATGATCTTTTAGAGGTACCCATTGCTCATGACATTACATCGGCGCATGACCCGGTTGCGGCCAAAGAGGATAAGAGATCTATGTCAGAGCGACTTGAGCCATTTGAGGCCGAGCTAACTAAGCTGAGAGAGGGCCAACAGGCCGAGCTGGCCAAGTTGAGACAGGAGCAGCAGGCAGAACTGGCCCAGCTGAGACAGGAGCAGGCAGCTCGAGACACCCGGATGCAGAGTACACTAGCAGAGATCCTTGCTTCTATTCAGAGTACCAGAGTGATGCGTTACATTGCCGTCCAGACTGAGGCAGGGTCAAGTCATGAGGTTGCGGATTTGAGTGCTACTGATGGCACTCCTACAGAGCCGCTCCGGCTACTGACACTATTATGGAGGGGTCGCTGATTGATGTGATGGATGCAGCTGTCACTACATTGTTGGATCCCTCCACTGCTCAGACCGCGGAGTCAGACCGGTCTGCGGCACTTCCAGTCTATGCAGTTTGAGGGAGCTTTCTTGATACCCACTCTTGTTCATTATTTTTGTATTTATGCAGTGGGGACCATACACTATTTTAAGTATGGGGTGGGGTATCATGACTTGTACTTGTATATTTTTACTGCGTTTAACTTTTTAGATTAGTGGTAATCCTTGGGTTTTCTTCAAGCCACGGTTCTTTCCCGAGGATGCCTTTTGTATTGAACCGGGTGTTTTTAGATAAAAATGAAAAATATATATATATTTAAAATACAAAAAAAAAATTAGGAAATAGGAGTAGCTAAGCGGTAACACCTGTGCTTTCTCTATGAATTGTTTGATACTACCATATTAGTCCTTTACATGCAAGTTGAAATTCCCTAATGATTTTTTGTGTGAGTTATGTATTGGATTGATAGTCAGTCTTGTTAGTGACTCTTCGGCTCAGGTTTCTGACTCTGAGTGCTGACCGAATAGCATGACTTGTCTCACTTGTTTTTTGTTAGGTGTTGGAATTGTTCCGTCTTGAGTAGTTCATGTGCCATGAGTGGTGAACTTGCCCCGCGTGTGCTCAAAGCGAAATCCTAGGTTTGTTCTAATCGGGAGATGATACAGGCTTTCTTTGATAAACCATTCTTTTGCAGTCTTGATTATCCTACCCGTTCATATGTATTCCTTGTAACCCCTTTTTGAGCCTATTAGCCTTTTTGTTAACACCCACATTACGAGCCCATTCCTTTTGTTCTTAATTACCCATTTTTTTGAACCTTTACTCCTTAGAGCACTTTAATTGAAAAAAATACTTTTGTTAGTGGAGTTGTGGTTGGAGGAATTTGGTGGCTTTTGAGTGGAGTCAATAAAAAAAATTATGATGGTATTTTGAGGAAAAGTACATTGGCAAGATTGAGAAAAAAATTGTACAATTGAAAAAAAAAATGAAAAGAAAAAAAAAAGAGGAAAAGATCTCAATCCTTGCTAGTGTTGTGCACCATTGATGAAAAATACTTAAAGTGAGGAAATTTTTTGGTTGATGTTCGGGTGGTAGCTCGGTTGTTTTTGCGAAGAGTTGAGCTATAAAAGCAGAAGTGATGTATTAAATTACTTAGGGAGGTAGTCACTATTTTAACCATATATATCATACCCGTCCTTTAGCCTACATTACAACCCTTAAAGTCCTAGCTAATCCCGAATAGGAGCGAGCCTACATTAGTAGAGTCCTACACTACGGGCAAGCCTATGGTACCATTGTGTGGCACTTGAGATTTTTTTTGCGTGTGAGAGAATTCTTTCTATCTTGAAAGTCCCTTATAATTCATTTGATATATTTTTGTGTGATTGGGACTAGACTTTGATTGGTGAAGGCACATGGATTATGAGAGGTTGCAGCTTTTATTAGGCCCTGATCTTGAGCGAGTGGGCATGTCGTGAGTAAGTTGGTGTGAGGAGTTGTTTCTTCAGGCTTGGATGTTGCTACTTGATTGCTTTGATGAATGGGACGTTTTCGAGCCGCTTCTCGAATCGAGCTTCAACTCGGGCCTCGATCTCCCTTCTCCATTTTTCGAGATCGACCGAGGAGTTAGTTTCCGCCATGTTGGGAACCGTCCCAAAGGGTGGATTGGTGTTTGATGCAGTTCCAGAGCCTCCAGACGTGGCTCCATTTGAGATCCCTCTGTTGTCGCGCCCATAGGAACGAAGTTCGGGATGCCTCTATTTGGAGCTACGGGTGAAGTATCAGTTAGGGTGGCATGATTTCTCATCGAGACTGCTTCTAGAGAGCTACGAAATTCAGCGTTGAAGTTAGCTTGCTCGTCAAATCGTGCTTGAAGATGGCTTAAGCAGCGTATGACAAATGCTTGAAAGTGGCCATTCAATGTTGATGATGAAGGGTCTACCGTAGGCGGTGGTGGTACAGGTGTATTTCCTATCGGGAGTGGCGGCACAAACGCATTAGTTTGTCCATCGGGAGGTAACTGATGTCTACTGGCATCTTCGCTGTTGTGGGCCATTACTAGGATAACGTGTGAGAACGGACGTGAAATGAATTATGGTTCAACCTTGGAACAAAGCGTAATTGCTTGAATTTCCACAGACGTGCCCAATTTGTATTGGCCTAAATCAGTTTAGGACAACAAATCGAAACTGAATAAATCTATAAGCAATAAAGATGAAATTCCAATATTGATAATGAGTACAAATTTTGGCAGAGTTTTGGTATGTATTTCTAGATCATTACAACATAAAATGAAGTGTCATTTATAGATGGGTAATACAAGTAATTCCCTCCATGTTCGCCCACTAATCCACCTACGTCCCACATCCTTTGGAAATGGAGTTAGTGGGCTGAGGTTATGCGTAGTTATTCCATTGAAGCTGTGACAATCCACCAAGGCTCAAGGTGTTGACCTCGGGGATGTGGGTTGTCGTCAGTACGACCGAGGTGGCAATTCACCAAGGTGTCTCGTGGATTGCGGTTTCGGTTGATGACTTCAATATTCTCGGTTCTTGCCACTACTAGAAAAGTGCTATTTAGGTGGGGATTTTACCTGGGAATTTTTTTGGCAAGTAATTCCTGCGAATTTTCATGCAGGTTTTTAAGAATTCGTGAGAGTTTTTATTTTTACTTGCGGAATATATACTTTAGGTATATCCGTAGGTATAACTGGCATTATCAATCGGAAAAAAAGTACCCACGATTTTATATGGGAAAACTATTTGCAGGTATCAATTCCGTATATATATCCCCAGTTATGCCACTTGAAAATTGGTAAAGCAATTTTCGTATAGCATCTGCATGAAATTCCGTAGGTAAGATTATCTGCGGATTAACTTGGGATCAATAACATGTGAATTTACCTGGAGATAAACTTACATGGGGATTTACCTGCGATGTACATACCTGCGGATTTACATGGGAATGATTTCCTAGTGACTTACCTGCGGATGTAGTTACCTTGGGATTTTGCTGGGATTTCCTACTTGCGGATTTGCATAGGGATTGTGTCCTGGGGATTTACCTGGGGATATAGTCACATGGAATTTTATCTGGGAAACTATTACTTGCTAAAATTTATACTACTTTTGTGTTGCGGATTTACCTACCAAAATAAGTAGCTGGAAAATTTGAGTTAAAGTTATGGTTTTCATATTGTGATAGAAAAATATTTAGTGAAATCGATAAAACAACTTGTTTAGCTCGATTGATCAAAGAGTTTGTTTAGGTCGATTTATTATGTAATTTAATTTTTCTCTTATCTCAATTGTAAAACTACTCGTTTAGCGCGATTGATCAAAGAGTTCGTTTAGGTAGATTTATTATGTAACTTTATTTAATTCAATGACTTAATTTACCTCGATTAAATGTGTAACTTGAGTTGTTCTTTATCTCTCAATCGGCAAAATATAGTTCATTTAGCGCAACTAATAAAATAGTTCATTTAGCTCCATATCGTGTAACTTAACTTTGTCCATTTAACTTAATTTTAGCTCGATTGATCGTGTTACATTAATTTTTCTCTTATCTAATTGATAAAACTATTCGTTTAGCTCGATTAATCAAAGAGTTCATTTAGGTCGATTTCTTATGTAACTTAATTTAATTTAATGACTTAATTATACCTCGATTGATTGTGTATAACTTAAGTTGTTTCTTATCTCAACCAATAAAAGAGTGCATTTAGCGCAACTGATAAAATATTTCATTCAGCTCCATATCGTGTAAGTTAACTTAGTCCATTTAACTATATTTTAGCTCGATTGATCGTGTTAATTACTTAATTTTTCTCTTATCTAATTGATGAAATTACTCGTTTAGCTTGATTGATTAAAGAGTTCGTTTAGGTCGATTTATTACGTAACTTAATTTTATTCGATGACTTAATTTACCTCGATTGATTGTGTAACTTGAGTTGTTTCTTATCTAAATCAATAAAAGAGTTCATTTAGCGCAACTGATACAATAGTTCATTTAACTCGATATCGTGTAATTTAACATAGTCGATTTAACTTAATTTTAGCTCGATTGATCGTGTTACTTAATTTTTCTCTTATCTAATTGATAAAACCACTCGTTTAGCTCGATTGATGAAGGAGTTTGTTTAGGTCGATTTATTACGTAACTTAATTTAATTTAATGACTTAATTTACCTCGATTGATTGTGTAACTTGAGTTGTTTCTTGTCTCAACCAATAAAAGAGTGCATTACTGATAAAATATATAGTTCATTTAGCTCCATATCGTGTAACTTAACTTAGTCCATTTAACTATATTTTAGCTTGATTGATCGTGTTACTTAATTTTTCTCTTATCTAATTGATAAAATTACTCGTTTAGCTTGATTGATTAAAGAGTTCGTTCAGGTCGATTTATTACGTAACTTAATTTAATTCGATGACTTAATTTACCTCGATTGATTGTGTAACTTGAGTTGTTTCTTATCTAAATCAATAAAAGAGTTCATTTAGTGCAACTAATAAAATAGTTCATTTAACTCGATATCGTGTAATTTAACTTAGTCCATTTAACTTAATTTTAGCTCGATTGATCGTATTACTTAATTTTTCTCTTATCTAATTGATAAAACTACTCGTTTAGCTCGATTGATCAAAGAGTTCGTTTAGGTCGATTTATTACGTAACTTAATTTAATTCGATGACTTAATTTACCTCGATTGATTGTGTAACTTGAGTTCATTTAGCGCAACTGATAAAATAGTTCATTTAACTCGATATCATGTAATTTAACTTAGTCAATTTAACTTGATTTTAGGAAATTTATACTTTATAATTATTTTTTAAAATTTGCCTTGGTAGTTTTTCAACTTTTACTAATAAATGTCTCATGAAATTAAAAAAATTAAAATGCTAATTTACGAAAGGAAAAAGGGAAAGTTGTATTTCATGAAAAGGAAAATTGCAGTAAAAATTGACCAAAAAAAAAGGAGGGAAACGCACGTTCTAAGTGTAAAGAAAACGCGGGCAGCAGCTAATTTTCTAATATATTTTAAACCTAGTAAAACCTCCCTCACGGCAACTCTTAAATTCCCTCCTAGGGCAAATTGCAGGCACCACAAAGTAACAGCTAAATTCCTCCCTAGGCATCTCTTCTCTGCGAGTAGATCAACCAGCAAAACGTAAGTTTTCTTTTATCAACTTCTTTTATTTTGGAATAATTGTGATTTATTTTAGCATATGGATACTTTCATGATCTTTGGGTGGAATATGTGAACTCCAATGTGAAAATAGCATGAACATACTCAATATGAACAGATTTGTTTGGATTTTGTTTAGATTTTGTGAAAATATGCGAACTCCAATGATAGAGATGCTATTTATGAAAATAACGAACTCCAATGTGAAAATAGCATGAACATATCAATAGCTTGCTTGTCTCAATGGGATTTTGGCTGTAGATTGTGTAAAAAAAAAAACAGTGCTTGGATTCCAATTCTGAAAAAGGGTATTTCCGTGAACATCTTCATTAACAAACTACTTCAATAGTGCAGGTGCTGCCCTGCTACGAGACTCGACCATAAGGAGTAGAAATACTAATGAAAGAAGGAAAACTTGTGTACTTGGAACCTTTATATTTGTTGTTCTTAGCAGTTTAAGCTCTGTTGGTAGTTGATCACAAACTCCAATTTGGAAGGGTCAGATTTTACTAAAATGTATTAGGCCAATTGGACGAAACTAGGCACGGTCCAATCCAATCCATTAATTTGTATAGTAGAACCTAACCTAGCTGCCATAATAGTGCTTTATTAGTTTATCAGATATTGGTTATATTTTCCAATGGTTAGTTTTTTCGTGAAAATGCTTTAGTCTATATCCGAGTACTATATCAGAAATGAAGCTAAGAAATAGTAACATGAATTGATCAAAACAAATGTAAGAAATATACAAGTCAAGTACGAGATAAACTAGTAAACTACTAGTACTACTAATGTAAACATTTACTATATATTGCCTTTATTATGATAAGATTCATCAGAGTTGTTAGTTAAACAGAGTTGCAATTAGTTTTTTTCTTTCTTACGACAAAGCCTTCCACTAGTTAGCATGTCAAGTTTTTTCCCTTTTGAAGAAACACCAGAAAGTTCCTATAGTAGTCATTTTTGCTGACTGCTTTGTTATTCACTTCATATATGAAGAGTTAATGGCATCAGGTAGTGAACTTGAATCTTAATTTTACAATAATTATTTCATATGGAAGTGTAAATATTGTTCTCTATTCTCTTCGCCTTATAAATTTTAAATACATGTGTTTAATTTGTTTATATAGACAATAAAAATTCCTGAGCATCGAAAATGGATAGAAAATAGACTTCTCCCCGGTCGAGCGGGGTATACAACTGAATTTATAAGTGGCATGAAGGAGTTTATTGCCTTTGCTTGTAGTCAACATAAATACTTGTCCGAGGGAGTAATAAGGTGTCCTTGCAAGCGTTGTAAAAACCAAAAGCACCATAAACCAGATGTAGTTAATGTGCATCTCTATCAAAAAGGATTTATACCAAGCTATTGGTACTGGACATCACATGGAGAGGAAGCACCTCCAATTGATTTGGAGGAACGTGATAATTCTGATGCATTTGAGATGCCTTCAAGCAGTCAAAGTACCATTTTAAGAGAAGACTCGGAACACGTTAATAGATATCAAGGTATGGTCTATGACACTGCTGGCTTAGAATTTGGGCATCAAATTGAATCCGATGCAGAAGAGCCTCCAAATATGGATGCTGCTAAGTTTTATGACATGTTGAATTCAACTCAGCAACCTTTATGGCCAGGATGTAAATATTCGGAGTTGTCTACCGCACCTAGAATGATGAGTATCAAATCTGAATACAATATGTCCCAGGGCTGTTTTAATGCGATGGCGCAACTGATGAATGATATGAGCCATCCCAATAATAAGATACCTCTTGATTACTACCGGGCAAAGAAGCTAGTTGCTGGACTTAGTCTAACTAGTCAAAGAATTGATTGTCGCGTTAATGGATGTATGTTGTATTACAAGGCTGATATAGACATGAAGGAATGTAAAGTTTGTCATGAACCTCGCTCTAAAGAACAACATGTGCGGAAGAAAGGCAACAAGAAGGTTTCAAGAAAGGCAATGCATTACCTGACGCTTATTCGTAGACTTCAACGACTATATGCTTCTATGAGATCTGCGGAACACATGAGGTAGCATTACGAAAATCGCAGGGAAGAAGGTGTGTTGTGTCATCCTTCGGATGGAGAAGCATGGAAACATTATGATCAAACCTATCGGGACTTTGCTGTACAGCCAAGGAATGTTAGACTTGGTCTATGTGATGATGGGTTTACACCTTATAGCCAGTCGTCTACGCCGTACTCTTGTTGGCCAGTGATTGTTACTCCCTATAATCTTCCTCCTAATCTATGTATGACTGCCCCATACATGTTCTTAACATTGATCATTCCAGGTCCTCATAATCCTAAGACAAAAATTGATGTATATCTTCAACCGCTAATAGATGAACTGCAACAATTATGGAGTGATGGTGTACTAACTTATGATGTGTCGAAAAAGATAAAAGTTGGGTAAATGAGAAAGCTGAAGCTACTTATGTAAGTCTTCACTCTATACATTTTTAATTGAATTTATTTCTTTCTCAAAGTTAAGAAAATAAGGTGCATTTGTTCTCTACCAATTCGTAGCTCGAGTTTCTTTTTCCTTCTTATGAAAGTGAAAAGAGATCCTGATGCTTATATATCTTGTAATCATAGTCGTTAGGGCATAGGAAAACTTGAATAAGGATTGAATTGAAACAACAAAATTCAGTGAAAACAAAATATGAAAAGAAAGACCAAAAATATCTTCATATTGGTAGCTACTTCGGATCATCAAATATGTTGGCCTAAATATCATATAGGTAAGGAAATTCAGCTACCAAATCTGCTCTCATGCCACCCTTATTAACTGAGTTCAAAAGGGCAAGTGACTTCAAAGCAATCCATCTAGTATGAAGGGCTGAAGTTCATCCATTTGAAATCCCGGCAGATTTGAGCATCCTTGGTAATATGTCCATAATATTGTGTAGAGGTGTCCAAATTGCACAAACTTTGACTCTATCGAAAGAAGACATAGAACTACAGTTCTGAAAAGTTTGGCAGCCTAACTCGTTGTGAATCATCTCAGAATTATTGTCAAAGTCGGCGAATGTGTTTCTGTCAAGATTTGCACAGCTGTAGCATTGAAGTGTATAACTTGCTATAGAAATATCCAAATTGAGAATGGTTTGTTATTTTAGAAAATAGACATCAACTCCTTAATCCATGTTGAATTTGGAGCCCAATTCGAACCACAATAGTGCAGATTAATATTTGAAGTTGAGCTAAAATTCTGACAGCTTCATCAAGTGGACAGCTTTATGTGTTCTTTCTGTGTTTTTAGGACTGTGATTACACTCTTTTATGCAATGATATAATGATATTGAAGTAAATATGATCTGTCTTATTCTCTATGTTAGCAATGACTTATTGTGAGGAGGTCCTAAACATAAAGTGAATTGATTCTATTGATTGTGTTTTAATTGTTGTTTTAATTGTTGTTGTGCAGAACAAGTTTGAAAAAATGAAACAAGAATTATCAGCTTCTCAAGGTGCATCAACTGAGGAAGGAGATACTAATTCACTCGGTCAGCCTTCTCAATTAACTGAAATGGATATTTGGGTGCAATCTGTAGGTGGAAAGAAAAAAGGACGTATTGTAGGTCTTGGTTCCTTGGGTCGATCTATAAAAGCACCTATGCGATCCACATCTTCTATGTCAGAAGAAGTTGGTAAGATGATTAGATCTCAAGTTCATGCTTTAGATCTCAAGAGTAAATTGGAAAAAATAATTAATATATATATATATATATATATATATATATATATATATATATATATATATATATATATATATTTTAAAGTGAACTAATTTTGGATTATTTTAAAATTCAAAAAATAACACTTAAAGTGGACCGGAGGGTGTACCTTTTATCTATCCTCAAACTACCATTTAACTCTTCTCAATATTCGGGAAAAAGGTAATAATTAGCCAATTCTTGATTTCCTATAGAGATATTTACTACTTCAGATCAAATTGGTTTCAGTAAAACACACTTAGAGTGTGTTTGGGATTGCTGCAAAAAACTACTTAATTTGAGAAGTATTTTAGGTATAAGTACTTTTTAAAGAAGTACTTTTAGATAATAAGCAGTTTGTGTTTGAACAACTCATTGGAGAACTGCTTTTGAGTGTTAAATTGCGAAAAAGGACATCCAAATTCATTTTATATTTGGATTAATAAAAACAAAAAAAATTAAATATTTATCATAAAATACTTTAATTAAAAAATTATTTAGTTAAAATATAAAACATAAAGTAGAATATATAAATTTATGCTATTGAAAAATATAAAATATAGTTAAATCGAAGTGATAACGGAATTAAAAATTTCTAGTAATTACTTACTTTTAAAAAATAATGTAAAGAATAGGAGATCTTATGTACGGTTGATAGAAATAACTAGAAATAAAAACTTGTCGTAAGAGGAAGAAGATTCATAAAAGTATATTGTAGGAAAAAATTGAAAAAGAGAAATATAATTTTATTTAGAGATAGATGTGGTTAATTAATAAGGAATAATTTGGTAAATATAATTTTTTAGTAAGGATATTTTTGTCTTAAAAAAATTAATAAACTGCTTCAGCTTCTACGTAGCGTTTTAGTCTAATAGGTGCTGAAAATCATTAACACAAAGTGAATTATTTAAGTGAAAAAGTAAACTGTATCTTTCAGGAATCGAACATACCATCTCATGATGCTCAAAGCTTTCCCCAACCACTTGCACAAGCCTCCAGCTTTGTTCAATGAATGCTTAAGATACCATATCAATGTTTTCTGTTGATTTCTCTCTGTAAATATAACTGCGTCCAGTCGTGCAATGGGTGCTCGAGCACCATGATTCTCCAGGTGGATCCACCCATGTCCCGACAGCACAAAAATTGCTTCTGCTTATGCTTAAAAATACTTTTTTATGTTGCCAAACACCTCAAAATTCTATAAAAAGAAAAAGTACTTTTCTTATAATAAAAAAAAATACTTTTGACTTTGGAAAAGTAATATCAAACAGGCTATTATTCTGGATCTGAGTGATCTACAATGTCTAGTTGTTCATTAGTGAATTTACTCTTTCCTTTTGTATGCAGAAAAATCTTGAAATTTGTTAGTAGGAATAATAAAAATGACCTCGAGTCAATCCGAAAACCTTTACACCACTTTTCGTTCAAACCCATCAATTATACTATCTTGACTTTGCAACCTTATCCCCCAGCATATCTCCCCTCTATTTTTCCTTTCAACAAGCTCCCCAAGCCCCCTATTAAAATAGGATTTATAATATATAAGTTAACAAGTACTTCACTTTTAAACGCTTAATTTTGTAGTAAAAATTTAGTGTAGGGGCCTGTTTGGCGCGCGTTAATTGATTTGTAGCCGTCAAAAACAAATTCGCTGAGAAATAGCCACCTCCGGACAAATCCCAGTATAAATACTGAGGCTTTGAACAAACCTTGTTCAAGACCCCAGTATTTGTACTGGGGAAGCTTCAGTAAACTAACCCCAGTATAAATACTGGGGCTTTGAACAAATTTTGTTCAAGGCCCCAGCATTTTGTTATGGGACTATGTATAAAGCTTCAGTCCCATAACAAAATGCTGGGGCTGTGAACAAAACTTGTTCAAAGCCCCAGCATTATTATGGGACTGAAGCTTTATATATAAAGTCTCATAACCCATAACAAAATGCTGGGGCTGTGAACAAAACTTGTTCAAAGCCCCATCATTTTGTTATGGGACTCAGCTTTATATATAAAGTTCCATAACAAAATACTTGGGCTTTGAACAAGTTTTGTTCAAAGCCCCAGTTTTTTGTTATGGGGCTAGTCTGGGGTGTTTTTCCAACGCTAATGGAGCTTAAGTGTGCGCGCAAATTTTTGGCTATTCTTCAATGAATTTTGAAACGGTGGATAGTTCCCATTGAGCGCGTCCAAAAATTGCTAGTGATCAAAATTTCCCAGGAAGGGTATGGGCCTGAACTCTCCATAAATCTTCACCTTGTAACTAATTTGGCTACTATTCTTGCTTATGAATTATGATTTTACAGGAGATTCATGTTGGGGATTTGGTCTTTTTCATTGAAGTATTTTCTTTTTTTAATATAGATGATATCATATGCTCCGTCCCTTTCAATTTATATGTTTGCTCGTTCCAAAAAGTTACATAGTTTATATACTATTTGGATTTTAATTTTCTTCTTATTGAATTTTAAACTTAATAAAAAAAATTTATAACCACTCAAATATTATGATATGTTTATAATTATAATTTTCAAAAGCCTTATAATGAACAACTTATAGTTTATTAATTTAAGACCGCAAATATTTAAGATCTTTATTTATTTCTTATTATGTGGTGAGACAAACTATGCCATATATTAAGTTTGGTAATATGGTGATCAGCACTGCTCTTTTTCTCTTAAATTTAAATGAAAAATAAACTAAAAATAGGAGCAGGTGAGGAGAGGCTATAAGAAGAGGAGTTCTGCTTGCCTTGCATAACAGTTTTATTCATTCATCCCATAACTCGAAAACAAGCAGAGTGAAAAGGGTATTTGTCTTTGTTTATCTTCTACTTTCAGAGCTTTATAATCATATCATAAATCAATATCCATTTCTACCATGGCATCATCAAATAGACATTGGCCTAGCTTATTTAAGTCCAAATCCTGCACTTCCCACCACCAATGGCACCATGACATTAACTCTTCTCTCATGTCAGCTGGTGGTTGCAATAAAGCCCCATGCACTTCAGGTACTAATAATTTTCTTCTATATAAACATAAACTGTTAAAGTCTCTCTATTTAAGAAAACTTCTAGAATAGTGACAATGCAAAGGTGGTTCAAAAATCATTTTAGGTACATCATCAAATCCAAGGCATGACGTTCTTGCATTTTCTGAATCTCTTCGTTAGAATTTTTGGCTCTCCAGTGACTGATTCTGATCAATGAAGTTCTTGGAAAATTCTTAATATTCAATACTTTCTCTAATGATGTCCACTTATAAATTTTTTTTTTCACATTGTTGATTATATATAGTGCCAGCAATATGTGAAGAAAGAAGTCCTGAGCCAAAGCAAAGATGGAACCCTAGGCCAGAGCAAATACGCATACTTGAAGCTATCTTCAATTCAGGAATGGTGAATCCTCCAAGAGATGAGATAAGAAAAATCAGAATCAAACTGCAAGAATTTGGCCAAGTTGGAGATGCCAATGTCTTTTACTGGTTCCAAAACAGGAAATCAAGAAGCAAACACAAGCAACAACGCCACCTTCAAACCAATAACAAAACACCCTCTTCTTCTTCGTGCTCAAATTCAGTTGGTTCTACTACTACTAATAATAATAAAAATGTTATAGACTTGCTAAATTCTCCTACTGCTTCAGTGAACCAATTTCAGCAAACATATTTTGGGACTAACAATGATTTCAATATGGCTGCAGAACCCTTCATTTTCACACAAGGGTTTTTACATGATGTAGCTACAGATCCTCACTCATGTGATGTTGTGCACAATTCTTCTGGACTTTTTCTTAGTGATTTAATGGGAATAAGTCAAACCGCACCTTTAAAGAAAGCTGAAAATGAGAAGATGGATTACATTGTTCCTTCAGCTCCTAACACTACTAATCATAGTACTGTTGTTCCTCTTACTACTTCCAGCACTACTCCTAATATCAGTCACATTCAAGGTAACTCTCTTTCCCTTCTTTTTTCGTGCGAGGTATAAAAAAACGTTTTAGATTTATATTTCAAATACTTATCAAATAAATTTTTCAATATGTCAGTATGGAAATGATAACTAAATATTCTATCTCCTCTAATTAATTACTATGTGGCATAGTCTAGATGTTGGAACTCAAGCAATTTTTTTCTTTTGACTAAAATTAATTCATATGGCTTTAAAATATTTTGAACAATTAGTTATTACTATGACTTATTGTTTAAATATATAATTTTCTAAAATTTAAAGACTTTGTGTATTTGCATATTTATGATCAATATTAAGAAGTTTGGCTTTCGAAATTTAAACTTAGATACATAAATTGACTTGATATATCACCAGCTTCTTTTGATGTGAATATATATATATACATGTGGTAGGCTTAGTCGGGACAATTTATTCCATATCTAGGATGAATGACCACTTTAAGATCTATTCTTCTACTTCATGATAAAAGGGAATAAGTTCTGTCCATATTCATACGAAATTTAAGCACTTATGCAGAAAAATCTTTTACTTGAATTCCATGGATGTGACTGATGCATGTTCACTTTACAGTTTACATGGCCAAAAAGAATTACACTTTCGCGTACGTTATGAATGGTTTTGTCATATTTGGAATGAGACAATGAATAGATCTGTCCTTTCGCCCGCATTTTTGTTATCTCTATCATATGGGACCAAAAATTTGCATGAATAGGGAAATTGACTACTATCTTGGTTCCATTAAGATAAGTCACTTGAGTAGAACTTTACTCTTCTGACCAGTCTAATTTTGTGATATATTTTACTCTCTCCGTTTCAATGTATCTGAAACAGATTATGGTTTCATGACTGCATTAAATTATTGAAAGATAATGTGAAAAGTATTTTATGCAAATAAACTAAATTTTCGTAATAGGTGTATTTGGGAGTGCAGAGGTGGAAGGTTCAGCAGGAGGGTGTCCCACCAAGGCAATGATTTTCATCAACGATGTGGCGTTTGAGGTGCCTGCTGGACCCTTCAATGTGAGTGAAGTATTTGGTGATGATGCACTTCTAATTCATTCTTCTGGTCAGCCACTTCTCACCAATGAATGGGGTGTCACCATTCAGCCTCTCCAACATGGGGCATTTTACTACTTAGTACACACATCAACTCCAGTTCATGACAACACTATTGCTTTGGTATACCATATATCTTTAACTCACTTTGATTAAAATGGTTCTATCAATTGTATATATTGTTTAGTATATCAGTCATATAGCAAACTGACCTTTTATTTGTTCATTTTATAATGCAGATGTAGCAGAAATGTCGAGGTTAAAGAGATGGTTGCAGCTGCTATTAATTCCTGTTGTTTTGGTTTCATTAATATGAAGAAAAAGAACAAAAAAAAGTTTTTTTGTGTCATTAGTAATTAATTACTAGTATGTTGCTTCAAAGGATATTTCTTACATGAATCTATAAGGACTTGGTCCTTCTGTAATGTTTCATGTCTCATCATCCAATGATAAAACATGTTACAAAGTTTTGCTTATTAAATTTCTCACGATTTACACTATAAGTTGACCAGTAAATGGGTGTATGCATGATGGGATGTGTTAGAGCTGATGCGGATATTCAAAGATTCAGTCCGCCACTCCTAAAATGACTGTTATTCGAACGGTTTGTTTCAACTAAATGAAAAAAGAGAAGCGGTTTCTTTCAACTAAATGAAAGAGAAAAGTAAAACATTAAAGACTTATTGTAACCAAAAGCATACTTAGAAAGTTTCGAAGGACAACCAAATCCAAAATCCTATCCTTTATCTGCACTTTATTATTTTAACCAAAAAAGAAAAAAAATCTCGTAAAATGTGCGTAAGAGAGACGTATGTGTGGTTTAAGACATGATAATTCCATTAGTTAAATCTCAATTGAAGACAAAACTTCCAGGAATTATAGTGTTGTACTATTTGGGAAAAGAGGTCTCATAAGAAATGAAACAAGTGAATGTTTCATGATTTTCAGCATATTCGTTTGTTAAGTACAAGTACATATTCACCCTACCCTGACATTTCACACCCTTCACTTTACCCCACTCCGCTGTCATAAAGAAGGAAAGGCTCTGATGGGTCAAAATCTTTAAGGAAGGGGGAGTGGGGTTTCAGGCAAACTCAAATGATCTTGACAACATACAAAAGGGTAAACAAAGTAATGTTTATATTTATGCAATACAATGGTTTTTCCTCTATATGATTGATTGAAAAGAACAATATGTATCACCTTGCCGTTACTATTATTTGTTTGGAATTATTTGTTAAGAGTTCACCCATAAGGGGTGCTCTTAAAGTTTATCATGGTAAATAGATAATTACCTAGTAAAGTTCTATAAGAGGACAACTACTTCATATAAGGTATAAGTATACAATAATACACAGTGAAAAAAAAATGCACTTTTCCATACAGCTCTTCCTCTTTCTCTCTACCAAATAACTAGTGTTTAGACTGTGGATAAAGGTGTTTAGAGCTGGTTTTGAAGAATGACAAACATAAAGGACTCAGAGGTCTTCACGAAGAACCTAGTCCTTGTAATGAAGGGCACGATCGATCGAAAAGAGTTGCGGGTTGCAAATCCCTGCGGAACTAGGAATAGTGGCGCGTGAATGAATATGCATTCTAGTCAGACTAAAAGAGGCGGTGCCCAGGCTGTGTCTTCGAAGTGTGAAAAGGAGTTGGACTTCAACAAGGAAAAGAGTTACTAGGAATCCTGTCTTACCATAATTACAAGGATTCCTTGTTAATTACAAGGATTCCTAGTAGGACTCAACTAGGGTTACAAGGCCCGTATAAATACAAGTAATTGATACAGCCGTAAGGCAGTTATTCACACACGGAGAGTTGAGAGCATACAAAGGCGATCTAGCATCTTTCTACGTGAATAAACTGAAGAAGACAACTGGTGTGCTTTGAGTTGTTTGAGTCTAGATATTCTGTCTAGGTTCATTGAGTTGTGAGTTGTCTTAGTTTGAGCTTTTATTGTGTTTACCTATTGGCTTATTATAGAAGCGTATGTATTAGGTGAACTTGTGCAGAATTACTTGAAAAGCTAGAGTTTAGCTTTGAGTCGTGATTAGGGTCTAGAGTGTAGCCCCTTGGTTACAAATTTTGTAATCAGAAACTTGCTCATTGTGTTAGTGGATTCAGTTCTCAAATCCAAGAGTGTGGGTCGTGGTTTTTCTCCCTTGAGCAAGGAGGTTTCCACGTAAAATCCTGGTGTTTTTTGTGCGTGTGGTTGTGGTGTGTTGCAGTGATCGAAACAGCAGAATTGAGAAGGCAAGAACTAGGTTCTACATTCAGGAGAACCAGGTTCTTGAAACGAAAAATCGGTAGACACTATTCAACCCCCTCCCCTTCTAGTGTCTTTAGGAGGTGCATAGATTATAACAAGTGGTATCAGAGCGGGTCTTCTCGTATAAGGGTAACACCTTGAGAAGGATCAGAATCATGAGTGCACCACCTACCATCACTGAAGGACAGTCAGTTCAGAGGCCCCCACAGTTTAATGGGCAATACTATGCGTGGTGGAAGAACAGGACGGAAAATTACATATGTGCTGAAGACTATCAACTCTGTCTGATAGTATCTGAAGGAAACCTGATCCCCACTAAAATAGTTGGTGAAGGAGCCACTGCCAAGCAAGAACCTAAACTGAAAGAGGAGTTCAATGAGACGGATTATAAGATGATTGAAAAGAGTCACAAAGCCAAACGTCTGGTCATCTGTGGTCTTGGTCCTGAGGAGTTCAATAGAGTATCATCTTATAAGATGACTAAGGAAATCTGGGATGCACTGCAGGTTGCGCATGAAGGAACCACAGAAGTAAAGGACTCAAAGAGAAGAATGCTGAAGAGACAAATTGAACTGTTCTCCATGGGTGAGAAGGAATCAATTCAGGATATGATGACCAGGTTGACCATCATTACTAATGAGATGAGATCTCTGGATATGGAATTGCCTGAAATAGAGATGGTTGATAAAATTCTGAATGTGCTTCCTGAAGTATGGGAACCCAAGATGACCGCCATCATTGAGTCCAAACCTCTCAGATCCATCAAACTTGAAGAACTGGTTGGTAGCTCGAAAACTCATGAAATGATGAAGGACTCAAAAGCTAAACCAGCTGTAAAGAAGGACAAGACCCTTGCGCTTGAAGCAACTGATGAAACCGATGAATATGTTGATCTTCAATCAGTTGAAGTAGCAATGGTAAGTGCCCTAAGACAGAAGCTTAACTTGGGAAGGTTCAAAGGATTCAAAAGAAGTGGCAAGGAGAATTCTGGCAGGAAGAACATAGTTGACAGTCCTGATTATTCAGGATGCTTTAAGTGCTTCAAAAAGGATCATGCCGTCGTGGATTGTACTATGTGGGAAATAGAGTGGATGAAAAATAGAGCATCTAAGGATAAGGAGAAGGAGACGTCAAAGGAAGTTGATAAAGATAAGAAGAAGTCAAGACGGCCCCCAAACTTCATAGCAGAAAGGAGAAAGAAGAAGGAAGCTTTCTATGCTACATGGGGACCAACTGATAGTGAATCCGATCATGAAAAAGAATCTGAAGATGATTCGCCACTAGCACTAATGGGTATGACAGACATCAGTTCTGATGAAGAAGACCCTCGAGAGTTTAGAGGAGGGAGAGATCCGTCAAGGCCACCTGTGTTCAACGAGACTCACTACAAGAACAGGAGGAAACAGATGAAGACTTTCTTGCAAGAAACAGACTATAGTTTGTGGCTGATCGTGAAGAGAGGACGAGAGCAACAAATGGAGTCTTGGTGCCAAAGAAGGTGGAAGAACTGGATCCTCAAGACCTAGACTGGTTATAGGCAAATTCCAAGGCTGAATGGTACCTGAGGAGAGGACTTACCTATGATGTGCTTGCAAAGATACTTGAATGTAAGTCTGCCAAGGAAATCTGGGAAAAACTAAAGGAGTTATACACAGATGACAACCAAAAGAAGGACTCCACTCTCATGGCAACTGATGGAGCTGAAGCTGCTCATTCAGCAGAGGTATGTCTATCTGATCTTAAGGAAAATTTACATACATACTTTTATGAAAACCTGATTCTAATCACTGCCACTTTGATTGAGGGTCATGAAAAGGAAAAACTTGAAAAGGATAAATTAACTGAAGAACTAAGTGACCTTAGAACCAAACACAAGAGCCTCCTAGAACAGAACATTGAACTCGAAGAAGTCAATGTCATCTTAAAAGGGCAGACTCTTGTGTCAAACTCTAAGATCATTCAACTAGAATTGGAATGCAATCAGTTAAGAGAGAGTGTAAATGGTAAGCAAGTAATAAGTGAAGTTCAAATCTTTCTAGAAAATGAACTGAAAAGAGCCAATGAGATTCTGTATCAGGAAACTGAAAAGAACAGGATTTTAAATCAAAAGGTCGAAAAATCAAACTTTGAGCTCACTAGAATGACTAAATGGAATAAATCATCGGAGGCAATGAACTGGGTTCTTGAAAATCAAAACAAAGGAAAACAAGGGTTAGGATTCAAGAAATCATTGCCTCCATACAACCCTAAGAGCAAGTATGTGGGGTTGCATTGCAATATGTTGTGTACCTTTTGTGGTGAGACCGGACATATTAAACAAAAGTGCATGAATGTCAGCAAGGCAAAAGCCAGGAATAAAAGAAGTGTTCTACCTAAATGGGCTAGACAGGATCTGCTTTATCCATTCTCTCATAAGAAGGAACCCAAGCTTGTCTGGGTTCCTAAAGCTAACCTCTAATTTATTTACAGGCTGGAGTGAGGGAGAACAACCCAAGCTGGATTCTTGATAGTGGTTGTTGATAGTGGTTGTTCAAGGCACATGACAGGAGATAGAAGAAACTTTATTTCACTCGCAGCATTTCAAGGAGGCAGTGTGGCCTTCGGAGGAGGAAAAAGCGGTCAAATCGTAGGAATTGGAAAGATAGGGAGAACTCTGGATCATGCAGTTGAAAATGTTTACTGTATTGATGGACTCAGACACAATCTGCTGAGCATCTCCCAACTATGTAATAAAGGTAACGAAGTGAGTTTCTCGTATGTAGGATGTATTGTGAAGAACCTACAGAGTGGAGAAATTATTATGGAAGGAAAGAGGGTGAACAATGTATACAAAGCATCACTGAAGTCACTACTTGAAAATAATCTAACATGCCTGAATGTGCAAAAAAGTGACTCTCAGCTGTGGCACAAAAGAATGGGTCATGCAAGTCTCTCACAACTGAACAAACTTGTATCGAATGAGCTGGTTCGTGGATTGCCAAGCAAGAGATTTGAAAATATAAAAATGTGTGATGCGTGTGTAAGGGGGAAGCATGTGAAATCATCCTTTAAATCCAAAAAGGTGGTAAGAGATTCGTGTTCGTAATCGTTGATGACTACTCTAGGTACACATGGACCTTGTTCTTGGCATCTAAAGATGAAGCTTTTGATAGCTTTAAAGACTGGGCTGGTGTAGTGCAGAAAAGATTAAGTCTAGAGCTCATTAGCATCAGATCTGATCATGGAACTGAGTTTGAAAACTCAAAATTTTCTGAGCATTGTGCAAAGAACAGCATAGATCATAACATCTCTGCACCAAGAACTCCCCAACAAAATGGTGTGGTTGAAAGGAAGAACAGGTCCCTGGAGGATATGGCAAGGACTATGCTACTGTCAAGTGGGCTTGCAAGAAACTTTTGGGCTGAAGCAATAAACACTACATGCTACTTGCTGAACAGATGTTCCATCAGAGCAATTCTTGACAAGACCCCATATGAGCTACTCAGAGGAAGAAAACCAAATATTGCTCACCTGAGACCCTTTGGTTGTAAATGTTTTGTTCACAACAATGGCAAGGAACCCTTGGGGAAGTTCGATGCTAGGAATGATGAAGCAATATTTCTTGGTTATTCCACTCAGAGCAAAGCATACAAGGTCTTTAACAAAAGAACACAAACAGTGGAAGAAAGTATGCATGTTGTATTTGATGAATCAGATAAGGCATTGGGGGAAACCGAGGCAGATGATCAAGTGATTAGCCTAAGTAGGGAAGAAGGTGTTGATGAACTGGAAGACTCAGAAGACAAGGAGACATCAGGTGAAAATCTAAGCACACTAGAACAAGGAGTCAACTTGACAGGGGGAACCTGTGATGAAGCTGATGATGCAGCAAGTCAGGAAGAACCCCTCCAAGACAATGCTGCAGGTGCTTCCAGTCATATTCAACTTAGACCATGGAAACATCAGAGCTCTCACCCTTTGGAGAATGTCCTATCTGAACTGGATACAAGAATCATGACCAGGTCAGCCTTGAAGAACTTCTGTGCTTTCTTTGCTTTCCTCTCATCCTTGGAATCAAAGAATGTAAAATAAGCTCTAGAAGACCCAGATTGGATTCTAGCCATGCAGGAGGAACTTCATCAATTCGAAAGAAGCAAAGTATGGCACCTAGTTCCTAAACCAAAGGACAGATCAATAATTGGAACAAAATGGGTATTCAGGAACAAACTGGATGAGCATGGTATAATGACAAGAAACAAAGCGAGGTTAGTAGTTCAAGGTTACAGTCAGGAAGAAGGAATAGACTATGATTAAACCTTTGCACCAGTTGCAAGGATGGAGGCCATCAGAATGCTGATTGCTTTCGCTACATACATGGAGTTCACGCTATACCAAATGGATGTAAAGAGAGCCTTTCTAAATGGCTACCTGAATGAAGAAGTCTATGTGATACAGCCACCAGGTTATGTGCACAATGAATTTCTTGATCATGTTTACAAACTGGACAAGGCTCTCTATGGATTGAAGCAAGCCCCTAGAGCCTGGTATGAAAGACTCTCAGGATTCCTGCTGAAGAATGGTTTTTCAAGAGGAAAGATTGACAACACGCTATTCCTCAAGAAGAAAGGAAAATATCTATTGGTGGTTTAAGTGTATGTCGATAATATCATTTTTGGAGCCACTGATGAAGAGCTATGCAAAGGATTTGCTGACCTAATGGGAAGTGAATTCGAAATGAGCATGATGGGTGAACTAAATTTCTTCCTTGGGTTGCAGATAAAGCAAATGCCTGAAGGGACTATGATTCATCAGCAAAAATATGTCAAGGAACTACTGAAGAAATTTGACATGGAAGGAGCAAAAGAAATGACTACTCCCATTGTGCCTGGAACCAAGCTGGATATGGATGAACTAGGTCCCTCAACAAACGAGACAAAATATAGAGGAATCATAGGTTCACTCCTCTATCTCACAGCCAGCCGACCTAACTTAGTATACAGTGTGGGACTGTGTGCTAGATTTCAGTCCAAGCCTAATGAGTCACATTTGACAGCTGTGAAGAGGATCCTAAGATACTTGAAAGGAACTCAGGACCTTTTGTCTTTGGTACCCAAGGGGAGGTACTTTTGAACTAATTGATTTTGCTGGTACAGATTATGCAGGTCATTTGGTGGATAGGAAAAGCACTTCAGGAATGGCACACTTTCTTGGTCCTTGTTTGGTCTCTTGGGCTACAAAGAAGCAAAACTCAGCTGCCCTATCTACTGCTAAAGCTGAGTATGTAGCAGCTGCATCATGTTGCTCACAACTGCTATGGATCAAACAACAATTGGAGGACTTTGATATCAAATGTAGAGCAGTGCCAATTTTCTGTGATAACACTAGTGCAGTGAATATTGCGAAGAACCCAGTCCAACACAAAAGAACCAAGCACATTGATACTAGACTCCATTTCCTTAGAGATAATGTGGAAAAGGGTCTGATTACTATGAATTCGTGCAGGACTGAAGATCAAATTGCTGATATATTTACCAAAGCATTGAACAGAGTACAGTTTGAGAGGAACGGGTTGGAATTAGAGATGACCAAAATATATGGATGACCCAGCAGGTGATCCCTCTATGATTGGTTAATTAAGTATTCAATTATCCCTGTTTAAAATTCTGTTATTACTGTTCAGTCTAACCTTGTACTTTATTAAGTATACTTGTTCAGTCCTTGAGCACCAGGTGAGAATAATGTGATCCCATGAAGAACCTACTATGTACTGAGAAGGAACCGACTGAAGCATGAGGAATCATGTCCAGGTACAGTCACACTACCCTGCATGATTGAAGTCATAACTGAAATTAAATTGTCAATTATACGTGTGTCAAGGGAGATCCTCCATGTTCCTGTAACTGTCCTAAATTATAGGAACACATTCTTTTTTGGGATAGAATTCTATTTGACTTATTCGGTCCCTACTCTTGAAAAGGCTATATCAAATGAGTCCATAACCGTCAAATCCATAACTCTTCATGGTTTTCAAAAATTTCAAAAAGCTGCTTCTTTACTTTATCTCATTATTTCTTTGTCTTCCCTAGAAGTTGTCTAATCACGAAAACCCTTCCCTTTCTTCAATACACTCAGAACTCACTCACCCAACTACTTCTCCTCTTCCAAATCAAAATTCTCTCCCAAAACCTAAAACTGAAAAATTCTTGAAATCTCAGTCTGAAATCTATTTAAAACCTTCTATTGAACCCCAAAAATTACCTTTCTTTAAGAAAAGACAGGTTTCGGGTATATTTCAACAAAATGGAACTCCAAAGGGTTTTTTTGAAGTCGCCACCTAATTTAAGGATTATTAGGAACCTCAGTTAATTAAAGAGTGCAATTTTTATTCCTTATTTAAAAGGAAATTATTAAAATCAGAGATTCTTAGGTAAGTGGTTCTATTAAATTCGAAAGAAGGTCCCTTGCGGGAGCACTTTCGAAAATCCGCTAAAAGCGGTTAATCCGACGGTTTTCACGAATTTGTTGAAGAGATAGTTAATGTAGGGTTAATTTTAAACAAGGATAAAATAAACAAAGAAATAATAAGGATAATATTGGATTAGATTATACTTGGAAGCATAAATAAATAAATAATCAAATTTAAAAATAATTAAATGGATAATTTAAAATTTTTGATTGATTAATGAATTAATTAAATAAATAAGGGCTAAATAAATAAATAAATGGAATAAATGATTAGATAAATAATGATAATTGATTAACTGATTAAATAACTGATTAATTAAACAAATAAATAGTTCATTAATTAAAATTGATTAATTAATTAATTGAATAAATTAAATAAATAATTAAATATTTAATAAAATAGATAACGATAAACGGTACAATTTTAATTGAACTTTATTTGCACTTCGTTAATTAACAACGGTTCCCAAAGATTCATAAACTGATGGCGACTCGCAAAGAAATGATACAAAGCATTCATATAAAATTAATTTAAGTAATTTACAATAATTATTCACAATTCAAATACCATTTCTATCCTACATTGCTCCTAATCCGGTCTATGGGGAAGTCCTATACAACATGCATTTTCTAAGAGAGCGGGGAAAGATGGAGTTTAGAAGATAGAACCCAGAAGCGCAAACTCAATCATTGAGCCCTGGACTTTGCGATTTTAATTTTTTCTTTCTTTTACATTTTCGGGGATATCAAGTCCTGAAAATGCGAAGCTGATCGAATAACTCCAAATGCAAATAGCCGTCCCAATAGATGAGTTTTAATCAACTCGCTCCCAAGTAATTTCATGCCAAGGAAAATAGGAAAAATAAGGATTAGTACATGATTTAAAATCCCACAATATGCGAAGTAAAGGCAAATTGATAAAGTAAAGGGGATTGTTCACAAGTTAAGACATAAGGCTAAAGACAACGATTTATCACATGTC
The DNA here is from genome assembly GCA_029990175.1 of Petunia secreta. Lineage (NCBI taxonomy): Eukaryota > Viridiplantae > Streptophyta > Magnoliopsida > Solanales > Solanaceae > Petunia > Petunia secreta. Next base: position 97,296 of record JARKIP010000131.1, read on the forward strand.
TCATTCTGAATTATACTAAAACCCAGTAAAATGTCAAATTGGCACCAGAATTAAAGACACATTTAACTACCAAGTGCCTAAAATATATATACTATATAGGTATCAAGAAGACTTCATCCATAACCAAGCTTCCAACACAAAACAAATATCTCAAGAGGAAACACAAACTTACCAACTGCTGCAAGGAGTAAAACGCGAACAAAACTGAACTATAGCCCCTCAAATTCAAACATTCAACAACCTAACATAAATCTTAATACGCGCCTGAAGCATTCTAACTTAAATATCTGAAAGCTTAACTAGTTTAATACGCATGACACAAGCAGATTGTTCATGGGTGAACACCATTCAGGAAATATATATTAGAGCATGCTTTAACAAAGTAGTGACTCAATCAGAATTAAAAAAAAAAAACTCAACTTGATGATCTTTAAGAAGACTTATTAAGTGATGAATAAACTTAGCCTTGATTCCAAGTAACATGTAAGTAGGATAACACATATTTTGGAAGCTCCCATACACATCAGATCATGTCACTTGAGAAGAGAGTAAGATTGTCACGTTATACGTTCTTTGTTTGCAAGACGATGTCTTATTAAAATGTGCAGACCAATCATTTAACTTTATGTGCCAGGATTATACTCAACTAAAGATAAGCCAAAACATAATTACCTTTTATTTGTGTTAAGCTAGCAAAGGTTAGCTAGAGTTAAACATGCCAACAGAGATGCGACTCTGGAGCTAAAACTGATTATAGCAACTAGTTAACAACAAACCAGTAAAACCTCACAGAACACATGAACACGACCTTAAACAAACACTTACAGGCCCCTAGACTGCCTCTAACAACTTGCCCTACCTAAACTACTTTCCTGCACATCCTGCTAAACAACAAACCCCTTGTCATAACCCTTGAACTACCTTACTAAAACTCCCTTACTCCTCTAGCATTTGAAACACCTCTTCTTCACTGCCTGAACTCCATCATACTTACCTGAACCCCATTGAGCATTATACCAGCCCTGATACAACTGGCAATCAGGCAACTACACAACCTCACATACACCTCTAGACAAGAAAAAGATCTCTGCTTCTACTACTGAAGCATCAGGTCTCCTTCACTCTTAAAACTACCAGGAAACTATACCCAGAACCCCTGATACATTTGAAATGTAATTGAAATGAACTCACCCCTGACTTCTATGAACCACCTGGACCACCTACAAACACCCTTGGGACATCTTATGCACCAAATACAAACTCCAGACCTGCCTGCATCTTCTCACTCCAAACAACACCACCTGACTTCACCTAGATTCTCCCTAAGCACCTGCAAACATTTCAAACAACTGCAACACCCAGAAGCCCTCTACACACACCTAAACCACCCCAAAACAGACTAAACTCCAGCCACCCTGAAACTAATTCCCTCACTCCCTACAGCCTGCATCTCCTTGCATTCTTCCTAGACAAACAAAGAAACAGAACACACAACTCACACACACTAAATCCTGCAGCCCCTTTTCACTCATCAACCCAGCCTGAACCTTTCATAAGAACCAGAAACCAATGGACAACCTGAACAAACACTCACATCTGCAGCAAACTCAAAGACAACCAGACAACACCCTGACTTCTCCTAGACAACTAAGGAGCTATAACAGCCCCCTTCAAAACTCCAGGACACCATCCATCCGTTTACATCATTTCCACAACCAAGAAATGAACCTGAACTCCTATACTGCCTACAAAACTCCTGAACTGAACCTGGACAGCTCTTAGCAAAATACTACCCTCACATGCCTTTCTTCTACTAACACATCTTCACATAATCTCCTCACCTATCTGCAGACTACCCAAAACAGCTTCCACACTGTGCACCAAACCTCATACACACCTACACTCTGAACAGTTCAGCACTGCATACATTTCACACCACTTCAGCTTCTAGAAAACAATCTTGAAATCCTGCAAACCTCCCTGAAACTTGCAACACTACCTCCACTTATAAACAACCTGAGAACAACCTTCAAGCCACAAGAACAGCATACAGACCCCACACATACATTTTTCACATATACACACACTGAATATTCTCAAACAGATATCAAGATTCAAACTTTAACTCTTTTAAGGTTCTAGTGTTTTCTATAGACTGAATTCTCCATTCATCTTTTATTAATCAAATACAGGCCTATTAGTTTTCACAACAATGAACTCCCTTAAAATTACTATCAGATTCCATTCGCAAATGACAAAACAAACTCTATTTTCTTACTAGACCAAGAACAAAATGCAGTGACACAAACACACATATAATATCATAAAATTGTAAAGAGATAAGTATTTTACCTGCTTTGGTGCAGTGAGCTAAGGCGAGGGATTTGAAAAGAAGCGACTCGAACAAACGACTCGAGCAAGATCGACGACTAGTGAAGCGACGACACGACTCAATGAAACGATAACATAAGACCAATGCCGGGAACAAACCAGGAAAACGTAACACTATGTATTTTAAGAAAAAACTTAAACTCAAAAAAAGTATATGTTCTGCCGTTTTTTCTTTTTCTGCTTTCCCTCTCCCCAAAAAACTGAACCCTAAATAATGAGAAAGAGATCAATATATACCTGGAAACTTAGGGTTTTAGGGCCTTGAAAAATCCCATTTGACCTCACTTCCTTTTTGTTTCCCCTTTGAAACCAGGGTTAAAATAGTATAATATTCCTGGATTGTACTACTTTCACCCTGATTCAAAGAGAAAAAAATAGACGTTGAAGAATTCATGGCTCAGATGCGATTCTTGTTCAAAACGGACGATCGAGATTGATTGAGATTGTACGAAAAAGTAGAGAGGGAACGTGGGGGGACCAGCAGAGTATACGAATTTGGCTGTTTGCATGATTAGGCTTGAGAAGAGAGGGGATTTTTGGGAAAATCGGGTAAAGGATTTAGGGATTCTGATAATGGGTCGGGTTTATAGGTTTTCTGATGGTGAGAGTGTATAGCGTATATGCGTATATGTATGTGCTTGCACAGGTAGGCTAATTTAAGTTGAGGTTGCACATTTGCCCCTCTATAGGATAAACCAAAGAAAGGAAAGGGATTGCATGGGTAGGTAAAAAAAATTAGGGTGTCTTACAATTTTAGCATTTCCCCTTTGAATTCAAATCAATTACTTTGAATTTGAAAATTAATTTTAATTTAGAAATAACTAGACTTTAATTAACATGTCCGGAACAAAATTGGGTGTCAGCAGCTGCCATCTTTACCCGGAAAAGGATGAAAGAGTTTTTAGGGTAAAGAAGTTGATATAAAGCCAATTTTGTCACGATAAAGCTAAAGACTTTTGATTCCATGGACCAAAAACCGAGGCTTATGGACATGGCCGAACTCCGGTTTCCGAGTTGCCTACATATCTCGGGCTGATAGAGAATCAGGCCATATGTAGTTCAACGACATTTAAACACGAAAACTCGCACGATTGACAGAAAACGTCGCACGAATAGGAAAGAATTCAAACTGACGTCCTAATCTGAAACAAAAGATTAGGATAGAATTTGCTTGCTCGAGTGCGATTCTTCAAATCCTCGTTGACGAGTCTAGCTCATATCAACGATTGCCCCAGTTCACTACTAAGAAAAAGTTCCACATTATGCTCCAAATGCTGCTGCGGTGCTGCTAAAGTCCTGTAATAAACTCGACAAATAGTAAGCGAGCAACTGCTAATAAATTGTAACCATTGGAATAAGAAATAAATAAAGTGATACCGACTTGTCTTAAACTATCAATAAATGCCAATATCGCAAGACAACCGACATCGCGAAACACTCCGAAAGCGGTGTTCCAGCCGACTTGTCTATCAATATCGCGAGGTAAATTCTACAATAATGTTAAGATTTTGAGAAAAGAAAAGCGCCGCCTTTCGGCAATAAACCATGATAAAGCGTAATGCTTTAATTATCTAGTGGCAATCTGCAACTTGGTCTTGAACTGTGCTCCAATCATTTGATAAAGCAAATGAGACGTCCAGTCTTGAAGCACCCAATGTTCCAAAATGTCTTGAAATAAATCTGCATATCCGATTTACGGGTGGATGAACTCGGATTGTTCATTTTTAAGGCGAACGGGCCCAAAACATTCATTTATAAGGCGAACGAGCCCAAAACGTTCGAATATAAGGTGAACGAGCCTAAATTTGATAACAGCCTGCGAAACAAAGTTGCAAATTGGATTAATTAAGGCAAGATAATACAAAACCAATAAGCAAAGCTGGGTCATGTTGCTTGTATTGACAGTGCTGCAAAGCGTTGAATGCTGCCTCCAGTTCATATTGAATCTGATGTTCAATTCCTGCAAATTTAAAGTAAATGCGTTGAAAAATGAGTGAATAATAAAACAAAGGCTATAATGAAAAAGAAAGAAATAGATTTGCGCTGTATATGCGACAAGCCGAATAATCTCCGAGAAACTGATGGTTGCTAGTTCTCCTTATTCTTCCATTTTTGTGGAATTCCTGCGCTCAAAGAAAAGGTCGTGAGTTTTAAAAACTGTATGAAGCCTTAATGATTTGCTTTGCTCCTCTTGTCTTGATGTTGAATTCTTCGGTAACATGCAAACACATTTTGCCCCTGTTTCCAAAGAAAAAGTTGTTAGTTTTTGGACAAATAGTGGCTGGCTTTATTGAACACCTAATGCGGCCTCAAATCTGCATCTTCTTATATGGCACTCAGATGTACTGCTGCTGCGAGAGTTCGATGTTCTTGAAATTTTTCTTTTGCACAAAAGGATATCATCCATAATTGCTTTTGGCTTGGCTTATTTGGGAAAAATAGATTTTCATTGATTTTGGGATTAAAAGCCCAATTAAAGGGTACAAGATAGTTCATTACATAAAACTTCAAAAGAGTAGGAAAACATAAGATAGTTAGGCAAGGAAATGCCATTTTTAAAAAACAAAGTGTTGTCATTTGATCTTCTTGCTAAGCTTCACGCTTCCTTTTCAAAAGCCTTGGTGCCAATTTTGAGCTGCCGAATGACCATAGTTGCTTGCTTGCTCTTGCTTCACACTTATCTTGCCTTTTTCAATCATATTCTGGATTTTGTGCTTAAGTGCCGAACATTCTTCTGTATCATGGCCTTGAATATTTGAGTGGTATGCACACCTCTTTGATAAATCAAATCATTGAGGCGGATTCTCAGGAATCCATCCCCTCTTTGCTTGCAATAACCCTTCTGCTTTCAATCTCTCGAATATGTCTGACAATGATTCATATAGAGGAGTGAAAGTACGAGGTCTAAACTTCTTCGTGCTTTGATGATCAGATGGTGCCTGATAAGATCGATGCTGGCGACTTGAATTTTGCATATCATGATTGTAGTGCACTTGCGAAGGTTGAGAGTCTTGAATATTTTCAGGTGCATCAGAACAATTGAAAACTGGCATTGCAGTGTCATAGTCAATCAACCTTCCTGTTTGAAACTTTTCTTCCAAAATCTTTGCATACCGGATTAAACTGGGAAAATCCTTTAAATTGGCAAAAAGTAGCTTTTCGTAAAATATGCCTTCTTGAAGGTCAATGAAAGTTGCTATCAGCTCATCTTCAGGCAATGGAGGATGCATCTTAGAAGCCTCTAGCTTCCATCTCACAGCAAATTCTGCAACAGACTCATGCGGTATCTTCTTGATTTTGCGCATATCAATTAGATAAGGATCTCTTACTATGTTGAACTTGTATTGTTCCACAAAGTCTCGAGCCATGTCTTCCCATGTGTGCCATTTGGTAAAATCCTGTTTAGTATACCATGCAAGTGCCATTCCTGATAAACTCTGATTAAATAGTCTCATTAGCAAAGCTTCATTCTTCCCAATTCCGATCAATCTGCCGCAATAATCTTTCAAATGAATGTAGGGATTTCCCTTTCCATCGAAAGTGTTGAGTTTTGGTATGTTGTACCCACGTGAAAGCTCAATATTCGGATGAATGCACAAGTCTTCATAACATAAAATCTGAATGTTCCTAGAGCGCAATTCTTTTCCTATGATCTTTCTCAAAATCTGTTCATCCACATTGTGAGGATAAGTTGTCTCAACTTCTTTCTTAGGCAATTCTGGTGAATGCACTGTCAATTGATTTGATTGACTCTCCACAACAGGAATAGTGATAAAAGGTGGTTGGTATAAAGTTGCAGCTGGCCAAGCATTTGGATTGGTAAGATATTCTTGTGGGATTTGTGGATATATAGTATGTATAGGCATTTGGTAATTAGGCATTGTTAAGTAAGGTAGATTGGAGGTAAAGCTTGTATTCGGCAAAGGTTTGCTAGTGTTTAAAAAGTTGACGATCTTATTCCTTTGGACCACATGCTCTTCAACATCATCATTCTGTGCTTGCAAGATACCCATACCAGAACTGGTTGTCTGAAGCTGCTTTGCCATGTTGTTTTGTCCTTGATGCAGATTTTCAGCCATTTCAGTGTTCAATGCTAGCCAACCTTTAACAAATGAATTCTACACATTGAACAAAAGCAAGTTAATACGTAAAATGATAATGCATGCATAAAATTTCAAATGTAAAATAGGCCATTAGGCCGAATGGATGGGACCAAAATCCGACTCAACACATGAGTAAAATATTTAAGAGTTCGAAACTCAATGATCAATAAAATTTGATTTTTCAAGACGCGAATTGAGGAAAACAAGAAAGTTTTTACTAAATTAGTATGCGTGCTAGACCATTTTGACACAAATTGCTAAAATGGTTGGCTTATTTTGAACATCAATGCTTTGCTCGACTATCAATTCTTCCTTGCAAAATGACAGTCTGCACCAATCCTTGAAAACTGCTTCTAATAACAACCAAACCAACGCAATGTCTTCAACTTGCTTTTTGCAAAATTCTGCCCCAGTTATGACTTCAACATTTCAACTTATTTTGCAAAAATTGCCCCAGTTATGACTTTCAAAACTTCAAACTACTTATCAAAAGCTGCCCCGGTTGCAATCTCCCACGTCTTCTACTTGCTTTGCAAAATTTGCCCCAGTTTCTATCTTTGGGAAAATTAAAATTTAAATACTAAAGGGTCGAGCCCGATGGAGGAGCCTACGTATCCCTCCTTGGGAATCAGACCGTGCGTAGTTCTGCTTACACAAAAGAGAATTTTCAAATGCTGGTGTAACCAAAACTTGATATGAGTTGCCTACGCTTCCCGCCTTGGGAAACCGGTTATAGTAGTTTGCTTACATAGAAATAGATTCAAACATTCATAATTTGATATTCTTTCTTTTCTTTCAACAAACTAACAAAAGAAAATTACAATAGCTACTTCCTACTAATGCAAATAAACTAACTTCTGCTTCTGCAACTCTACTGCTTTTTTGGAACTTCATAGGTGCCTAAATGCCCTTCTTCGAGGAAACTCCCTTTGCATATGGAAAGATTGCGACAAAAGGTTCGCCGGTGCCATTTGTAGGTAGAATTTTGACCTGGCCAGAGTTAATCAAGGTTTCAACTTTCTGCTTAAATAAAGTGCATTCTTCAATAATATGCCCCTGCATCCCTGAATGGTAAGCACAAAATTTTCCCAAATTGTCAGGCTTATGTGACCAATACGGCTTTGATTCTATAGGATGTACCAAATTGAACCCCTTGAGCCTTTCAAACAATCTTGTGTAAGATTCTGGGAGCCGTGTGTATGCGAAAACAGATTTTTTGGCGCGGTTTGACTGCGAACTTGGATTGACAATTACTTGTGCATTGACACTAGGTACCCCTGCTATGACTGGCAAAGATTTTGACATGACAGCTTTTCCTTTGTCTTTGGACTGTGCCTCAACCAATTCACACTTTCTCTTGTCAGAAATTATTGCAAACGACTCTTCTTGAAGTTCTACAGATTTTCTTTTCAGTGGATTGCCCCTTGCAAAGGTCAGGTTCGGGAGTTCGTACTGCTTGAAAAAGTTACGAGCTAAGTCATCCCATGTGAATCGCTTTCCAAGATCTTGTAGTGCAAACCACGTTAAAGCCGGCCCCGCTAGCGTCTTAACAAATAACCTCAACTTGATTCCATTGCTTTTTCCAAATATTTCCACCCAATCAGTGAATGCTTTCAAATGATCATGAGGATTTCCTATCCCATCATACACTGGTGGATAAGCCATGTCAAGAACATTAACATTTCCCTTTTCTGCTTCACCTAAGCCTGCTTGAGATGTTAGAGCATTCTTATCTATCATTGTGACATCTCTCTCTTCAGCATTGGGAAGCCCTTCCCTGTTGCTTTTCTCATTACTTGTTTTTTATGAGAAGCCACCAAATTCCTTTTCCAACAAGAATGCATGTAAATTAGGGAACTGTTGAGCATCACACTCAAATGCTGGAGCTACTTGCATTGTGGGAGGTGCAACAGTATAGATACGAGCCACATGAGCACTTGGTCCTGGGCTTGACACATTTCGCACTGGGTTGCGAGCATCCATGAGCATGACAACCAATTCAGTAAGGCTATCAAGTCTCTTCTCCAAACTTGCTACAGTTGCTTCAAGCTTGTTAACCTTGTTTTGGTGGGATCCATCATTTCCAGTCAAGTCAATCACAGCAATTTGACGAGCCATAGGTCCTGATCTTGATGTTCAAATAATTAACCTTTAGCAACACATACCGAATTTAATAAAAATTTATTAAAGATGAAACTAACGGGTCAACTTATTCCAAAATGGATAAATTTAGACCGTACTGAAAAGACCCAAAATTTTAGAGCAAGACACTCATTTTGTTAAAGCAAACCAGATGCGAAAACGCTTGTTTAACTCTAAAGTTATTTTCAAAAGGAGTACACACTTGCGAATACTTTAAAATATGGTGCTAAACAAGTTTTGAAAAATGACAAGACTGGGGGTTAAGATAAACAAAATAACATTTGAAAGGAATTTTAGAATAACAGTATGCATGAATTCAGATGATAGATAAATGACTTCAAAAGACGGTTAACTTTTACAAAAGATAAGTTGAAGTAACATAACGTTAATCTTACCATACCGCTGAACAAATTCAATCACTGCGCAATCAGTGCCAACAAATTTCAAGCAAGATGCACATATTAGCAAGCAATCGCATGTTAGACAGATAATTTGACATGTGACAAACACAAGTAATTGAGCGTAAATAAAATGCAATCGCGTCCTACCCTGTAAGGTGCCTCTTTTGTGCCAGAGGTAAGCCTAAGACGCGCAAACAAGTGGTGACGAAAAATAGTTCATGCCAGTTTTGAGCAATTCAAATTTAGAGTAAGCGATAAATAGTAACAATAATTGATAACAATCATCTCTCCGCCTTGAAACTGCAATTCTGTTATCCCAACTATCTTCCAAAGTTGGTGTCACTGCAATTCTAACACAGCTCATGCTCTCCACAACATCTGCACCAAATTTCTAAACCCAAATGCCTAAAACCTGAAACAAACCTCCATACCTTTTGCAAACATCCACACTCCTTCAGGCACAATTCCCAATTATTTACAACATCCAGGGGTGAAATTTTCCAACTACCTTCATAATACCAGACTGCAAATCATGAAAGGCGCCAATTGGCTTTTCAAAAATAAAACCTCACTGGTCCTCGGCTTTAGCCAAGCCTCTCAGCTTCCTAGGTTTTGCAAAGCTCAGGGCTCCTCACTGGTCCTCGGCTTTGATCAAGCCTCTCAGTTTCCTAGGTATCCAAGACCGCACTAGTCTTCAAGGAGGGACCCCATCGGTCGTTTATAGACATAGGGGCTTCACTCTCCTAGTATGCGACAAGCATACTTCATTCCATAAGAATTTGCAGCTGGTTAGTCAACATGGGCCTGCACACACGCAAAGCCATTCACGAGAGGGACCCCACTGATCTTTTAAAGACACCAGGGGCTTCGCCTCTTAGATCTCACTACATCAGACCATCTCCAAAACACAAGCCAACCAAATCCGCCTAACTTTCCCCGACTACAATTCTACCTTGTTCACAAAAATCTGCATTATGATCTCAATTCTGCTAAATTCTTTCATTTTCTGACCTAAAAGACAACATAGGAGACAAAATTCCAAATCTGATTTTGCTCAAAACATGGTTAGGATTGAGGATTCATTATCACACAGCACATAATATGCATTGTCGTCGGGTTTCAAGAACCCGTTGACGTAAGGGCGGTTTCCTAACTATGGAGGCGGTATCAAGGACCGGGTCCAGACTAAGGTGTAAATGCATGCATGCTCCTAAAAGTTCCATCTAAGAGTGGGCTAACGGTTGAGGCTGACTCGACCTATGCGGGATAGACCTGGCCTCACAACGCAGTAGAACTGGCCATGACAAAACCAGGCAATCTCAATATCCCGAACTAACTTTTGGTGACACGAAAGAAGTTTCAAAGAGTGAGGTAAGGGCAATGCCCTTCCTGCATAACTACCCGTCAAGCGGGTGCCCCGTGATGAAATCGAGGAGGTGAAAGAGAATTGACAGGCTCCATGAGGGAGGAAATATGAACGGAATGCAGACTATGCACAAATAAAAACATGCTTCAATACATTCATTTCCAACAATTAATTCTACGCATGCAAACAAACAAAGAGTTAAGCTACGCATACATACAATCAACACATATATAAAGAAAGCAAATTCGTGAAAATCTTTTGGTTAGAACCATTTACGTATCCCCAGCGGAGTCGCCACGCTGTTGAACCCCAAAAATTACCTTTCTTAAAGAAAAGACAGGTTTCGGGTATATTTCAACAAAATGAAACTCCAAAGGGTTTTCTTTGGAGTCACCACCTAATTTAAGGATTCTTAGGAACCTAAGTTAATTAAAGAATGCAATTTTTATTCCTTATTTAAAATGAAATTATTAAAATCAGAGATTCTTAGGTAAGTGGTTCTATTAAATTCGAAAGAAGGTCCCTTGCGGGAGCACTTTCGAAAATCCGCTAAAAGCGGTTAATCCGGCGGTTTTCACGAATTTGTTGAAGAGATAGTTAATGTAGGGTTAATTTTAAACAAGGATAAAATAAACAAAGAAATAATAAGGATAAGATTGGATTAGATTATACTTGGAAGCATAAATAAATAAATAATCAAATTTAAAAATAATTAAATGGATAATTTAAAATGGTTGATTGATTAATGAATTAATTAAATAAATAAGGGCTAAATAAATAAATAAATGGAATAAATGATTAGATAAATAATGATAATTGATTAACTGATTAGATAGATAAATAATAAATAGATAATAACTGATTAATTAAACAAATGAATAGTTCATTAATTAAAATTGATTAATTAATTAATTGAATAAATTAAATAAATAATTAAATATTTAATAAAATAGATAACGATAAACGGTACAATTTTAGTTGAACTTTATTTGCACTTCGTTAATTAACAACGGTTCCCAAAGATTCATAAACTGATGGCGACTCGCAAAGAAATGATACAAAGCATTCATATAAAATTAATTTAAGTAATTTACAATAATTATTCACAATTCAAATACCATTTCTATCCTACATGGCTCCTAATCCGGTCTATGGGGAAGTCCTATACAATATGCATTTTCTAAGAGAGCGGGAAAAGATGGAGTTTAGAAGATAGAACCCGGAAGCGCAAACTCAATCATTGAGCCCTGGACTTTGTGATTTTAATTTTTTCTTTCTTTTACATTTTCGGGGATATCAAGTCCCGAAAATGCGAAGCTGATCGAATAACTCCAAATGCAAATAGCCGTCCCAATAGATGAGTTTTAATCAACTCCCTCCCAAGTGATTTCATGCCAAGGAAAATAGGAAAAATAAGGATTAGTACATGATTTAAAATCCCACAATATGCGAACTAAAGGCAAATTGATAAAGTAAAGGGGATTGTTCACAAGTTAAGCCATAAGGCTAAAGACAACGATTTATCACATGTCTCATTCTGAATTATACTAAAACCCAGTAAAATGTCAAATTGGTACCAGAATTAAAGACACATTTAACTACCAAGTGCCTAAAATATATATACTATATAGGTATCAAGAAGACTTCATCCATAACCAAGCTTCCAACACTAAACAAATATCTCAAGAGGAAACACAAACTTACTAACTGCTGCAAGGAGTAAAACGCGAACAAAACTGAACTATAGCCCCTCAAATTCAAACATTTCAACAACCTAACATAAATCTTAATACGCGCCTGAAGCATTCTAACTTAAATATCTGAAAGCTTAACTAGTTTAATACGCATGACACAAGCAGATTGTTCATGGGTGAACACCATTCAGGAAATATATATTAGAGCATGCTTTAACAAAGTAGTGACTCAATCAGAATTAAAAAAAAACTCAACTTGATGATCTTTAAGAAGACTTATTAAGTGATGAATAAACTTAGCCTTGCTTCCAAGTAACATGTAAGTAAGATAACACATATTTTGGAAGCTCCCATACACATCAGATCATGTCACTTGAGAAGAGAGTAAGATTGTCACGTTATACGTTCTTTGTTTGCAAGACGATTCTTATTAAAATGTGCAGACCAATCATTTAACTTTATGTGTCAGGATTATACTCAACTAAAGATAAGCCAAAACATAATTACCTTTTATTTGTGTTAAGCTAGCAAAGGTTAGCTAGAGTTAAACATGCCAACAGAGATGCGACTCCGGAGCTAAAACTGATTATAGCAACTAGTTAACAACGAACCAGTAAAACCTCACAGAACACATGAACACGACCTTAAACAAACACTTACAGGCCCCTAGACTGCCTCTAACAACCTGCCCTACCTAAACTACTTTCCTGCATATCCTGCTAAACAACAAACCCCTTGTCATAACCCTTGAACTACCTTACTAAAACTCACTTACTCCTCTAGCATTTGAAACACCTCTTCTTCACTGCCTGAACTCCATCATACTTACCTGAACCCCATTGAGCATTATACCAGCCCTGATACAGCTGGCAATCAGGCAACTACACAACCTCACATACACCTCTAGACAAGAAAAAGATCTCTGCTTCTACTACTGAAGCATCAGGTCTCCTTCACTCTTAAAACTACCAGGAAACTATACCCAGAACCCCTGATACATTTGAAATGGAATTGAAATGAACTCACCCCTGACTTCTATGAACCACCTGGACCACCTACAAACACCCTTGGGACATCTTATGCACCAAATACAAACTCCAGACCTGCCTGCATCTTCTCACTCCAAACAACACCACCTGACTTCACCTAGATTCTCCCTAAGCACCTGCAAACATTTCAAACAACTGCAACACCCAGAAGCCCTCTACACACACACCTAAACCACCCCAAAACAGACTAAACTCCAGCCACCCTGAAACTAATTCCCTCACTCCCTACAGCCTGCATCTCCTTGCATTCTTCCTAGACAAACAAAGAAACAGAACACACAACTCACACACACTAAATCCTGCAGCCCCTTTTCACTCATCAACCCAGCCTGAACCTTTCATAAGAACCAGAAACCAATGGACAACCTGAACAAACACTCACATCTGCAGCAAACTCAAAGACAACCAGACAACACCCTGACTTCTCCTAGACAACTAAGGAGCTATAACAGCCCCCTTCAAAACTCCAGGACACCATCCATCCCTTTACATCATTTCCACAACCAAGAAATGAACCTGAACTCCTATACTGCCTACAAAACTCCTGAACTGAACCTGGACAGCTCTTAGCAGAAAACTACCCTCACATGCCTTTCTTCTACTAACACATCTTCACATAATCTCCTCACCTATCTGCAGACTACCCAAAACAGCTTCCACACTGTGCACCAAACCTCATACACACCTACACTCTGAACAGTTCAGCACTGCATACATTTCACACCACTTCAGCTTCTAGAAAACAATCTTGAAATCCTGCAAACCTCCCTGAAACTTGCAACACTACCTCCACTTATAAACAACCTGAGAACAACCTTCAAGCCACAAGAACAGCATACAGACCCCACACATACATTTTGCACATATACACACACTGAATATTCTCAAACAAATATCAAGATTCAAACTTTAACTCTTTTAAGGTTCTAGTGTTTTTTATAGACTGAATTCTCCATTCATCTTTTATTAATCAAATACAGGCCTATTAGTTTTCACAACAATGAACTCCCTTCAAATTACTATCAGATTCCATTCGCAAATGACAAAACAAACTCTATTTTCTTACTAGACCAAGAACAAAATGCAGTGACACAAACACACATATAATATCATAAAATTGTAAAGAGATAAGTATTTTACCTGCTTTGGTGCAGTGAGCTAAGGCGAGGGATTTGAAAAGAAGCGACTCGAACAAACGACTCGAGCAAGATCGACGACTAGTGAAGCGACGACACGACTCAATGAAACGATAACATAAGACCAATGCCGGGAACAAACCAGGAAAACGTAACACTATGTATTTTAAGAAAAAACTTAAACTCAAAAAAATATATGTTCTGCCGTTTTTTCTTTTTCTGCTTTCCCTCTCCCCAAAAAACTGAACCCTAAATAATGAGAAAGAGATCAATATATACCTGGAAACTTAGGGTTTTAGGGCCTTGAAAAATCCCATTTGACCTCACTTCCTTTTTGTTTCCCCTTTGAAACCAGGGTTAAAATAGTATAATATTCCTGGATTGTACTACTTTCACCCTGATTCAAAGAGAAAAAAATAGACGTTGAAGAATTCATGGCTCAGATGCGATTCTTGTTCAAAACGGACGATCGAGATTGATTGAGATTGTACGAAAAAGTAGAGAGGGAACGTGGGGGGACCAGCAGAGTATACGAATTTGGCTGTTTGCATGATTAGGCTTGAGAAGAGAGGGGATTTTTGGGAAAATCGGGTAAAGGATTTAGGGATTCTGATAATGGGTCGGGTTTAGAGGTTTTCTGATGGTGAGAGTGTATAGCGTATATGCGTATATGTATGTGCTTGCGCAGGTAGGCTAATTTAAGTTGAGGTTGCACATTTTGCCGTCTATAGGATAAACCAAAGAAAGGAAAGGCATTGCATGGGTAGGTAAAAAATTAGGGTGTCTTACAATTTTAGCATTTCCCCTTTGAATTCAAATCAATTACTTTGAATTTGAAAATTAATTTTAATTTAGAAATAACTAGACTTTAACTAACATGTCCGGAACAAAATTGGGTGTCAACACCTTCATTATGTCTCAAGTACAATCTTCATCCATTTCACCCACAAACACTGCCAAGAAATCATCCGCAAAACCACCCCCATCCACTCTCGCACAAAGAATCGCTAAGGCTAGAACAAAATTTCTCCAAAAGGGCGACAAGAAACTAGTCAAGAGGATGAGGTCAAGAGCCATGCCTACTACGCCCATTGCACCAAGTTCATCGGAATCACCTTCTGAGGTAATCCCTGATCCTATTACATCTACTCTTGTTGGTTTAGAAGAAATAAAAAGCCCTGGTACGACAGATATGAAACCCTAGTAACAGGACTAGATAAAATTATCGGAGTAGTAGAGCATGATGACAGAACAGATAGGGGGAATCCAGGTGAAACAGAGCAAAAGTGTGGATAGGAAGAAATTAGGGAAAACTTGCATGTGCCCTTAGTAGAAAAGACTGATGTTTGGGGTTGGATGTAGCAGAGAGAGTGATAGAACAATTAAGGAAACAGGATCTTGTTGAGTCCCTAAATGAAAGGATAAATGAACCAAGCATAAATGTTGTGGGTATGGAGGAAAATGAAGGAGCATCTGTTCCTGCTGAAGCGTCACATGATTTGGGACAAAAGCTGTTTATTGTCCAGATCCTACTGAAGCTGAAAATGCAGAACTAGATTGGACAGACTCAGAAGAAGAGAAAAACGAAGATGTTGTGACAGAAAGAACTGAAACTGAAGGAATGCCCAAGAAATCAGAAGAATCAAAGAGAAAAAGGAAATTTGGAGAGGAGGATGAGAAACTGGAGGTTGAGGAAGAAGAAGAAGAGAGGTAGTATTTGTTAAGGAAAACAGAGTAGAGCCAGAAAAGAGGAGAAGACTGGTGAAAGGGGGAAAGTTAGTGACAAAGAATAAGTTTGTTGATAAATTGAGTGAGGATAGTGGAGATAAGCCTGTTGCTGAACCTACTGTCAGGAGAGTTAGCACTAGGTCTGCTTTGAAGCAGCAGCTGGAGAAGGTAGGAAAGTTGGAGAGAACAATTTCACATGTGAGAGATAAAGAGGAAAAGAAAAAAGTGGAAGAAAAGAGAACTGAGGAGATACAAGAAGAGAGTAATAAGGCTGGTAGTTATGCTGATTCAAGTGATTCTGAAACAGATAGTGAAGTTGAGAACAGGAAGAGAAGGAGAGGCAGTGAAGAAGAGATAGACAGGGTGGCTTTCTTTTCAAAGCATCAGGTGTTGCCTGGCAGCATCTTGCATGATGAGAAGGAATTTCACATGAAACCATTGCTAAGGATGATTGGTAACCAAGGATTGCTTGGTTTGTTTGCCAACAAAGAAAGGAGGTTGTTTGTTGATGAAATCAGGGAGTTCTATACCAACTGCAGAGTTAATGCCAGGAGAGTGTTCACCACTGTGAAGGCAGTTGAGATAGAGTTTGGGAGGCCTGAGCTTGGAGTGATTCTTGACATACCTGCTGAAGGTTATTGCAGGTATATAAAATTGAAGTGGCCCAAGAGGACTGATTGTGTGACTCCACTGGATGTTGTCAAGAAATTCTCAGGGAAACCCAAGCTAAGGAAGGAGAGGAAGGTAGATAAGAAGGAGATGGAACCTGCACACCAGTTGCTGTTTGAGTTTGTGCACAGGTTCCTTCTGCCTAGAGGAGAGAGGAACAGTGAAGCTAGTGCTTTGGACCTGACATATATGGACTTGCTGGAAAGAGGGGTAAAAATCAATTTACCTGGGCGGATAATTAGACATATCAAAAGGATTGCAGATACAGATCAGAAGCCACATTCTCTTGTGCATTCCTATATTCTCTAGCAAGTACTTGAACATTTTGGGGTTCCCCTGGAATCTGGGAAGAAGCCGACCATTCATCAGATGTTTGGGCACAATGTGCTTAAAAATTGTGGCTTCTTCAAGGAGAGCAGAGCTTCTAAGAAACCCATGCAGGCGAAACAAGAGCTAGCTGAGGAAAGTGAGGACAATGGACCTAGGGAAGCCATTGATGCTGTGAAGGAGCTAGAGACTCATGTCTTTGAGGTGAATACAGAAAATGCAGAGCTCCACATACAGCTGAAGTTGAAGGATCAAGAAATTGATCGTTTGAAGATAGACTGCCACAAGTATGAGGCCGAGCTAGTGATGGAAAGGGCCAAAAATACGAAGCAACTTGAGGCACTTGTCAAACACTTCAACCTTCAGCTTTGAGTCCTCATGTCCTATCCTCCTATCTCTCTTTCTGCATGTTGTCAATCCTTTCCAATTCTCCCCTGCACATGTGTTGGTTGTTTCAAACAATTTATTTTTCAATTGTGTACTAATTGATAGGGTTGTGTTGATATCACACCTTAGATAATGGTTTTAATTCTTCTTATGTTTATGACTAGTTTCTTTTTAAGTATTTGGTTCTTAATTGGGCCCTTATTTCAGCTTCTGTGTGTTTTTGTTACTGACTTGTTGCCTTGTGCATTAGACTGGACAGTACTGACAGGTTCATGCAGGTATTTGAATCTTTTCGATGATGCCAAAAGGGGGAAGAAGGAAAAAAATGTTGGGGTGTTTGTGACCTAATTCATCTGTTTAATTTTTCTTGAACTTATTATTTTTGTCTCTGTGCTTTTGGGATTTTGTCTATTCAGGTTCTTGGGCAACATTTGTTTGTCATCATCAAAAAGGGGGATTTTGTTGAGTGCTGGTTTTGAAGAATGACAAACGTAAAGGACTCAGAGGTCTTCACGAAGAACCTAGTCCTTGTAATGAAGGGCACGATCGATCGAAAAGAGTTGCGGGTTGCAAATCCCTGCGGAACTAGGAATAGTGGCGCGTGAACGAATATGCATCCTAGTCAGACTAAAAGAGGCGGTGCCCAGGCTGTGTCTTCGAAGTGTGAAAAGGAGTTGGACTTCAACAAGGAAAAGAGTTACTAGGAATCCTGTCTTACCATAATTACAAGGATTCCTTGTAGGATTCAACTAGGGTTACAAGGCCCATATAAATACAAGTAGTTGATACAGCCCTAAGGAAGTTATTCACACACGGAGAGTTGAGAGCATACAAAGGCGATCTAGCATCTTTCTACGTGAATAAACTGAAGAAGACAACTTCTGTGCTTTGAGTTGTTTGAGTCTAGATATTCTGTCTAGGTTCATTGAGTTGTAAGTTGTCTTAGTTTGAGCTTTTATTGTGTTTACCTATTGGCTTATTATAGAAGCGTATGTATTAGGTGAGCTTGTGCAGAATTACTTGAAAAGCTAGAGTTTAGCTTTCAGTAGTGATTAGGGTCTACAGTGTAGCCACTTGGTTACAGAGTTTGTAATCAGAAACTTGCTCATTGTGTTAGTGGATTCAGTTCTCAAATCCCAGAGTGTGGGTCGTGGTTTTCTCCCTTGAGCAAGGAGTTTTCCACGTAAAATCCTGGTGTTTTTTCTGTGTTTGGTTGTCGTGTGTTACACTAATCGAAACAGCAGAATTGAGAAGGCAAGAACTAGGTTCTACATTCAGCAGAACCAGGTTCTTGAAACGAAAAATCGGTAGACACTATTCAACCCCCCCCCCTTTCTAGTGTCTTTAGGAGGTGCATAGATTATAACAAAAGGGGTTGCTCTGTTACTGTGACAACCACCGACGGCCAGTGATTCCAGCCGTGGTAAAGATCCTACTGCTTCCGCTTATAAAGAAAACAAGTAAGTTCTCTGATTAATATTTTTGTGTAATCTATTTGGTATAGATTCTGTGTTATATGTATGTATGTATTCCTTCATTGGTATCAGATGTCATAGGCTGGTTTTCTAGTCAGTAAAATGTCACGACCCAACTTAGGGCCGCAACGGATAACCGACACTAAGTGTCGATTATCGCTAAACCTATTAATAATCTATGAAGTATAGAGATGAGCTGGCAACCTGATTATGAATACATACATATTTACTGAAAACATAAAGTTTGGAAAGAGTACAAGGCTATCACACGATAATATATATAACATACTGACTGCACCACACAGGGACATATCTACAGGCCTCTAAGAGTGCTGAACTGAATATACAAAGGACGGGATAAGGCCTCGCCATACCTACTCGACATCTGTACAACATACCAAAAGTAGTATACTCCGGAAGAGACGGAGTGACTCCAACAACTGGTAGATAGCCTACTAACATGGCTCAGGGTCTGCTCTCTCTGTACCTGCGCGGCATGAAACGCAGCGCCCCAAAAAAAAAAGGGCGTGAGTACGATATGTACAAAGTATGTAAGGCCTGAGCATATAATAAATCATAGTTGGATGAGACTGTAAGGCTGGAATATAAATGTATAAACATGAGCTGAAGCATAGCAATGTAGCAGGAAATCTTAAGACGTACTAAACATGGTCTGAATATAACCTGAAGTCTAACTGAATCTGAAACTGAAGACTGAGCTGAACTATACTGATAAATAACTGTAATATGACTGATAACTGGTAACTAGAAACTGGAATTGATAACTGTCAACTGATCCTGACGCTAAGAACTGATGGCTGATCACTGAGAGCTGATAACTGGTACTGAACTAAAACTGAACTGTTATCTGAATTGGCACCTGTCTGGTGTTATAGGCTATATCCCCCCAAATCAGGTAACTGAACATCTGCACTAGTACCTGTCTGGTGTTATGGGCTGTATCCCCCCAAATCAGGTAACTGAAAACCAGAACTAGCCTCATGTATAATCATGCAGTGCATACTGTGGCTATATATGCGTATATAACAAACCTGGTGGGCGTTATGGGCTATATCCCCCCCAGCCAGTAATATCTAGTCTCTCTGGTCAGAGTGTGTGAATGATACCCGGTCACACTAGGTGTTTCAACTCCCGCCTGAACCAGAGGGGCTGTATCCCCCAGACGAGTAGTATCACACGCGACCGGACTGTGTGTCCAATGTCCAGCCTCTATGGGGGACTCCAAATCACACATAACATGATCACAATATAAGCATAAGCATGTATGAGGCATAACACATGTGGCAACAATATATATGGACTCGAAGGAATGATAAGAATACTCTGGATTGAATTATAGACACAACCTGAAACTTAGAATTTGTCTAACTCTTTGACTTTTATAGAAATTTCGGCAGAGTTTCCTCTGAAACTGGATGATCCGCAAAACAGAACCAACACTATACTATACACGGGAATGGATACCCGGATAAACTGATAACATAAACATGTTAAACGGATAACAAGATGAGACAGCTGGATGACATAACAAATCCGCACATAGAGTGTCTGGACAGCACCACTGTCCTGACTTTCAACCTGATTTTCAGAGTGTAGATCAAAGTTATAGACTTCATAGTCTTCATGAAAGTTTTAGATATATGTCTTAGGGTTCTGGGGATTCTTAAAGAATCTAAATATCAATTTAGTATAAGGAGTTATGATCAATATACTAACAACTGTCCAAAGATCAAAACAATTTTCCAGATTTTGAAACGTTTTGTCTTGCTGATTTGGACGTCTTTCACCTTGGATTTTAGTACCAAATTAAGTATATACTAGGTTTCCTTGGTACCATACAAGTTTCTCAGAAGAAATACTAAGTTTAGAACTAAGAAAAGCTTTAAAAGCTAAAAGACACATGCCTTGTCAAAAGAAAGGTTTAGTCTTACATACCTTTGATGATTCTAGCTCCTAAACTTTGTTTCCTTTGAATTCCACACCTTCTAAAGCTTAAACAAGCCATAAAATAGAATTTAGGTACTTTACTTAGCTATGAAGTAATTCTAAAACTCAAACTACAGACGAAATTGAAGGTAGCATAATGTTACCCTAATCGCGTAGAGCGTTTTGACGCAATCCGTCTTCCGTTTCGAGTCAAAATTGATGTGGTTTCTTCAAAATTAGAAAAAAAAGGATTCAGCTCCAGAGACTTCTGTTTATATCGTGGCTTTTCTGTAACATTTAGAGAAAATGAATAATTTCTCTTTTATAACAAAAATATTTCATTTCTAGCCCTCTTTTGCGCTTATGTCCTTTTTTCTAGTCTGACTTCTGATACTCATATCTTTTTATCCAGACATTGTATGAACAAACCGTCAAAAGTTTTTGAAACTACAATCCAAGACCTTCAATTTGGTATATCATATGTCTCCAAAAGACCACATATAACACACGGAATTAATTACTGAAAAAGCTCCGTTAAAAGGCAAATCCTTAGTCGGTTTTTCCGCAACTTAAATCTGATTTTTCCCAACCTTTATATTCAACATATAAAAGTCATATATGGTCCAATTGTGACTTTAAGATCACTTAAATCATTCTTAACATGTCATTAGAACGATATACCTGACTTTGGACATACGAGGTGTAACATTCTTCCCCCCTTAGGAACATTTGTCCTCAAATGTAAAATGAAGTATGTAAAAGCATTAAACAAGGATCTATTATATACCTGAAGTAGTGAAGAGACGTGGATACTTGTCTCTCATATCATTCTCAGCTTCCCAAGTTATTTCCTCTACGTTATTGCTTCGCCATAGCACTTTAACTGAAGGAATGTCTTTCGTCCTTAGTCGACGAATCTGCCTATCTAAAATTGCAATTGGCACCTCTTCATAAGTTAATTGCTCTGTGATATGTACATCATCTACTGGTACAACTCTAGAAGGATCTCCAACACACTTTCTGAGCATAGAAACATGGAATACTGGATGTACCTCCTGAAGGTCTGCTGGAAGGTCTAACTCGTAGGCTACACGCCCAATTAGCCTGGTAACCTGATATGGACCAATAAATCTAGGGCTAAGCTTTCCCTTCTTCCCAAATCTCATAACGCCTTTCATAGGTGATACTTTCAGGAATACCCAATCGCCAATCTGAAATTCTAAATCTCGACGTCGATTATCTGCATAGGACTTCTGTCTGCTCTGCGCTGCTAATAATCTTTCCCTGATCAACTTGACTTTATCAACGGCTTGTTGGATTAAATCTGGACCTATCAATTGAGACTCGCCAACCTCGAACCATCCTATAGGAGACCTGCATTTGCGCCCATACAAAGCTTCATATGGTGCCATCTGTATGCTGGAATGATAGCTATTATTATATGCAAACTCTATCAATGGTAGATGATCATTCCAACTGCCTCCAAAATCTAATACGCAAGCTCTAAGCATATCTTCTAAGGTCTGAATGGTCCGCTCAGCCTGTCCGTCTGTCTGTGGGTGAAATGCTGTACTCAGATTCACCTCTGTCCCTAAACCTGTCTGGAATGATCGCCAGAAATTTGCTGTAAACTGTGCACCTCTGTCTGAAATGATAGATACTGGAATACCATGTAGGCGCACTATCTCTCTGATATAAATTCTAGCATAATCCTCCGCTGTATATGTAGTTCTAACAGGCAAGAAATGAGCTGATTTAGTAAGCCTGTCAACTATAACCCAAATAGAGTCATACCTGCTCCGCGTACGGGGCAAGCCTGTAATGAAGTCCATATTCACTGCTTCCCATTTCCATGATGGAATCTCGATTTCCTGTAATAAGCCACTAGGTTTTTGATGCTCGACCTTAACCTGCTGGCAGTTAGGACACTGAGCCACAAATTCTGCTATGTCACGCTTCATTCCGTCCCACCAGTACATCTGCTTAAGGTCATGATACATCTTAGTCGAACCTGGATGAATAGTGTACCTGGAATGGTGTGCCTCAGTCATAATCTGTCCACGTAAATCTGCAACGTCAGGAACACCAAGTCTATCTTTATACATGAGAACCCCATCACTAGCAACCCTGTATAGTGACTCCGGTTTTCTTCTGGCTATTTGTCTGTATTCAACTAGAACTGGATCCTCATACTGACGCTGTTTTACTTCTGTAACTAGGCAAGTAGTGGCTGCTTTCTGAACTGTAACTCCTGCGTCCCCTGAATCAATTAATCTGACTCCCATGTTGGCCAACTGGTGGAGTGCATGAGCTAACTCTCTTTTCTGTGGCTGTAAATAAGATAGACTACCCATAGACTTACGACTAAGGGCATCAGCAACAACATTCGCTTTACCCGGATGATAAAGAATGTCCACGTCGTAGTCCTTCAGCAACTCTAGCCACCGCCTCTGTCGTAGGTTTAGCTCCTTTTGCTTAAATATGTACTGGAGGCTCTTGTGGTCTGTATAAATATCAACATGAACTCCATACAAATAATGTCTCCAAATCTTTAATGCATGAATGACTGCTGCAAGCTCCAGATCATGGGTAGGGTAGTTCTGCTCGTGCCTTTTCAGCTGTCTGGAAGCATAGGCAATTACTCTATCCGTGCTGCATCAAAACACAACCAAGACCAATTCGAGAAGCGTCACAGTAAATGACATAGTCCTCAGATCCCTCTGGAAGTGTAAGTACTGGAGCTGTTATCAACCTGTTCTTTAGTTCTTGGAAGCTGTGCTCGCAAGAATCAGACCACTCAAATTTAGCTATTTTCTGTGTCAATTTGGTCAGTGGAGCTGCAATGGAGGAAAAACCCTCTACGAACCTTCTGTAATAACCTGCGAAACCCAGAAAACTACGTACTTCAGTTGGCGTCGTAGGTCTGGGCCAATTCTTCACAGCCTCAATCTTCTGGCCATCTACTTTAATTCCTTCTGCTGAAACTATATGGCCAAGAAATGCCACTGAATCTAACCAGAATTCACACTTTGAGAACTTAGCAAATAATTGTTGGTCCCGAAGAGTACTCAATACCATGCGCAGGTGCTCCGCATGCTCTGATTCAGACTTTGAATAGATGAGAATATCATCAATAAATATAATCACAAATAAATCTAGATAAGGCCTAAATACGCTGTTCATCAGATCCATAAACACTGCAGGGGCATTAGTGAGTCCAAACGACATCACTAAAAACTCATAATGGCCATACCTAGTCCTGAATGCAGTCTTAGGTATATCAGATTTTCTAACTCTAACCTGATGGTAGCCTGATCGCAAATCTATCTTCGAGAAGCACTTGGCACCCTGGAGTTGGTCGAACAAGTCATCAATCCTAGGCAGAGGGTATTTATTCTTGATTGTGACTTTATTTAGCTGTCTGTAATCTATGCACATGCGTAGAGAGCCATCTTTCTTTTTCACAAACAATACCGGGGCTCCCCACGGGGAAATGCTAGGTCTGATGAGACCTTTATCTACCAAATCCTTCAGTTGTTCCTTCAATTCTTTCAGTTCTGCTGGTGCCATCCTGTAGGGAGGAATGGATATGGGTTGCGTACCTGGTACTATATCAATAGAAAAATCAATCTCTCGTTCCGGAGGAAGACCAGGTAACTCATCTGGAAACACATCAGGGAACTCATTCACTATCGGAACTGACTCGAGAGTCGATGTCTCCTTTCTTGAGTCTCGAACATGAACAATATGATATAAGCAACCTTTTGCGATTAGCTTCTTTGCCTTAAGGTAAGAAATAAACAGACCCTTTGGCGATGCAGAAACACCCTGCCACTCCATAGCTAATTCTCCTGGAAAGTGAAACTGGACTGTCTTCGCTCTACAATCAACGTTAGCATAACAAGAAGACAACCAATCCATGCCGAGAATAACATCGAAATCAACCATTTCTAGCTCAATTAAGTCAGCTGTAGTGCTACAATCGCCCATCATTATCGTGCAACCTCTATAAACACGCCTAGCTACTATAGAATCACCAACGGGAGTGGCTACCTCGAAAGGTCTAATAGCCTCTGGTACTATTTTGAATTTAATGGCAATAAAGGGAGTAACATATGATAATGTAGAACCCGGATCTATCAACACATACACATCGAGAGAATTTACCGACAGAATACCTGTGACCACGTCAGGTGAAGCCTCTTGGTCCTGTCGACCAATAAGAGAATAAGCGCGGTTCTGGGTACCGCCTGCTGTAGGAGCTCCACCTCTACCTCTACCACGACCTGCTGGTGCCTGAGGAACTTGCCCCTGAGGGCGTGCTGGTGCTGAGGAAGCTACTGCTGATCTAGCTGGCTGGGCTGCACCACTACCACCCCTAGTCGGGCAATCTCTCATGAAATGGCCTGCCTCACGACAAATATAACAAGTATCAACTCCTAACTGACATGGACCCAAGTGGCGTTTACCACAAACTGAACATCTAGGATATGTCTGACTGGCCGGTAGCGAAGTACCACGGCGCTGAAATCCTGAAGTCCGTGATGCTTGACTAGCTTTGGACTGAGGAGGTCTATCAAATCTTAGGCCACGAGACTGTGTAGGTATACTGGCTGGTGGCTGTCTAACACTCTGCTGTCTACTCGCTCCAGATGTCTCTCCAAATGAACCAGAAAATCTGCCACTCTTATGTAACACTCTATCCCTGTCGGCTCTCTATATCTGCTTCCTCTCCTCAAGTGATAAAGCAAATGCTTGAATGCGTGATATGTTCATACCTGACTGCATAGAAACCGTCATACACTCGTTCACCAGGTGTGGACCAAGTCCCACTACATACCTGTGAATTCTATCCTCCATACTTGCTACCACAGTGGGGGCAAACCTTGCTAAAGAATTAAAGCGATAATTATACTCTTCTACACTCAAACTTCCCTGTCTCAAGGTCAAGAACTGATCAGCACGTGCTCTCTGTGTCTCTATAGGCATATACTGATGAAGGAAGGCATCTGAGAATTCCTTCCAAGTCGCCGGAGTAACATCTGACCCTCTAGATAGCTCCCATGTCTGATACCACCCTGCTGCTAGGTCATGCAATCTGAATGCAGCCAACTCTACTGACTCTGTCTCTGATGCGTGCATGACCCTCAATACCCTGCCTATCCTCACAAGAAAATCCTGAGGGTCCTCTCCCGTACGGGATCCAGTAAAGACTGGAGGCTCTAGTCGGATAAAATCCCTTATCCTAGATCCAGTATCTCCCTGGGCATCTGCACTATGCTGTCTAGTCTGAGCAACTACAACACTGGTCAATAATCTGATGGCATCCCTCACTTCCTGCCCCTGACTATCAGGCTGAGGAGCTGGAGGTATGGCAGCTGAAGTACCTCTAATATTGCCCTGAACTGAAGGGATCTGTGAGGCCTCAGATGGAGCCTCAGGTCTGGACTCCTCACTCTTATCCACCTCAGGTGGAACTCTACTAGTACCCTGGCCGACAATAGCCTTGCCCTTCTGGGCAGCTGTCAGTTTCTTTGGCAGCATCGCTGTATTCAAAACATTACGGTTAGAAGGGTGAATTCTAAAATTATAGCCCTATCGCACGATCTAGAGAAGAAAGAAAAACAACTGTCCTAAAGTGCCTTGTAGCCTCCTGTTCAAAAGTATGGCGCGCAACATACTCTTGAACAAGACTCTACTAGACACGGCCCGTAGACACCCTAGGACTGAACTGCTCTGATACCACTTTTGTCACGACCCAACCTAGGGCCGCAACGGATAACCGACACTAAGTGTCGATTATCGCTAAACCTATTAATAATCTATGAAGTATAGAGATGAGCTGGCAACCTGGTTATGAATACATACATATTTACTGAAAACAAAAAGTTTGGAAAGATGACAAGGCTATCACACGATAATATATATAACATACTGACTGCACCACACAGGGACATATCTACAGGCCTCTAAGAGTGCTGAACTGAATATACAAAGGACGGGATAAGGCCCCGCCATACCTACTCGACATCTGTACAACATACCAAAAGTAGTATACTCTGGAAGAGACGGAGTGACTCCAACAGCTGGTAGATAGCCTACTAACGTGGCTCAGGGTCTGCTCTTTCTGTACCTGCGCGGCATGAAACGCAGCGCCCCAAAAAAAAAAGGGCGTGAGTACGATATGTACAAAGTATGTAAGGCCTGAGCATATAATAAATCATAGTT
Source organism: Petunia secreta (assembly GCA_029990175.1). Classification (NCBI taxonomy): domain Eukaryota; kingdom Viridiplantae; phylum Streptophyta; class Magnoliopsida; order Solanales; family Solanaceae; genus Petunia; species Petunia secreta. Next base: position 124,339 of record JARKIP010000131.1, read on the forward strand.
GGATGAGACTGTAAGGCTGGAATATAAATGTATAAACATGAGCTGAAGCATAGCAATGTAGCAGGAAATCTTAAGACGTACTAAACATGGTCTGAATATAACCTGAAGTCTAACTGAATCTGAAACTGAAGACTGAGCTGAACTATACTGATAAATAACTGTAATATGACTGATAACTGGTAACTAGAAACTGGAATTGATAACTGTCAACTGATCCTGACGCTAAGAACTGATGGCTGATCACTGAGAGCTGATAACTGGTACTGAACTAAAACTGAACTGTTATCTGAATTGGCACCTGTCTGGTGTTATGGGCTATATCCCCCCAAATCAGGTAACTGAACATCTGCACTAGTACCTGTCTGGTGTTATGGGCTGTATCCCCCCAAATCAGGTAACTGAAAACCAGAACTAGCCTCATGTATAATCATGCAGTGCATACTGTGGCTATATACGCGTATATAACAAACCTGGTGGGCGTTATGGGCTATATCCCCCCCAGCCAGTAATATCTAGTCTCTCTGGTCAGAGTGTGTGAATGACACCCGGTCACACTAGGTGTTTCAACTCCCGCCTGAACCAGAGGGGCTGTATCCCCCAGACGGGTAGTATCACACGCGACCGGACTGTGTGTCCAATGTCCAGCCTCTATGGGGGACTCCAAATCACACATAACATGATCACAATATAAGCATAAGCATGTATGAGGCATAACACATGTGGCAACAATATATATGGACTCGAAGGAATGATAAGAATACTCTGGATTGAATTATAGACACAACCTGAAACTTAGAATTTGTCTAACTCTTTGACTTTTATAGAAATTTCGGCAGAGTTTCCTCTGAAACTGGATGATCCGCAAAACAGAACCAACACTATACTATACACGGGAATGGATACCCGGATAAACTGATAACATAAACATGTTAAACGGATAACAAGATGAGACAGCTGGATGACATAACAAATCCGCACATAGAGTGTCTGGACAGCACCACTGTCCTGACTTTCAACCTGATTTTCAGAGTGTAGATCAAAGTTATAGACTTCATAGTCTCATGAAAGTTTTAGATATATGTCTTAGGGTTCTGGGGATTCTTAAAGAATTTAAATATCAATTTTGTATAAGGAGTTATGATCAATATACTAACAATTGTCCAAAGATCAAAACAATTTTCCAGATTTTGAAACGTTTTGTCTTGCTGATTTGGACGTCTTTCACCTTGGATTTTAGTACCAAATTAAGTATATACTAGGTTTCCTTGGTACCATACAAGTTTCTCAGAAGAAATACTAAGTTTAGAACTAAGAAAAGCTTTAAAAGCTAAAAGACACATGCCTTGTCAAAAGAAAGGTTTAGTCTTACATACCTTTGATGATTCTAGCTCCTAAACTTTGTTTCCTTTGAATTCCACACCTTCTAAAGCTTAAACAAGCCATAAAATAGAATTTAGGTACTTTACTTAGCTATGAAGTAATTCTAAAACTCAAACTACAGACGAAATTGAAGGTAGCATAATGTTACCCAAATCGCGTAGAGCGTTTTGACGCAATCCATCTTCCGTTTCGAGTCAAAATTGATGTGGTTTCTTCAAAATTAGAAAAAAAAAAGGATTCAGCTCCAGAGACTTCTGTTTATATCGTGGCTTTTCTGTAACATTTAGAGAAAATGAATAATTTCTCTTTTATAACAAAAATATTTCATTTCTAGCCCTCTTTTGCGCTTATGTCCTTTTTTCTAGTCTGACTTCTGATACTCATATCTTTTTATCCAGACATTGTATGAACAAACCGTCAAAAGTTTTGGAAACCACAATCCAAGACCTTCAATTTGGTTATCATATGTCTCCAAAAGACCTCATATAACACACGGAATTAATTGCTGAAAAAGCTCCGTTAAAAGGCAAATCCTTAGTCGGTTTTTCCGCAACTTAAATCTGATTTTTCCCAACCTTTATATTCAACATATAAAAGTCATATATGGTCCAATTGTGACTTTAAGATCACTTAAATCATTCTTAACATGTCATTAGAACGATATACCTGACTTTGGACATACGAGGTGTAACATAAAAATTATAGAACAATTCTATCTTGTTTCTGTAGTTTATACAATTGGATTGAAATTAGTCATGCCTATACACGGATAACTCTATGGAATGATACTATTGTTTGCTAAACTATAGAGACTGATTATTTTTAATGTCAGATTTGATAAGTTTCAAATCAGGCGTAGATTATTTTAATTAAAAAATAAGTCCTTTCGAAATCACTGCCAACCACCAGAGAAACGATACATCGCAGCCGCGAAACACATGTTCACCCATCGGAAAAAGCTCCGAAGAGGAGTGGCTGATTGTCCATTGCAATTTTTTTTTTTTTAAAAAAAACAATTTTATTTAAATCTGCACTACAGACGTGCAGACAAACAAAAAAAAAATGGGATCGAAATAAGTTTTCCAAATCCCACCTTCCGCTACCGCCGTTTTGAACCACCGGCGGACACCAGAAAACACTCCGATTGTAAGCTACCGAGTCAGCCACTGATTAACTTTTTTTAAAAAAAAAAAAAGGAAGAGGAACTTGGTGCTCCTACAGTGATGGTAGTGGCTGTAAAGAGAAGAGGTGAAATAGAAATAATGATTTTCTTTTTTATCTCATCTGAACATAAAAATAGGATGAAGCTTTTGTGTTCCATGTCTATGGCAGAAAAGAAAAGAAGTCGTAGAACAAAGTTTATTATCTTTAACCATAACAAAAGACGGCGGCTACTGTGAGATTGATGAAGATAAATAGGGTTTCTCTAGTCTATACTCCAATTTAAAATTATTTCTTTTCAAAAAGGGTTTTTGTCTTCAGCCTCGTTTCTCTAACTGAAGACTTGGGCAAATGGCCCCTTTTTTTTTAGCTATTAGCTTGTTTATAAAATTACGAGAAGCATTATTTAATTCTTTTTAAATTGGGCAAATGGCCTACTTAAAGCAGATAAAAAATATCGTTACTGTAACATTAAGTATTTTTTTTATTAGTTTACCAATTGCATGAAATGTTAATTAGTTCAACGTTAAGTAATTGCTCTATTTGTTAATTAGTTTAACGAATACACAAATATTAATTAGTTTAACATTTAACTTATTTATTAAATATGTTAAATAAAAAAATTAAGTTAATTTATTTAACTTAGATCCATACGGGATTATAAGATCATGAAAACAAAATGTTGTTTTAAAAACATGATTAAGATATTAAGCTAGGTAATTGACTAGGTTAATTTCATGTGTTTAATTTTTGGACAATGACTGGGAACATAGTGAACTTTCGACTTCATGATTAATATATGTGTTTATTAACTCAATCAACTTAGTGCTTATTGTCAGAATATGTATGTTGAACATAGTACTTGCATTTAGAAATTTCTTCTTTAGATCCTCACTATATTTTTTTTTTATTTTGTTAAAAGAATGTCTACTGCTTCTAAGAACATTGTTGCTGAGCTCAACAAAGGGTTGAAACTCAATGGTGACAACTATGAGACCTGGAGCTTAAAATTTCAATATGTGCTTGAAGAGCAAGAGGCTCTGGAGGCAATTAATATCATCATGGATGAGTCTGAGGAAGGCACCACGACTCAGCATAGGCGTGACCGTGCAGCTTATGACACTTGGAAAAAGAAATACTCTTCGGCTCGCATTACATTGTTGAGCACCTTAGATGATGATATCTTAAGGGAATTTAAGGATCATCAAAGAGCTATGGGTCTTTGGGTTGCTTTGAAGAATAGGTTTGGTACCTGTTCAATTGAAAGGCTACGATCCTTAACAATTAAGTTTGACTCATACAAGAAGCGCCCAGAACATTCAGTGAGAACTCATCTGAGGCTTATGACAAACATGATTGAGGAGTTAAAAGATGTTGGTCATGTGTTGACCGAGAGAAACATGTTCAAACTGTCATACGGACTTACCTAATTCTTGGGATCATATAAAAATGCATTTGACCCACAATCAGCTAATTAAGACTCTGGAAGATGTCTATAGATCTCTTGAGCTTGAAGAGGATCGACTAGAGGCTGCTAAGCCAACAGCTGAGTTGCATATGGCAACATCCTCTAAGGCCAAAGGTGGCTAAAAAAAAAAAGAATTGGGTTAAGAAAAAAGGACCAACTCAATCTCAGCCTGCTAAAAGAGCAAGAGCAGAACAACAAGGCAATAACAAACGTCCCAAATGTGTCAATGTTGCAAAGGTGAAATGCTTTAACTGTGACAAAAATGGTCACTATGCTAAGGATTGCTCTGAGCCTCCAAGAAAGGTATTTCACAAAACTCAAACTAGTGAACTTTGTGTTTCTAGTTCCGTGTTTTTGACTGAATCTAATCCTTTGTAGATTGTAAACTCAAGAGCAACGGACCACATAACGAGGGAACACAATTCTTTTGTGGAGTTTCGGCGTATTTCACGTGGAACAAAGTGGATTTATGTGGGCAACAACAATAAAGTTGTTGTTGAAGGGATCGGTACATGCATGTTAGTCTTGCGTGGTGGTCGACACCTACTACTACATGATGTCCTCTATGCTCCAGGAATTCATCAGAATATTAAATCTGTTATTGTTTTGCTTAGGCTTGGATTTAGCTTATTTTTCCATGAAAATTCTGTCAAATTGACTTTAGGTTCAACTTTATTTGGTTTTGGTCATGTGACTGGAGGTTTTATTATTTTGGATTTGGATTATGATTCATTAAATAATAATGCTAATTTTTCTATGTTTGCTTCCTCACATAAATATGATAGTGATGTAAATATATGGCATGCTAGACTTGGTCATATTGGCCAACAAATAATGCAAAGGTTTGCTTACTAGCATTGAACATGTGGAATTGTCCACTTATGAAAGTTGTCTAGCAGGAAAATCTGCTAGAAAACCCTTCGGTAAAGCGACTAGAGCTGAATATCCCTCGCAGTTAGTCCATTCGGACATCTGTGGGCCTATGAATGTCAGGGCTAGGATGGAGCATACTATTTCATCACGTTTATAGATGATTACACTCGTTTCGGTTATGTCTATTTAATTTCCCGCAAATCAGAAGCAATGAGTTATTTCAAACGCTATATGACCTTAGTGGAAAATCAGTTAGACAAAAAGATAAAAGTTCTTCGAACTGACCGAGGTCGAGATTACTTGTCAACTCAATTTAACGAGTTATGTGATGGAAAGGGAATTGTTCATCAGTTGACTATTCCAAATACTCCACAACAAAATGGTGTTGCGGAGAGAAGAAACAGGACACTTCTAGAAATGGTTAGGTCAATGATGGCACAAGCTAACCTCCCAATTAGTTATTGGGGTGATGCATTGCTTACTGCTGCCTATGTACTTAACCGAGTGCCTACAAAGTCAGTTGCAACCACTCCATATGAGTTATGGACTGGAAGAGCACCCAACCTAAGTGTATTAAGACCTTGGGGTTGCGCTACCTATACATATGATTCTTCTCACAAACATGGCAAATTAGGCCCAAGAGGAAAGAAAATTATTTTCATAAGATACTCAGAAACCTATAAGGGTTATGTGTTTATAGGTCAGCAAGACAGTGGGAGTGTAACTGAATTTGAATCACGAGATGTCACATTCTTAGAGGATGAGTTTCCTAAAAAATGAAAGGTAGGTCAAAACCTAACCTTGTTTGAGATAGAGGATCAAGATGTACAAAGATCACTTCATTCTAGTGGGAGAAATTTATATGATGATGAATTAGTTTCACATCAACAACATTCTTCATCATCAGATGCGAATGTAAGTAATCATTTAACATCAAACAGTGACCAAATGGATCTTGTTCCAAGTGGGAGCAAGATGGTCACTGATCTTGTTCCAAGTGGGAGCATGATAGGTGTTCTTGATCCAAGTGGGAGCAACGTTGATCCAAATGGGAACAACGAAGAAGAATCACAAAAAGGATGTGGTTTACGTAAAAAGATTTCCTGCAGACGATTTGATGTCAAAGGTGCTGAACTTTTTATGTTGTTCTTACAAGTAGAAAACGAGCCTAAAAATGCAAAAGAGCCTCTCTCATGCCCTTCTAATGAAAAATGGATAAAAGCAATAGAAGATAAAATGGAGTCAATGAGAGTCAACAAAGTCTGGGAACTAATTGATCTCCCGAAAGAACGCAGAGCTATTGGGAGCAAATGGGTTCTCAAGATTAAGCTCAAGGCTGATGGCACAGTTGAGAGATATAAGGCTCGAATGGTGGCGAAAGGTTATACACAACAGGAAGGAATAGAGACGAAGAGACTTTCTCACCTGTTGTGCGATTTAACTCAATTCGCCTGATTCTAGCTATAGTAGCAAGTTTAGATCTTGAATTACATCAGATGGATGTAAAGACTGCCTTTCTCAATGGAGAATTAGATGAAGAAATTTATATGGAACAACCTGAATATTTCATTGAAAAAGGCCACGAACAAAAGGTTTGTAGACTTTTGAAGTCTATTTATGGCCTCAAACAATCTTCAAGGTAGTGGTATATACACTTTCAAAATGTGATCATATCCAATGATTTTACTATGATTGATGAAGACCATTGTGTTTATACCAAGAGATAAAGAAATAAGCTTGTAATTCTGACATTGTATGTTGATGATATACTTAAACAAGGTAAAGGCCTGGTTGTCGTCTCAATTTGAGATGAAAGATATGGGTGAAGCTGCATATATTCTTGGAATCAAGATTTCAAGAGATCGTCCTAAGAAACTATTGTATCTCTCTCAGGAGAATTACATTAAGAAAATTATTGAACGATTTAATATGCAGAATAGCAACCCAATTGACACTCCTATCAGCAAAGGCCATAACTTAGGAAATCATTTGTGTCCTCAGACTCCTGAAGAGATAGAAAATATGAAGCGAGTCCCTTATAGAAGCGCAGTTGGATGTCTAATGTATGCTATGGTGTGTACTAGACCTGATATTTGTCAAGCAGTTGGCTTGGTAAGTAGATATCAATCTGATCTAGGTCCAGCAAATTGGCAAGCAGTAAAGAGGATCATGAGATATCTGAGAGGAACAGCTGACTACGCACTTTGTTATCAAGGCAGCAAAGATTTGCGATTAGTTGGATACACTGATGCTGATCATGGAAGAGATTAAGATGAGAGGAAGTCTACCTCAGGATATGTCTTCTTACTTAGTAATGGTGCCATATCATGGAAGAGTAAGAAGCAATCATGTGTAGCACTATCCACGATGGAAGCCGAATATGTGGCTCTGTCAAAAGCAACACAAGAAGTTGTTTGGTTGAATAGGCTCTTGAAATGCTTGTTGGGTAACACTGATAATAAACCAGTGTTGGTCTACTGTAATAGTAAGGTTGTAGTTGATGCAACCAAGAATCCTAAGCATCATTGTGATACTAAGCACATAGATATCAAGTATAACTATACAAGAGACATGTATAAATGCAAGAGGTTGAACCTGGTGAAAATATCTACAGAAGATATAGTAGCAGACCCACTGACCAAGCCTTTAGGTAGAGATGCATTTGTGATACACACTAGGTCTCAAGGCTTGCGTAAACTTTGAGTGATTTTTTATTATTCTTTTTTTTTCCAGTTGTTCACAAAACTATGTTCTTTGATAATCAATAAAGTTGATTTACTTACATACATATTCATGATTTATTGAGTGTTTAGTACATTCTTCAATTATATTTTAGTATGTCGGGTAGACAAGAGGTTGGCCTTCTCATACAGGCAACCGCCTCCTTATCTTAGTGATAAGTGGAGATGAGACTTGATTTTAAGAAAAAAATATCAAATGGATAATTTGAGAGCAATATGCTTAAAATCAATAGAGCCGTTTAAATAATGACATAAGGTTATTAAGGTGAAAGGATGTTCACCTAGTCTACTTAGTGAGCTAGATATGAGTTTAAGAAACTCGAATTTAGATACGTATGGTGTCTGAATTTCATCTGTACATCATTATTTATAAAGACATACGCTCCTTAAGGAAAGGAGAAAAATGTTATAGCACGTTTTCATACCATGTGTGCTAAATGTCGACCATGGGTTAACATAAGTTTAATCTCAACTTACTGTTGCGTGAGACCCAGAGCGTTATAATGGCTCAAAATGATGTACCCTCAGTGACTTCGATCAGATACTTGAGACTTAGTCTAATGTTAGCTATCTTAGTGTGTTTTCAAAGACCATGAAAATAGATGCGGTCTGGCGGGACATATCTAGAAAAGCAGTTGAGCTAATGTTAAGAGAATCATGAGAAGAGGAAGATCATTAAAGGAATCTCATTAATTTTGTATTCACAGGTTCACCAGTTATAACTTATGAGTTATAATTGTGAATACATAAAAATGATATTTGAGATTTTGAGAGGATATCAAAATGTGATTCATATGATCTAGGGTATTGCATACTTTATAATATACTTGCATGTTTGCACTTGACAAGAGGTTATATACTCCTAATAGATGTATAGCACGTAGCTCTCACAGTATGCTGGTCGCACGGTCTATTTCACTGTATGAATATTTGTAGAGATGAGATGAGAATATGTTTCTCATATTATAAGAGTACTCTCATTATGTGTGAGTGGGAGATGTTGAAATTATCTGTTAAGAGTCCATCCATAAGGGGTGATCTTAAAGCTTATCATGGTAAATAGATAATTACCTAGTAGAGTCCTATAAGAGGACAACTACTTCATATAAGCTATAAGTATACAGTAATACACAGTGAAAAAAAATGCACTTTTCCATACAACTCTTCCTCTTTCTCTCTACCAAATAACTATGTATTTAGACTGTGGATAAAGGGGTTGCTCCGTTACTGTGACAACCACCAACGACCAGTGATTCCAGCCATGGTAAAGATCCTACCGCTTCCGTTTATAAGGAGAATAAGTAAGTTCTCTGATTAATATTTTTGTGTAATCTATTTAGTATAGATTCTGTATTATATGCATGTATGTATCCCTTCATTATTTTTTCTTGTGAGCTATTATATTGAAACTAACAATATAAGAAATATTACAAATGGGACTCTTCTCGCCATAACAAACTTGAAGAATCAGTATCCAATTGTTGCAACACAAAAGTGGCGGAATAATTAACGCAGTAAAGAAGTCTGGCAAAAGATAATACGACAGGTTAGGGTAAAAGAAAAAATCCCAACATAACATCACCCATATAATAAATTACACAGTTTTTTGTAAAGTCATACTAAATAGTAATACCTGCATTAAGGTATGCGTGATAGAATATCGTATAAGAATATATGTATAAGTTATGCAAGAAAATACAAAAATTCCCTTTCAGAGTAATTAGTTCATATATAATATTTTTCTAATTATTAATCACCATATAACAATATATTCACTAATAATCACCGCATAACAATCACTGTATGGTCCTGAAAATATGGTTAGGAATGTATTATCATGTATAAAATTGTTGTGTAACTATAGCAGTTAAAATCTCCATTAATGGAGCTATGATTCTTCTAGAATGGTCTAGCTAAGATGAGAGGAAGAGAGAGGAGAAGATATTTTAGAGAGAATTTTCTTAGCTGAGAAAGATTACAATGTAAGCTAACTAATAACTTCAACTAACTCCTACTTATAGCTACCTAGCCGACTTTCCTACTATCTGCTTGACTATTAATGTAACACCTCATAACTTTATTTATGTACACTTCATTCTCTACACTGCTTCTATATTAGCATACTTCAACATCCTTCTTCAAGCTAGGTGGTGGTGTGAAAAATTTAACGGCTCTAGCTTGGAAAGTAGATTATGATGTTGTGATCCTCCAAGGCTTTTGTCATCATATCTGCTTCTTGTTCACTACTGGACAAATACTTAGGATACACCACGACTCTCATCACATCTTTTCTTATGAAATGACAATTGATTTTTATATATTTTTTTCCTTTCATAGAAAACAAGATTTCATGCAATTTGGATAGCTTCCTTGTTGTAACTGTAAAGTTGTATAGGTGTTGATACTCCTAGACACATATCCTTGAATAATCCCAGCAATCATAGCAACTCAATAATAGTTAAAGCCACGCACATGTATTCAGCTTCAGCTGAACTCCTTGCAACTGTTGTTTGCTTTTTTGTTTTCCATGAAATGAGTTATCCACCAAAATTCATTGTATATCCTATCATTGACCTTCTTGAATTTGAAAAACTTGCCCAATCTGAGTCACAATGTTGGGTTCTCCACTAGCTTTCATGAATACTCCAAGTCTAGGCTCATAATTCTCTAAGTTGCTTCCAGATGTGACTTCTTTGGTACCTGCATAAACTTCCTCAAAGTTAGAACATTGTACGCAATATATGATCTTGTCAATATCAAGTACAGAAGCTTCCCAATAAACCTTTGAGAACCGTTAACATCTACTAGCTCGTCATCATTAGTCACCTGATAAAGTTTGTCCAGTTCAACATAAGTCAACTTCTTGTCTTACTCCAGAGGAGTTAGTGCAGTCTTAGCTCCTGCTAAGCCCAAATCAGCAATTAACTCCAACGCATACTTCCTTTGGCATAATAGGATTCTCTTTTGTGATCTACATACTTCAATACCAAGGAAGTACTTCAAAGTACCCAAATCTTTAATCTTGAAGGCAAGATTTGTGCAATGAATCTTTGACATCTTGAATCATTTCAGTATCGTTGCATGTTATTGACAACCCATCCACATAAACCACTATTATAACCTACTTCTGGCCCCTTTTTAATGTAAATTATGAGTAGCCATGTTGGCTCAGCACAAAACCAGCTTTCAGCAATGCCTTTGTAAGCTTCAAGTTCCACTACTTGTAGGCTTGTTTAAGGCTATAAAGGGATTTGAATAGTCTAGTACACACTCTATTCTCCCGTTGACTACCAAAATCAAGAGGCATCTGCATGTACTTCCTCAGTTAAATATCCTTGGAGAATAGCATTTTAGACATCCATTTGGTAGAGATTCCACCCATGCATACCTGCTAGAGCTATAACAGCTCTCACAATGACTATCTTCACAACAAGTGAAAAAGTCTCTTGATAGTCTAGTCCTTCTTGCTGGAGGTATCCTTTTGCTACAAGTCTGGCCTTGAATCTTTCTACTTCTCAATTAGATTTTATACTTGATCTAATAAACCCATCTGCACCCTAATGTTAACTTTCTTCCAAGTCAGATTTTCAACCAATGTAGAGATTTCTTCCTTTATGGCATCTACTGATCTTGGGTTCATCATAGCTTTATCATAGTTTCTAGGTTTATACTTGATCTAATAAACTCATCTGCACCCTAATGTTAACTTTCTTCCAAGTCAGATTTTCAACCAATGTAGAGATTTCTTCCTTTATGGCATCTACTGATCTTGGGTTCATCATAACTTTATCATAGTTTCTACGTTCTACTTCATGTAAAGCACCAGCTAGGTATGATTTGTAATTAGATGAAATAGAGTCATAACCAATGAAATTAGACGTGGGATACAAGAAATTAGAGGTTGTGCCTGATGCATTACTTAGAGGTGAACCATAGGGAGAAACATCAATCCCCCCTTGGAGATCAAATAAAAGTGGAAGTGCATGCCCTTGTTTAATCAACTTGAAAAGGCAAATGTCCTCCATGAATGTAACATCCTTACTCACAAAGAACCTATTTTCATGAATATCATATACCTATTTTCCTTTTGAGTAAAAGAGTATCCCATATGTACTACTGCAATTGCCTTAGGGGAAAACATAAAAGACAAACAACCCAAAATTCTCAAGTGTTAAAATGAAGGTACTTGATTATGAAACATTTCCAAGCAAGAACTGAAGAAGGTAGCTTATTAATGATGTGCACTGCTGTAAGCTCAAAATCACCCCAGAAATATAAGGGAATATGACCGCAAAATCTTAACGCACTAGCCATTTCCAGTCTATGTCTCCTCTCCACAACTCCATTTTGATGTGGAGTATGTGGACAACTACTCTGATGTATAAAACCATTCTCTGTAAGATATGCATTACACTCAGAGCTAAAGAATTCAGCCACATTATATGTCCATAGGACCTTAATTGATTTCCCAAACTACACAAGAATCATTTTCATAAATGCTTTAAGAATAAGAATAGCATCACTCTTTAATCTCATCAGATAGACCCAAACCATTTTAGAGCAATCATCAACAAAAAATAAAAAGTATCTGTTTCTATTATAAGTTGTACCTTGAAAGGACCCCAGATATCATATGTATCAAATCAAACACTGCTTTAGCCTTATTATACAAAGCTCAAAAGGCTTTCTAGTCTGTCTAGCAAGAGGGCAGATTGTACAATTATTAAAAGAACAATCTTTATTCCTAGTAATATGATTCTACAAGTGTATTATTTTCTTCATTACTCCAGCTGGTACATGTCCTAGTCTCCTATGCCAAGTATAAGAATCTGCTCACTTCTCATTTTGTGTGATACAAGCGAAAGCAAACAAGATAAAAGCAAGACACAAACTCAACCTTATCCAAACAATACCAAGGAACTAGTCTTGATACCTTTTGGATGAAAAATGAACAAGCAGCTAAGGAATGCTTATCCCGAGGTCACCACATGGTTGCAGTTGAAGAGAGCAATGGATGCTAAGCATGTGAATACCAAATATCGGTAGGGACAACTTCGGAAGCTCTTCGAGTTGAAACAAGGGTCCAAATCGGTTGAAGAATGCTATGATGAGTTCGAAAGAATTCGATTGGCTCTTATATAGAAGAAGATGACGAGCAAGCCATCATTCGATTCAAAAATGTCTTGGCCCGAGATGTGTCATCTCAATTGAGGCTGCATGTGTATCAAACTTTGGAAGATGTGTTTCATGCAGCCATCGAAGCTCAAAAATGGGTGAAGGACGACAAAGCAAACCGGTATCGAGGAGTCACTACTTCAAAATCTTTGAACCGAGGTAAAGAATGGAAGAGTCCAAATCCAACAACTGCCAACACTGGCCGAGATCCAAAGAAACCCTTTGAAAGGGGAGTGACCGTTAGCAACTCCAAGAAGATGGGAGGTAAAGTTCAACTCAATACTCCTAGTGCTTCAAGCATTCAATGCCATAAATATAGGGGTTATGGTCACATGGAAAAAGAGTGTCCAACTCGCAAAGTTATGCTTATGTTCGAAGATGGAACCATCCATGAGCAAGCGAGTGACACCGAGGACGAAAATGTCGAGGAGACTGACCGAACTGAAAATGATGATGGTTGTGAAGCTGCCGAAGCTGATCGTTCGAAAATGTTTCTTGTGGTTCGAAGGAATTTGAGCTGCATGACTCTTGAAAAGAGGACAACCAAAGAGAAAATCTTTTCCATGCAAGATGTCGAGTAAGGGGGAAAGTTTGCTCGATGATCATTGATTTGGGTAGTTGTGCAAATGTGGTGAGCCAAACCTTGGTTTCACAACTAGGACTACCTACTTCAAAACATCCTCATCCTTACCAATTGCAATGGTTAAATGAGTGTGGAGAATTGAAGGTTGTCAAGTAAGTGTGGATCAAGTTCAAAGCGAGAGATTATCAAGATGAGATGATGTTCAATATGATACCAATGCAAGCTTGTCATTTGCTATTGGGTCGATCATGGTAGTATGATCGGTCGATTATACATAACGGACGATCCAACACTTACACTGTTAAGCTCGGAGGTGAGAGTTTCATACTCAAACCATTGTCTTCGAAACAAGTCAGCGAGGACTATAAAAGAATGAAGGAATTGAAAGAAGCGGCCAAAGCTAAGCCTTCAATTGGGACAAAAATTGTGGCCGAAGACAAATACTCACCGCCCGAGGTAAGAAATATTTGCGCAATCGTGCAACCGGGTGAGTACCTACGAGGCAATGACAATGACCAAATGATGATTTGACTCGTGCACAAGGGTATCTTCCTAAACTCTAATGATGATTTTTCTAACGACAACCTTTTGCCTAGTGCTGTACAAAGTGTTTTGCAGGACTTCGGATAGTGGGTTGGTCTGGTATGAGAAGTTATGGAAAATAGTATATTACAACATTTCTAAGACCTTCGATCTCTCTCTCTCAATGTTTCCCGAAGAAATGCCAGGTGGATTACCTCCGTTGAGAGGAATCAAGCACCAAATTGACTTCGTACCGGGGTCTCAAATCCTTAATAAGCCTGCATACCGGTGTAATCTTAAAGACACCAAAGAGCTCTAAAGGTAGGTGGATGAATTACTGAACAAAGGCCTTGTTCGAGAGAGCTTGAGTCCTTGCGCCGTTCCTGTTATCATTGTCCCGAAGAAAGATGGAACATGGTGAATGTGTGTTGATTGCCGAGCAGTCAACAAAATTATGGTAAAGTATCGCCATCCTATTCCTCGATTAGATGACATGCTAGATGATTTAAGTAGTTTATCATGCTTTTTGAAGATAGACCTCAAGTCCGGTTACCACCAAATCCAAATGAAACCCGGAGACGAGTGAAAAACCGCATTCAACACCAAATTCGGTCTCTATGAATGGTTAATGATGCCTCTTTCGTACTCTCTAACCAAGCCCTAGCTTTCCTTTTTAGAGAAAATGGGAAAAGCCTAAGGCGAAAAGCATCATCGGTCACTCTGGTATGTTTGTTAAGAGTGCAAATCTCAAGGAAAGTTTGGAGATACTTGTTAGGATTCTCATATTCTTCTCCTCCAAAAAATCCTCGATTGTCAAGTGTATTCATAGCGGCCGGTGGCATTTGGAAGTTAGTCGTGGCTCTAATGGGTGGAGGCACAATGGATCTACAAAAACTATCATCACTCACAACTTATCTTCTAGCATTTCTTCTTGCTCTACCACCTAGAGCTTGAGCATTAAGTTGTGCTCCATCTAAATGCTCTCCATCAAGTATTTCAACATTGTCTTCCACACCAACCTCTTCCACATTTTCATTATTTGGAGGAGGAGGTGGTGGTGGGTATTCTCCTTGTGGGTGTACCACACCTCCCACATTTTGGGAAATTTCTTGCCTTGGTGGCCTTTTTGGTAAATACTAACAAAGCCAAAAGTGAAAGGTGCTCGGATTAAGCTAACTAACCACAAGAACTTAAACTAATTCAGCTAAATGGTCTATCGAAGTCCCTTGCAACATCGCTAATTTATGACGTGTCCCAATTAAGGGTAGGGGTCACAAATACTCTAGTCGAAGTAGGGATCGAACACGAGGACTTGTACGAGACTAAATGTAGTTGGATTAGTTCAAATATCACTTGTTTTAGCAAGTTAATCGTAGAATTAAAATGGACTTTAACTATGACTAAAGGAAGAGTAAATTTAATACTAGTTTTGACAATTAATAAAAGACTAAGATACTAATCTCTCCTAGTCCTTTAATCTAATAAGTTTAGTTATAAGATTCTTCACACTTTAGGTCACCCAATGACGTTGCTTGCATATACTCAACTCATCTATTTCGGTAATGAATCAAGACTACCAGCTCTTGCCTTCTCGGTACTAAGAGTTGATGCTTTGAGGCCAAGAGACTAATCCCACGTAAGATATCCCTCTTTCGGCGTTCAACTCATTAACCAAGGGTAAAGGCAACACATTTACCCCCCGGTAACCCATCACTATACTTCACATTCCTAGAAATACCCTTTCGGTGTAAGTCTAGTACTATTAGGCTCAACTTGAGTTGCACACCTCAAGTTGTTGTAATGGAATCAAAAGTTCAAATGGGGTATTCCTAAGTGTTTGGAAGCTTATTATACTATATCCATTTAATTATTAGACTAGGTTTTAACTAGTACTCTCTAGGAGAATTTAGCTACTCATATTATATAATGAATCAACACTTGCAAGTAATGAATAATGCATTGAAATAGCAAAGTAGCAATGATTCTTATAAAATATGATGTTGTTCTTTACAATCAAAGAAAGCTTGACAAAGAGAAAATGGTGTTTTGCCTTTATCTTGCTTCCCAAGATGTAAAATGAATAATATTCTTAGAAACCTAAGTCTAGCTATATATAGTGTTTGCTTAGACTAGTTAAAAAATTGCTACTTGCAAGTTAGACGAGGGCCCTTTTGGCAAAGGGCTGAGTTCTGGAGCTAGATTAGGCGAAAGGGATGGCGCCTCTTGGACCTGGGTTGGCGCCCTTTTCTGGATTTGCATGAGAGGGCAGCCACCTTTCACATTGGGCGACTGCCTTTTCTTCTTTTCCAAGAAAAGGCAAAGTGTAGCCTTGGAATTTTGTCGACTGTTCTTCTCAACAACTTTTCCTTGAATGGTGTAATGGGCGACCGCCTTTTGGATGGGCGGCCGCCTCCTCATCAATTCTCGCAATTCTTCAGCTTCCTCCAAAGGGCTGGGCCCTTTTAAACTGCCCAATTTGGTAACTCAACATGGCTTTCCATACAGGGAAAGGGCAGTCGCCCCTTCCATGGGCGCACACCATTTCAATATTTCTGCAGCTTCTTGAACTTAATCACTATCGTGGGTATTCTTTCTTTTTTTGGTCTCTAACTCTTTCGGTTGGCATTAATAACCGAAACCAAGAAAAATACCTTAATCATTTATATTGGTCACTTTTGGATTCCAAGACAAAATTTTAAGCGAGTTAAAGTATGCAAAATGCTCACGCATCATCTTCTCCTTGTGTTATAATCAGATGTGTAACCATTAGGCTGTTGACCAGAAGTTTTCCCATTTTGCTTATGTCTATGAGGATAACCATTCAGCTTATAGCATTTTTCCCTAATGTGTCCTTTGATGTCGTAATGGTCACATTTGACATTTTCATATCTCCTGGGGTTATGGTATTTGTTTCTCATACTCAACAGAGCAGTTGTTCCATCAATATCACTAGTCACACGAATAATGTTTACTATCCTTCTTTGGCTCTCTACTTTAATAAAAAATAAGAAGCTTTCTCCGCTAATGGTAGTAGTGCCATCAATAAGATCTGACTTCTTGTGGCACTATATGACTTATTCAAGCCCATGAGAAATTGGAATAGATTTTGTTGTTCTATGTATTCGATAAATTCCGTAGACTTATGACATGAACAATTAGGTGAAGCTACTAAAGATGCATATTCATCCCTTAAGAGTCTCAACTTTGAATGATAAGTATAAACTCTAGATATACCTCGAGAGATTGTAGTGATCTCTTAATGAAGATGGCAAATACGGCTTCCATTTACTTGTCAAATCTATCCTTCGAATCATCCCAAACCACAGGTGTAATTCCTTCATCACTCTGTTTATGATCCAAGATAATACAAAGTCATTACATCTTTTCCATTCTTCTTGTAGTTCTCCTTGGTACTGATCTTTAGTACACAATCCATCTATGAACCCTAATTTTTTTTAGCTCGATATGATTAGACATAATAGTATTCCTGTATAGACTATTCCTGTCACAGTCTTCATATAACTATCTACTGTTGTTATCTGTTTATTTTGGATATTCTTTAGTTTTATCTTTCCTTTTTGCATGATATTTCCATCTTTTTGTTCAAACGTATTTTTAAAATATTTTATCTAGCCGAGGGTCTATCGGAAATAACCTCAACACCTTGGTGGGGGTAAGGTTTGTGTGCATCTCACTAGTGGGATTATAATGGGTATGTTTTTGTTATTTTTGTTATTTTTAATGAAATCCTCATTACCCTACTTCAAACAGCATATTTTTATACTCCGATCAATTGAACAGAAACTAGCATCAAATCTGGTGAATCTATAGGTAACAATAAACCGACCTTAGCTAGTCGTTTTGGAAATTAGGACTCTGACTGGCATGCCGATAGTCTTAAAAGCTTCATAAGATCACTTAGGACCTACTTGTGAAGGTTTGAGTTGATTCGGACCTCGTTTGGTAGGTCCTGAAAGAAGATTTAAGTTTCGATCGTCGGTAAAGCTTAAAAGAGTTTTTCGAACTCGATTTGAGTAAATGAGTTATGATTCAAAACCTGAGAAAACCGTTAGGTTCGTATAGTCATTTCTTACATGTGGGAACTTTCAGAAGTGAAATCTGAGGTCGTTCGGATAGTTTTCGCTAAAGCTCCAAAAGTCAGAATTTGACCTCTTTCTGTAGGACCCCTATCTTATATTTCGGGGATTCCATTCAAGATACATCTTTGTGAGCATGTCATAAAGGTGTTGTATGGCTTGTGTTTAAAATATAGGATCATTATAAACTTTGTAGGGTCCTGTTCATACCCAAAATGCAACACTAACAGGTGCTGGTGCACTTTCTGGACACAAGCTTGCGCGATCGCGCCAGGCTAGGCACTGAGGCGCTGGATTCTGGCGGTTGTGCTACACGACAACATGAGGGAGGTCTTGGTCGAAATTCTTTGGGGCGCAGCAGCGCCTGGTGGAGGCGCAAAGGCACTGATTTCAAGGTATTAAATGGGTTGGTCGGCTAATTTTGTCCCAAAATCCAATTCCATTCATTTCCAGTCGATTCCAAAGTGAATTGTTGGTACCAAATCGTGTTGAAGTATCGGGTATCATCCTTCAATCTTTCAATTATGATAGTTCATGATTCTTAAACTGGAATGTCTTGAAATTAAATTGGGAAAAAATGGGGTTTGAACCCGAACTTGTAAAAATTGTATAATTTAATTGAACTCAGTTATGGAACTAATAGTATATTTGGACTCATGGAAGTGTGAGGAGTCCGAAAAATTATAACTTATGGGTATTCGGCTATGTCTGGTCCTGGGGTATTTTGGTAATTTTTCCTTTTTCTTCGTTTAAGCATTAAATATTCATTTTATGGGCACTTATATGTGCAATTGAACTTATTTGGCTCAGAAAAGGATTATTCTGAGAGGCGTCGAAAAGTGTATGAGGTCATCTAATAGCAGTATTGATCCAGGACTCGAGGTAAGTGATAGTATCCATCTCTTTGACGGCCTTTGGCCTTATGGATATTATTCGTGTGTTCTTTATATATATATATATATATATATATATATATATTATTCTATTTCTTCTGGTTTTGGGTTGTTATGTTATCTAGGGCAAAGAGAATTTCTCCCTAGATAGGGGTGTATAAAATCGAATCGATATCGATAGCCGAACCGCTACCGATACTGATAAGAATAATAGTATCGGTATAACGGTACATCATTTTGATAATGGTATTGATTGCTAATACCAATAAGATCGGTACGGTAATGGTACTTATATATTTTTACCATTACCGTACCTATATACCGATATGGTTTTTTTAATAATTTTTGTATATTTTATTTTATTCATTATTATTTTATTAACCATTTTAATTTTCAATATGGTACAACTTTAGTTTATAGGTTTAAACTTCGTTAAAGGTATTGATTTCTACTTTAAGTTATGTTAGTAGCACCTGGATGAAAACATTAGTGAATAAAAATCCTTACTGCTTAGTCGTAGAGTTGCTTAGATCGCTTGAATTAACCTTTTTTAGATTTCTTTCATGGAGGATTCTCAATATCTATGTATAGTTACTACTTCTGTAGTAACTTTGAATATGTATTTTGTGTCTTATAGTGTTGTTTATCACCATCCATGTAATCCATGTAGAGGTGTAGGATGAGAGAATACATACTAGAGTAGTTATTGGTAATACTGGTTACCGAACCGTTAAGAACTGATACCTATAAATCGATAGCTTATTGGTACAATATTGATTATGCATAATTACATACCCATAACCGATATACCGCTACTGATAAGCTAAACATTGAACCGCGCCGACCCATGAACATCGCCAGCCCTAAGAGCAAAAGCATTCCGCTCCTTGCATACATGAGGGTAAGAGGATTCTGCCCCGCAGTAGGAAGATTCCGCTCCATTCATTGGGCACATATGACCCCATAGCATCATGTTCATTCATTTCATATCACTATATGTATCTGTATGTTATATGTATGTGATTTTTATCTGTATGTGATTGTTGCTTGACTATCTGTGCATTGCCTATCTGTTCGTTGTTGTTGCCTTCTATTTCCCTAGCTAGTTTAACTATTTCTCGAGTTAATTTGCTATTTCTTGATTACTGAGTCCTTATGACTCACTCCCTATCTATTTCTTATGTTATCTTTTTGTTTTAGCAGATTCCACTCCAAGACCCAGCCAATAACGTAACTGAGGAGCAACGACATTCTCAGTTGTCTGTGGTGAGCCAACTTGTTCGTTGAGGCCACCAGCTTTAGTTATCATAGTTGTATCTTATTTTTCTCCCTTCAGGAGATGTATATATTCTTTTGACTTCGTAGATGTTTGATGTGGAAACCTCTAAACTTGTATTTTGGGTAGTTAGATGTGTTTATTCAGACAGCTTGTATATCTATCAGTTTATGTAAAATATGCATTTCATACATGTCATTATGTGACTTTTTAGGCATCTTATCCTATATAAGTTGATTTCCAAGTGTTTTCAAGTAAAATTTAGGGTATTTAAGTTGTTTTTTCATATCATTTATCTTGATTTAAGCTTATAGGGTTCGTCTGATGGATCTAGAGGAGGTATTCAGGTGCCTGCAAACCCTAGTCGAAAATCCGGGTCGTGTCAAACACATACAAAGGGTGACGATGATCGATAGTGTTCACCGTGCTTGAAGAGCCTAATGCACTCGCCATCTGTTGATTTAAACAATCTTCGAAGAGAAAAATGAAATTGATTGTAGATATTGAACCAAAAAATGAGAAATTTCTAGAAAGGGAATTGATGAACTGGATAAATTTTGAAAAAACTTTAAAAAACTCAACAAACTGTAAGAGATTCGCCTTCAATTCTACAGCCCTAGCTCTGAAATCATGTTAAATCTCCATTAATTGAGCTAAGAAGCTTATAAAACGGTAGAGGTAAGATGAGAGGAAGAGATAGAAAGAGGAGAAGATATTTTAGAGAGAGAATTTTCTTAGTTGAGAAGGATTACAATGTAAGCTAACTTATAACTTCCATTAACTAAGTCCTACTTATAGCTAACTAACTGACTTTCCTACTAACTATTTGACTATTAACTTAACACCTAATAACTTCCTATCTGTATACTTCAGTCCTTACACTATTTCTATATTATCATACTTCAACAATAGCAACCTCTCACAGCAACTCAATAGTGACGCCCCTACCTGCAATTCGGCATCTCAACGGGCCAATAATTTCACTTTGGAGAAGGAATGAGGAGTAATAGGTACTCGCAAAGATTAAGTGTATAGCAGTTAACAAATTGGGACAAGTTGAAGGAGATATTTGTGTACTGTCGTTTCTATAATAAGGTTCAACATGCCAATCGAGGCCAATATCATCAAATTTATTGTATATACAAATTTGTAGCTTTTCTTTTGCCTTGGTAATTGTTTGTTGACTTTATTAGTGGTTTATTTACACCAGATGTTTCTTATTTCACTATCTTTAAAACATAATTGGACAATAAACCTAACAAAATCCATCCAAACATTGGTAATTTGTTTTTAACCAATATGAACAAACCTATCAAGACGCCAACTAATATCGAGTAGTTATTATTGCTAACCTTAAGCAACAATTTATTACATAACCAAATTAGATAAAAACAAAACGTTTGATATTTTCCACAACATTGTTTAAATCTAATAGGTGCATTGTATGGTGCTAATTTTTGGAACATTCACCACTTTAGGCTAATATTAACAACATATTTTATGCCATCAACTGAAAAACTCCTGCCCCTCCCTTTCGCCTCTTCCCTCCTCCCTCCATTCTTCCTAACTAAACGGAGAGGAAATTTCCTTTTTATTTGAGGTAAATAATCATTAACCCATAAATATTTATCTTATTCTCTCTCCCACTTTCTCTGTTTCTCCCCCTCTCTCTCTCTCTCTTTCCATTCATATTCCAAAGGAAGAAAGTCAACACCATTGAAAGTTGAACAACAAGAGAGAACAACAAGGGAGGGTGAAAGGAACAAATAAAAACAAGGAGAAAGTGTATTTCTCATTCATATGTAGAAGAAGATCACTAGCAATAACTTAAAGAAAGGGAAATATGGGTGCATATAGGGCTGATGAAGATTATGATTACTTGTTCAAGGTGGTTCTTATAGGAGACTCTGGCGTTGGGAAATCCAACTTGCTTTCTCGTTTTACTAAGAATGAATTCAGCCAAGAATCAAAGTCTACCATTGGTGTCGAATTTGCTACACGTACCATCCATGTTGATGACAAGATTGTCAAAGCTCAGATTTGGGATACCGCTGGACAAGAAAGGTGCCATCCTTCCCCTATGCCATGCTCTTTTTATTCATTTAGCAGATTCAGGATTTAGACTCTATGTGTTTTGATTGAAATGGTGACTTCAATCATAAAACGAGCACGCTTATATGAATCATTGTTTGATCTGCCCATTAAATCCCATTTCCAAATTTATTTCAATATGCATAGGAGTTTGTCTTTCTACATATTAACGGATGGATGGGGTACATGCACTATTACTATTGACCAACGTTCTTTCATGAATTACAAATCTTTTTATAGTCTTATTTCGATGCCTATAATGGAAATACTTTATCCTACAATATCGTGCTATGAAGATACATGTAGATTCCAAAGTTTTAACTTAAAGAGCACAGCCGCTCCCATGATCTAGACATGCCAAAATGAAAAATTAAGGGATTGTTTATCGTAAATTCTACTCAAACATGTTGAATTTGATATTTTTTTCATCTCAACTCCTCGTTACACAAGCTTGAAATTGTTATATAAATTGTGAAAATGCTACATTTTGTTCCTGTGCCAGTTGCAATATTAAATTCTTGTTCTAGGATAGGCAAGAGCAGAGGTACAATTTGAATCCCTTCTAAAAAATTTACAGTGTAAATATGGTAAAAATAATACGTAATATAAAGATATATAATTTGTTGAATCGTCTAGACATAAAGAATGTTTTAGTTAGCGACAAAAGTGACTCGAAGTTGCCTAAACTCACGGTTGTAATCATGTGTGGCATTCTTGTATTCTTTTGAATCCCGTTGGTTGGAAGTCTTGAATCACCGTGGGGCAGTGACGGGAGAGGAGAAGCAAAGTGTTGATTAAATATGAAAAGAGTCGAGGACAGAATATCCCCCTCCAGTTCCTCTAGTTCTTTGTTTTTGCAATTTTACAATATTTTCCTCGTAGATTGCATTGACTCGTTGTTTCTAATCATTTTTCCTGCCTCATAAAAGGTACCGTGCTATCACAAGTGCTTATTATCGTGGAGCTGTGGGTGCCTTACTAGTTTATGATATTACTCGTCATGTAACTTTTGAGAATGTAGCAAGATGGCTAAAGGAACTCAGAGATCACACGGACCAAAACATTGTTGTCATGCTTGTTGGAAACAAGGCAGATCTTCGCCACCTTCGAGCTGTTCCTACAGGTGAATCCAGTGGTTTTGCAGAAAGAGAGAATACCTTCTTCATGGAAACATCAGCTCTTGAGGCACTGAATGTAGAAAATGCCTTCACAGAAGTGCTTACGCAAATTTATCGAGTGGTTAGTCGAAAGGCTCTTGATATAGGAGATGATCCAACGTCTGTGCCAAGAGGACAAACAATTAACATTGGAAAAGATGATGTATCTGCTGTTAAGAAGGGTGGATGTTGTTCTGGTTAAACAAGCTGGATCAACTAACTAGCTCATGATTTAACCACCTTGATAGCTGGATCAACTAACTAGCTCATGATTTAACCACCTTGATTTCTTGTCAGGGATGCATGTGTAGATTATTGAAGACAAACTCAGCTTTTCCTGTACGAAAATTATACAGCAATTCCCATTTTCAATGACTGTAAGTTAGCTAAAGGAAGAATCTTAGCACATTATTTGTGGGGGAAGGGGTGGATGAAGGTTACATTTAGCTAAAGAATTTAATTGTTTGTTTCATGTGTACATGTAATCAAGGAAATTTTCAGCTAAGGGAACTCCCTTATTGCCACAACTTAGAGTGGATTGTCATACGGTAACACCACCACAGTATGTAGTGGATGATCGAGACTCCTTCCTCATAACGAGACATCTCGGGTTCATACTCTACGAAGAGGAGAACCTTCAAACTCTACGAAGAGAACCTTCCATTAGGGGGCATTTTACCACCTCCCCTGACGTACTTGACACACAATAGTGAAAAGAGACAAGGGATGTGGTTGCCAAATTTACTTCTCCATTTTATATCTTTTGTAGAGCGGAGTTTTCAGCACTAAAAAGGAAACTGCTATACAAATCCCACTGGTGGTCCTTTTGGTAATTAGTAGGAACTGGAAATGGTATTTAGAGGTCAAGGGTACAAAAACTGATTGGTTCAAATAACTTTGTTCCGCAAAAAAGGTCTAAAATTTTATCACGATTATTCATGTTAAGGCTAGTCCAAAGTAATGGTACAAGGTATGAGAGGCCTAAATTCATGTTTTATCGATAGAACTTGAATCTTTTCTTCTGAAACAAGACAATAGCATCAATCGAAAGGAAGGGTTATCCATTACAATCACCAGGAGAAATAAAATGTATTATGATGTTAATTTGAGGAATTTGTGGTAGGGATACATCTTGTAATTGAGGAATCCTTGATTGTTCACTTGCGAGCTTCCTGCTTCTTCTGCTCTTTGGCTGCAGAGAAACAAATACCAAGTCAATTGCAGCAGCACAAAAACAGTTAAGGAAATTTTAAGAGATTGGTATAAGCGTCTGAGGAAATACCAGCTTTCTCTTCCTCTCGCTTTTTTGCAGCTTCAGCTCTCTGTTGTCTTATGAGAGCCAACCGATCTGTAAAAATGGAATAAATAAGCAAAACTTCACAAATATACAGCAATAGACACCTTATGACAGTTCAAGAATAGGGGAATCTGACTCCCAGAACTAGTTCGCCTAGTCCAAGTATACCTTGAAAAAAGTTAACTATACATGCTTTACTCTTCAGATGCCCACCAAGAAGACAACTGTACAGTTTGTCTTCATCAACTAAAATCAACCCCTCATATGATCATTAGATTCCAATGCATTTCCAGATTCAGGCAAACATAACACCCAGAAACCAGGAACAGAATCAAGATCTAATTTATGATACCGAAATATGGTCTAATTTTATAATTGCTTTAATGAGATTGTCAAGGCATTAACTTTGGTACTGAATCCCCTTTCCCAAGCAAAATTTGACAGACAATAGAAGCTTATTCATAAAGTAGAAGAAAGGAAGTCGGTCAGGAACAGCACACATAGTTCAAGGCTTCAAACAAAATGCTGGTTGCCTCAGCGATATGCTTTTTTGCTAAGATATTTAGAATGGTGCAACCTACCAAATCAAACTTGATCACCTATACACATCAGTAGTGGACTTTTGATGTTTACAATCAATGTTTCCTCGCATCAAATTAAAATTTTGAAGAAAGGTCATTTATGCTAATATTTCAAAACTGTCTGTCCCAAGGAGAAGGGGACGCTAAGTAGCTGATGTGTGGGAATCCCTTGTTCGAATCTGAAAAGGTACAGCATCAATCAATTTTTTAAACAACATTCAGGATTTCAATCTGAGTTCATTTGCTACAGCCTGAAATGTGCAGGATTACTCGATAACTATTGTGAGTTGCAGCAGGCTAACCAGTGAGTTAGTCGAGAGCACACAAACTGGCCTAGACATCACCATGTATGTGTTTATGTGTGTAAAGAGAAAGAGACTGATACTAGGAAATAGGAATATCCTACTGTTAGCCCCTTAGACAGGTTGGTTTATGAGTCGGCATGGCCATGGCAAGGGTTTGGGCCTTTGGGGTGTTGCTCCTTGTCATAGGCAAAATGCGGGTGGAAAGCAACACGTTGGTTGATTGTTTGTGCAAGTGTGAGTTAAAAGTGCTTTTAGGGAGGCAAGGCACGAGTGAGCTACTGGACAAACGGTGTGGCATGACGGCTTCGCAGCCTAGTGTCAAGAGTATGCTATGATGGCATGGTGGCTTGCGGGCGATAAGTAGGCCGGACAGCAGACAAATATACTTAATGGGCAAAGGGGCGTCATGACTTGGTGTCGTGATGCCAAGGCAAGTGTTGGCATAGGCATGGGCAAAGTGTGGTGCATGGGACTTGGCCAAAAATGGGGTGCAGCAGCTGAAAGACATGGGCAAATGACTGCCTAGCATAGGCAGCAGGCTTGGCCGCAGGCTGGGCATGTGCAGCGCACATGGGCAAGCAGTTACGGGCGGTTGAGCGCCTAAAACGTAGGCTGATGTGGGCAAAACGTGGCCTAAGTGGCCCTGCCAAGTGTAAAATCATCCCTATCCTATTGCAACTGCCTTGGCCAGAATCCCCATTGTATTTAAGTCATTGTTTAGCCATTTTTCATACTTAGACAGAATTTTACTAGTTTTCTTAGGGAAGAAAACGTCCAGCCTTGGTGGCTTTTGTAATATTGGTTCCTATGTAGTTCGTTAAAGGTTGGAAAAAGGGTTTCCCGTATGTGTGCTCTCTCTTTTACTTATTGCCTTAACGTTCTTGAGTGTTTATCTTTACAAATACTTCAATCATCTGCCTATATAAATTACAAACGTTGCTGTTCCAAATCAAACGACCCTATTATTTTTTAAGTGTTGGAACGGGCTGAAGCCTTGCTTGTTGCTTGGCTGCTGCACGGGGCAAACCTCGGAGGATTTGAACTCTCGAGAAACGCCCCCGTGACATCTCCAACATGAAACATAACATGCACTAGACACCTATACTTGCTTCAAAACATCTGAAGATCAAATATATCAACATTATATACAAATGGTGGACCTAAAAGATGTCTGAAGTGAATGAACACAATCTGAGCAATTGTTTTTCCTAAACACAATAAATAGAAATGAACCGTCATAGTATTATACGTGACATTACCTAAATCCTTCCTTGCTTGCTCTGTTTTCCCTTGTTCTTGCAGCCTCATGTACCTTTCATGAGCTTGATGTTTCTCTATCTCTTCTCTGTGAGCAAGAATCAAGTGAAATAACAATAATATATAAGGTCAAAAGCTGCAGATGAAAAAGAAAAATTCAAACGAACATTACAGTAAATTGCCAAGGAAGATGCAAGTTTGTAGATCCTTTATAGGATCTCACTCAACAGCACTTTGGCAAATCGCCATTTTCGAAATCGAAATACAAACATCACAAAGATCATAGAAAACTTGAAATTACTACCAGATATACTATGTTAAAAATTATGAACCACATGTTAAATGATGGCACTAATAGTTGGGATACGAGGCAGAATTGATATAGCTAAGACATGCTCAGTGTTTTGGACGGCGTAAGGCGACAAGGGCAAATTTCACCGAGGCGAGAGGCGAGAGACGCTCGCCTTTTTAAAGTGAGGCGCCGAATAATGCCAAAAAATAAAAATATTATAATGCATATAGAAATAACCAAAATCTCAAGCAATAGCATAATAATAGCAAACATTTCAATTTAAAAACTAAAAATAGATAGTCTAGAACTTGAATGACTCAATAATTCATTAGACCAGGGTCTTTATTTCTATCATTCTTTTTGCTACCACTACCCTCTGAAGCCTTTTTTTAAAAAAAAAAAAAAAAAGAAAAACACTGTGAGAAACAAGAACAGGAAAGAAGAGGAAGGAAAAGAATAGAAAAAATTTGTTTGAGAGAAGAGAGAAGTTTAACTGTTTAAGAAGAACAAAGAAGAAATAAATAACAGTAAGAAGGAAGAAAGAGGAAGTACCTTTCTGGAGAAGGAAAGAAGAAAGAAGCACAGCTTTTTTGTGGTTTTAATGAAACCCTAATTTCGGTTTTAATGTTTATACTTTATAGCAGCCTTTTTTAAATTTAAAAAAAAAAAATTACAAAGGCAGCACCTTTTCTCGCCTTTTCTGCATCGCTTCGTCGCCTTTTCAAACCTGGATCGCTTCAAACATCAATGGCGAGTAAGCCTCACCTCGCCTCTCGCCTAAGGCGAGCGCCTTTCAAAACACTGGACATGCTCAGGTAATCTAGTGGAAACAGCCTCTCCACCTTGGTTTTTTTTTTTGGGG
Organism: Petunia secreta; assembly: GCA_029990175.1. Lineage (NCBI taxonomy): Eukaryota > Viridiplantae > Streptophyta > Magnoliopsida > Solanales > Solanaceae > Petunia > Petunia secreta. Next base: position 152,350 of record JARKIP010000131.1, read on the forward strand.
GGGGGGGGGGGGGGGGGTAAGGTCTGCGTACTCCCCCCCCCCCCCCCCCACACACACACTTGTGGTGGGGATAACACTGGGTATGTTATGTTTGGTTTGGTATGCTCAGGTAATCTAGCAATTGCCAGGAATATGTTATTTGATTTCCAGCATTTTCAAGTCCTACGGACAAGTACTCAATCTGCCTCCTGAACGTTATGTAAGCCAACAAAGATGTAGAAGGGAGGGATCTTGCCAGTTGCTGAGATGCCTCGACAAGCTCTGGGTGTAAGTGAATGAACTTGCAAAAGGGTATTCCTCATAGAAACTCTCTTGAACTGAAGCTAGTTCACGGTCCACCGGCATTCTCTGTGATCTTAAATATCTACTAGTGTTCTTGCTTAAAGCAAAATTTTCCTTTCATGACAGCCTCCTCCCAGGCAATTCTGTTAATTATCCAGGGGAGGCTAATGGTTGTTAGTGGAACAGCAAGAAGCCCTTTTTCTTCCAGTAAGCAGGGCCAGTAAAAAACTTACATATGATGGAAATCAAGAAGTAAGCAACAGTCATGAAGCATAAGAACCAAAAATAGGAGCATCTTAGCTTAAATATCATTTAAGTACCAAACATAATTGATGCCATGGATAGTACGAGGCACACAGTATGCCTTCTCTTTCAACTTCACACGAACAAAGTAAATGACAAAAAGTTAAGAGAGATCCATTATGACAATATCATACTAGGAAAGCAATAGACAAGCTTCAACAAACCTCTCACGTCTTGAGAGCTCAGTTGTTTTTTCAATCTGCAAAACAAAAGATCCTCATTCAAATACAAGTCCAGCAAACAATCAATATCAAACGATAACAAAAGATTACATTCTTACGTCGACGTTTTTAGCTTTCACATTTTTTGGCTTGACCAAATTAGGGTTCTCTATCTCAATGATACCTTGTGTACCTTTCGTCTTCTGAGTGAACAACCAAAAGCAAGGAGCAAATGTTAAATGCAGCTCTTGAAGCCTCGTAAATTAAAACCACATTAAATTTTTAAATAAAAAATTCTCTTTTTTCTTTTGGTTGGGAATGCATCATAATTAACTGACTTCTGCTTCTCCATTTGATTCTTCTTCAGACTCCTCCTCAGATGCATCAGATCTCTCATCATCCTCATGTTCAGCCTCTTCCTGAGGAAATCAAATTCATTAAAGAAAACGAACTGCATCACGGTAACCCAAACATCACTGATAATCATAAGTCACTAGCAGCCATTAAAGAACAGATAATTCTTCATTTAGAAACAAAAAACATTTTAGTTACAAACCAAGATAAAATTATACTGATTTAGCGAGAACTATAACATCTTCAGAGACAACCACAAAAAGAGACATGGAGATCTAAGTTAGTGACGCAGTTCAGATATACCAGTCAAGCAACCAAGGAGGAAAATGTGATAGCAATCACTATCTTTTGCTAGGTTAGTAGGTTATCATTGCAGTTAGAAGTAACATTTTGAAGTGAACAACTAACAAGCTCACTAGTGCTTTTTGACTATGGAACCAACAAAATAATTTTACTAGGTGTTGACTCACTAATCCCATCATTTCCTATTAAATAGCTATCAACAGGCAAACATCTAATGAAAAACAAGATAAACTAAGACAGGAGATGAGAAAAACTGAAGTAGAAGATATTTACCTGCCTAAATGTGCGAGGACGTCGAGCAGAAGTACCAGCAACTGCAATATCAAAAGAAGAATCAAGATAGTTCACCCGATCATTGTGCACGACTAACACACACTATTAATTTCAGAAGCAACACCAAGGTGTTGCCATTTACATTTAGTGGTTTCTTCGGAAGACATATTGTTAAATCCCAGCCAATAATGAGACCATCAATGGGGCTGAGTTAAGCGAAGATGATATTACAGCTGCAACAATTGGGAGTCTAAGTGGTTTGCATTAGTTATTATACAGCAGAGTATGTAGTGGTGTTGGGTATCAAACTATAGTTTGTCAGACGTCTCTCTCATCTTTTGCTAAGTATGCTTCCTCATCTCATTCTTGCTATCTAAGTTACTTTTCGAGCAATTTCTTTGTAATCCTTTCAATTTTTCATACATAAAATTAGTGTTTGGTTCAAGTTAACTTGTTTGTTTTATTGGTGCATTCATTGAGAGTCAATCAACGCATGGAGCCGCGACTCAGAGAGGTGGACTATGCCAAGAGTGGTGGTCTGGACCCAAGAGGGGTGCCAGCCATGACCAACTGACTAACGAGGCACTCGAACTGGCGGCCTGTGCCACGAGTGGTGGTCTGGACCCAAGAAGGGGTGGCAGCTGTTCGTTGCTCACCTATTGTTTCCTTTCCGACGGGTAATTATAACATGAAACAAAATTGCAGATCTAAAAAAAAAAAAAAAAAGAGATATAAACGTACTCATCTCCTCGGGAGTGGAGAACTGGCGGCGACCAGTAGGCTTCCCCTAAACTTTCCTCTTCCCATCCTTTCTTTCTTACTCGCTCTCTCTCTCTCTCTCTCTCTCTCGCGCACAAGAAAAAGAGGAAATTGTGAAGGTCTGCGTGCTACTTCTCAGATTCTCGCAAGTGGGAATCTTATGCTGGTATTGGCTACTTGGATTTTATAACTCCACTAGCACTATAAGGGATCGTTTGGTATGCATTCTGTATTTAGATAATACCCTCCTAAAAACCCACATTATTTTATTATTTATACAATGTTTGATTGTACTTTTCACTTCCACATAAAACTTGGCATTATTTTATATAATGTTTGTTTGTATTATTTTGTGGAGGATAGAGGATGAAATAAGAATGTAGGTATTAGTAATGTCTGTATTAAATTTTTAAATGACAAAATTAACTCTCACAATAGTAAATTTTTTTGGTTCTTTCAACCAATATTTTAAATTATACATTATATATTAATTTTTAATATGCCAATGATTCAATAACAAATAATCTTTGGATTACAATACTTACAATGCTAAATTCTCATATAACTAATATATTGTGCAAAATACAGCTTGCACACGTAGCACAGGAATGAGACATCGTTCTAAGCCAGCATCGATTTGTTATGAATTTCATTAAAGTCTTGCAAGCAAAAATATTTTAAGTGTTCAGTCGTGCTTTTCAACAAGATAAAGGTTAACACTAAGAAAGAAAAGTTAAACTTCATAAAATAGGCTCGAAGGCTTCAAAAATTATTTACATATTTAGGCCCGAACGCCATAACAAAAAACAAAAAGAAGGAAATGATCAAGCATCGGGGTCATCTTCACGAGGAGAACCATTTTCGCCCTCGGAAGTCTCATCTTCGTTGTCCTCTTCTTCTTCTTCTTTTTCATCATCCTCGGCCTCATCATCGCCCGAACCTTCACTTGAAGGAAGCTCATCTATGATAGCCTGGGCTCGAGCAGCGTCACTTTTGGCCTTAGCAGTCTCTTTGTCCAAGTCAATCTCTCCAGCTTTACACTACTCGAGAACTTTCAGTCGAGTTTTGATGATGGCGCAGCTCTTGTCCAACTCAGCCCTCGTGGCCTTGGCCTTGGCCTTCTCCTCCAAAGCGACAATCTTGCCCCGAAGACGAAGGGATTCGAATTCAAGCGCTGGAATCTGCTCCGCCTGGCCCTCAAATTCTTTTATTTTAAGTATGCTCTCGGCCATCTTGTTAAACTTGAGCAGCCTCAGAAAATTGGGCATTGGCCCGATCCAGCTCGCCGCGAAGCCCTTCTGCCTTAGCAGTCAGCCTCGAGCTCTCAACTCTATGGCTTTCATTTAAAGCTTGCATTTGAGCCTCGTAAGCGGCGACGGCCTCACGCAGATCAAAGCTAGACTTAGCCAATTGAGCCTTCAAGGATGAAATCTCAACCTTGTACCCCTCTTTTTGGCGGTCCCAGGCATCTCCCACGCGTTGAAGTTCTGCAACTCGATGGCGCTCAATTTGCATCTTCTTGAGCGAATACAAGAAGCTCTGTAAAATGTTTAAGGAAAGGTTAGAGCAAGAACGGTAATTGAAAAAAAATTACGAACATTGGATCTTACCTGAACTGCGTTAGCAGTAGAGTAAGCCATCACCGCCTCCGGAGACAGGGTCTTGACATGATCTTCTTCTTTTGGGCCGAACAGCTGAGTAAGATTCAGGGGGACATCCATTGTGCCGTCGAAATGACACAAGTCGACAGGGACCTCGACTCTCCTCATGGCCCTTTCAGAAACTGAGGCATTAGAAGGCTCGGAGCTGGCACGAGTGGCATTAGTGCTCATCCTCGGCATGGATTGGAGGATAACAGGCTGGACCCAACTTTGGCCTTGCCCTTGGCTTTATCAGTTATATGGCCAGAGCCCTCGAGGTCTACTACTTCAACATTCTTAGGGACCTCGGCCCCCTCGTCGTCTGTTTCATCCCTAAGCTTGAATTGGGATGTAGAAAGAGGCTTATCATATTTCGTCTCGGTACGAGGGCGCACCTCTCGAGTTGATTTCTCTGAGGCCCCTCTTTTTCTCTTTGGATCTGCATAAGGGTAATTTGGAGGTTTAGAGGTGACATTGGAAGACCTAGTAATTGTTCTGAAGTGACCGAGAAAGATATCATCCTCACCTCGAAAAGTTCCCTGACCAGGAGAGCACTTCGAGGCTTTGGAGGGCCTGGACTTCTTGAAAGTGCTAGCCAAGCTCGCTATCGCAGCTAGTATCGGCATCGGGGGCCTTTTTTTCTTTATTCTTCCCCTTTTCTCTCTTCTTTTCCTTGGGTTTGGCAATAGCAGCCTTGCAAGGGAAACCTGTCACAGGAAGAATAAAATTAATAAATTATGGAAACCTTGAATACTCCCCGAAGGGATTAAAGCTGTGACAAGACACTCACCGTGTCTCTTGCATACCCATTGGTTCTCCTTTTCAGTGGTGATGCTCACCCAAGTCCTGTTGGGCCGCTTTTGAGTCACCATTATCGCTTGAACCCAATCGATTAGATCGGCTGGGGTTTCGATGGGAACCTTATTGGCTACAAAGGAAATAAAGCATGTAAGACGAGTTACAATCAAAGGGATCAGAAGAAACAGTTAAGTAAAGGCTGAAAGAAAATCACTTATGTTCGATGTTCCACGCCTCGGGGAACCCGGGCTCGACGGATAATTGGTGAGTTGGAAGAAGAATATAACAATCAGCCCAGCCTCGGTCCCTTGTGTCCTCTGTGTTATCAGGGAATATTTGTCCCGATTGTTTAAAACCATGATCCTACCCCTGTAAAAGGTGGGATAGAAAAGAGAAATTAAGTGTTGGAAGGTGAAATGCACCCCAGCCTTTCGGCATAGAAAATCGAGGCACCCAACGAACCTCCATATCGTCATGATGAGTTTGTTATGAAGAATTGTCTGTTTCCTCACCCCTATTTTTGTATCATCTATGCCTCTCATCCCCCTTCCTCTAGTTTATCTTCCAGTCTATTTCCTTATTGTTGTTAGCTACTTTCCTTATAATTCTTCACTGAGTTTACCAATCAATTCAACCTGATTTATTGTTAAAGTTCTGTGTTATTGAGATGTTCCAAATAATATTACAAAAAATAGAACTAAAATATGAAGAAAGATAATTGAGATTGAATGAGTGAGTGGGTGAATGAAAGATATCGTTACTACTCCATTGATTCCTGCATACAACCCATGTTTAGTTTGAATTTTTATTATAGTTTATAGTGACGGATTTTATGATTCATTTTGATCTAGCGATGCCCTTTTACATTTCCAGGAATTAAACATATGAAACTAATGCATTCTTTCTATCTGTTATATATGCAAGTGATACCCAATAGCCAATAAAATTTTGATGAATGGTCAGGTTATTTAAGTGGAATTAAAATTATAGTATTTGTGAGCATTACTACTACAAAGCTTATTTTCTTCCAATTTAAATTATTTTGGTTTCTTCCTAGTAAGTTCTCTCAAACGGAATTTCAAAATACATTTTGATAATATGACTGGTTTTATTTGAGATAATATCACTTGGAAGCCACTCATGTGATTTGTACCAGAAATATTGAGAGGAAATCCTACTAAATCTATATGGTTACTTTTCTTTAGTTCTTAACATTCAGTTGCTATGAAAGCAACGATGGTACAAACTTATATATCTCTTCTTGAATATTTTTAGTGTAAAGTCAATGGCCTCAGTTAAATTTAGTTGTACAATTTGCAGAATAAGATTGAATACATTATATTAAGAAAATTGAAGTTTGCATAAAAGAAATGGTTACTTACTTTCATTGGCTTTGAGTCATTAATCCAATTTCACACTTACGTTCAAATCACAAGCAAATATAAAGAATTTCATATTGCGCTACAAGATAGTTAACATAAAATACTTAGTTTTTTATATAGTTTGAGTACATGCTCAAAGTATGTGCTTAGATACTATTATTGTTGGGTTTAATGGAAGAATGTGAATGGGAAATGGGTAAAAAGTAAAAAGATTCCCTTTTATAGGGAAAGGTTCCCTTTTGTAGGGAAATACATTTTCTCCCACATTGGTAGAGGAAAAGGATTTTGTTGGGTTTAAATAGAGATTTACTTCTCTTAGCTCTTAAAAGGGTTGAGAAGAAGGGAAGCCTCGCGCCGTCGTCGCTCGTCTCGGCTTCGGCTTCGCTCGATTGATTGACTTAAATTTTTGGACCAACAAAACTAAAATATTAATTAATTAATTAATATTTTATCCGGACAGCTCCGTTTGTGTAACGGGCAGCTGAAGTGGTTCAGTACCCGGGCAGACGAAGCAACATCAGCAGATTAGTTCCTCCACGTTTCCCTCCACGTTTTACATTAAAGTCAGTCATGAAGTGGTAGATTAATTCCTCCACATTAAAGTCAGTCAATAGTGATAGATTAATTGCTTCACATTGAAGTCAGTCATTAGCGGACAATTAAACTCTCCCACGTTTTCTCATTAATCACCAGGTATGTCTCTTCACCTGCCCTTGGATGTCTATATAAACTGATCATTTGTCAGTCCTTGATCACGACAGACAGACGACAGATAACATAGACTAAAGCTCTGAGATAGAGACTCCACAGAGACTCAAACTCGGACAGATAAGAGAAGTAACCTCGGACAGAGGATACACAATCTCGGGCATAAGATAGAAACACTCGGGCAGAGAAAAACACTGACAGAAAGCATATCTCACCGCATCCCCTCCCTTTCTGCATATTAAGTGAGTCGTGTGATTTGCTCCGTTCTTTGTGTTCGCCATGTTCTAACCGTTTGAAGTGCCGCTACGGTAGAACTGTTATCCCGTTCCATCCTGGGAGAAATTAACCCATGAACCTTGGGCATCGTGAGGGGGTTAGATTTCTTAAGGAGACACAAGCAACTTGTGGGCTCGGGATCGTCCTATGCTAACAACTTATTTGCTGCAGGTTTTTGTATCTTCTAATTTATTTCAAGTGCAGGAACTACAAGCTTAAGAAATCTATTGATATTTATTTTCTGCGCTTAAATAAATATTGTTTAAGGAGACTCAAATCTTTGTGGTTTTCTGCTCCTAAACTGCATATTAATCTGCTCGGGGAGACTAAAACCTTTGTGGTTTTTCTGCTCCTGTATTGCATATTACTCTGTTCGTGAGGATTAAAACCTTTGTGGTTTTTCTACTCCTAATTACTGTGACATAATCTGTTCGTAGAGACTAAAAGCCTTCGTGGTTTTTTCTACTCCAATTGCTTAAACAGTTTATTGATATTGTTTCTGTCCGTGTCATTTTGCAGAGATGACAAACGGAGTGGAACAAACTGTCCCTGCTGTGAATACGAATGCTACCGCAGTTTCTGGTGCTGCTGGGCCTAGCCGTGCTGCTGCAACGGTTATGCCACCTGCAGAGAAACCGGGGAAGTTTTCTGGTGTGGACTTTAAGAGATGGCAGCAAAAGATGTTCTTTTATCTGACCACCTTAAGCCTGCAAAGGTTTATTAAGGAGGATGCTCCAGTCCTGACTGATGAAACACCTGAAAACGAACGCTTCCTCGTGATTGAGGCTTGGACTCATTCTGACTTCCTATGCAAGAATTATATTCTAAGTGGCTTGGAAGATGTCTTGTACAATATTTGTAGTAACGTTGAAACGTCTAAGAAACTGTGGGATGTTCTAGAAAAGAAATATAAGACTGAAGACGCTGGACTGAAGAAATTTGTGGCTGCCAAATTTCTGGATTATAAAATGGTGGATAACAAATCTGTTGTGTCCAAAGTCCAAGAACTTCAAGTCCTTATCCATGATCTCCTTGCTGAAGGTTTGATCTTGATTAATACTTCTGTTAAGAGTATTATTTATACTGTTGCTAACAAACTTCTCTGTGAAGGTTTGAAGATTAATGAAGCGTTTCAAGTTGCAGCCATGATTGAAAAGTTACCTCCTTCCTGGAATGACTTTAAAAATTACTTGAAACACAAGCGCAAGGAGATGACCCTTGAAGATTTGGTTGTACGCTTAAGAATTGAAGAGGACAACAAATCTGCTGCAAAGAAGGCTCGTGGAAGTGCTGCAATAGCGGGAGCAAATATTGTTGAGCACACTCCAAATCAAAATAAGAGAAAGAAGCCTTCTGGAGGGAAGACCAACCCCAGCAAGAAAAGGTTCAAGGGAAATTGCTACAACTGTGGCAAGAGTGGACATAAGTCCGCAGACTGTCGTGCTGCAAAGAAGGACAGGAAAAAGGAAAAAGGTCAAGCAAACATGGTTGAAGAGACAAAATTGGCTCAAGGAGTGCAAGACATTGATCTGTGCGCTATGATTTCTGAATGCAACTTAGTTGGAAATCCTAAACAATGGTGGATTGATTCAGGAGCCACCCGCCATGTTTGTGCTGTGAAGGAAGCCTTTGCTTCATATGCTCCCGCTGGACCTGATGAGGCGCTCTCTATGGGCAATTCTGCAACGGCCAAAATTGAAGGATATGGGAAGATATTCCTCAAAATGACGTCTGGCAAGGTTGTGACTCTGACCAATGTTCTTCACGTTCCTGAGATAAGGAAGAACTTGGTGTCTACTGCACTTCTCGTGAAAAACGGGTTTAAGTGTGTGTTTGTTTCTGACAAAGTTGTAATAACTAAGAATGAGCTGTATGTAGGAAAAAGCTACCTGACTGAGGGCCTTTTCAAACTCAATGTAATGGTCGTTGACACTATGAATAAAATTGCAGCTTCTTCTTACTTACTTGAGTCAAATAATTTATGGCATTCTCGTTTGGGACATGTCAATCATAAAACCTTGCGAAAAATGATCAATTTAGAAGTATTGCCTAAATTTGATTGCGCTAAGTCAAAATGTCAAGTATGTGTTGAGTCTAAATATGCTAAACACCCTTACAAGTCAATTGAAAGGGACTCTGAACCATTAGACTTAATTCATACAGATATTTGTGACATGAAGTCAATACCATCTCGCGGTGGAAAGAAGTATTTCATAACTTTTATTGACGATAGCACTCGTTACTGCTATGTTTATTTACTTAGTAGTAAAGATGAGGCAATTGACGCATTCAAGCAATACAAAAATGAAGTTGAAACGCAACTTAACAAAAGGATCAAAATGATAAGAAGTGATAGGGGTGGAGAATATGAATCTCCTTTTGAACAAGTGTGTTTGGAATATGGCATTATTCATCAAACAACTGCCCCCTACACGCCCCAATCTAATGGGATTGTGGAAAGGAAAAATCGAACCTTAAAGGAGATGATGAATGTCTTGTTGATAAGTTCGGGTCTACCCCAGAACTTGTGGGGGGAAGCCTTATTCACGGCTAATCAAATACTCAATCGAGTTCCCCATAGCAAAACACTGTCCATTCCTTATGAAAAGTGGAAAGAAAGGAAGCCCAACTTGAATTACTTCAAAGTGTGGGGGTGTTTGGCAAAAGTGCAAGTCCCAAAACCCAAAAGGGTTAAGATTGGACCGAAAACAGTTGATTGTGTTTTCATTGGGTATGCTATAAACAGTAAAGCATATCGGTTTCTGGTTCATAAATCAGAAAATCCCGACATTCACGTTAATACGGTGATGGAATCAGATAGTGCTGAATTCTTTGAAACGATATATCCGTATAAGAAGGAATGTGAGTCAGTTGGTGAAAGATCCAAACGACCTCGGGGAGGAACCAAAGGAAAGTCACCAAATGAGGAAGAACCAAGACGGAGCAAGCGTCAAAGAACTTCTACTTCATTTGGAGATGACTTTGTCACTTTTCTGTTGGAAAATGAGCCTCGGACGTTTAAAGAAGCGATGTCTTCTTCAGACTCTCCGTTTTGGAAAGAGGCAGTCAATAGTGAAATAGAATCTATTTTGAGCAACCATACTTGGGAGTTGGTTGATCTTCCTCCTGGAAACAAACCATTAGGTTCTAAATGGATTTTCAAAAGGAAAATGAAAGCTGATGGCACTATTGACAAGTACAAGGCAAGGCTTGTTGTTAAAGGATATAGACAACAAGAAGGTCTTGACTACTTTGACACATACTCGCCGGTAACCAGAATTACATCCATTCGTATGTTAATAGCGTTAGCCGCCGTGTATGGTCTGGAAATCCATCAAATGGACGTTAAGACAGCGTTCTTAAACGGGGATTTGGAGGAAGAAATTTACATGGAACAACCTGAAGGGTTCGTGGTTCCAGGTAAAGAAAAGATGGTGTGTAAACTTGTTAAGTCACTTTATGGACTGAAACAAGCACCTAAACAATGGCATGCGAAATTTGATCATACAATGTTATCAAATGGCTTTAAAATTAACGAGTGTGACAAATGTGTCTACATTAAGAACACTCCTAATTTTGTAGTCATTGTTTGCTTATATGTGGACGACATGTTGATCATGAGCAATGACATTGTCAATATCAATGCTACGAAACGCATGTTGACTAGCAAGTTTGATATGAAAGACTTAGGAGTTGCGGACTTAATTCTGGGTGTTAAGATCCATAGAACTCCTCAAGGTCTGGCGTTGTCTCAAACTCACTACATCAATAGTGTTCTTGAAAAATTTGAATATTTGGATTTTAAAATTTCAAAGACTCCTATTGATATAAACCTCGCTCTCAAGAAGAACAAAGGTCAAAGCACGTCGCAACGGAATTATGCACGTATTTTGGGAAGTTTGATGTACGTCATGAATTGTACTCGACCAGATATAGCTTGTGCTATAAGTAAACTAAGTCGATACACGAGTAATCCCAATCAGACCCATTGGATGGCAATGAAACGTGTTTTGGGGTATTTAAAATACACTCAAGACTTTGCATTGCGTTATAACAAGTATCCTGCAGTCATTGAAGGATATTGTGATGCCAATTGGATCACCGGCACAACTGATTCTAAGTCCACAAGTGGATATATTTTCGCACTTGGTGGAGGAGCGGTGTCTTGGAAATCGTCCAAACAAACGTGTATTGCCCGCTCTACTATGGAAGCTGAATTCATAGCCTTAGATAAAGCCGGTGAAGAAGCTGAATGGCTTCGGAACTTTTTGGAAGACATTCCGTTCTGGCCTAAACCGTTGACACCAATTTGTATACATTGTGATAGTCAATCGGCTATAGGAAGAGCGAGGAATGTCATGTATAACGGTAAGAATCGTCACATACGACGAAGGCATAAAACCGTTAGGGACCTACTCTCTAGAGGAATTATCACCATTGATTACGTGAAATCAAGGGATAATGTGGCGGATCCACTTACAAAAGGCCTAACTAGAGAGGCGGTTGAATGTTCATCGAAGGGAATGGGACTATGGCCAAGGACAAGTCATCACGGCGGCAACTCTACCTAGCAGACTGGAGATCCCAAGAACTAGGTTCAAGGAGAATACAAAGTTGTGTATGACGGTCCAACATAGTCAATTAAATGATTGGTCCATTCTCGTGATGAGACAATGTTCAAGTACCAAGGATAAAATGCTAGAGGCATTGTTTAATGATTATCTAAGTTTGATATTGTGGTTATCAAACAGTGTATATCTATAGGATTACATGTTTAGAAATCACCTATGTAAGTGTGAAGTGGAAGCCGCTTCAAGGAGAATTCTGTTGGCTAATTCTTTAAGCACTTATGAAACCAGGCGGTGTTCATGGCTGAAACGAACACAACAGTGAGAACCAAAGACGGTTAAGGGTTAGTTGTGTGACTTACGTTGTCTAGGTATACACCAAAGTTCGACGGTTCAAAGATATCAAATCTACCGATTGATCGAGTATATCCGATGTATGTTCACTACGGAAAGTTCAAAGGGAAACCTACTTATCCAGATGCGACTAATTCTTTCTTGCAAATCACACAAGTCTGTCATGCATATGTCCATTCAGCCATTCCCCATTCATGTAGGGGATTGTTGGGTTTAATGGAAGAATGTGAATGGGAAATGGGTAAAAAGTGAAAAGATTCCCTTTTATAGGGAAAGGTTCCCTTTTGTAGGGAAATGCACTTTCTCCTACATTGGTAGAGGAAAAGGATTTTATTGGGTTTAAATAGAGATTTACTTCTCTTAGCTCTTAAAAGGGTTGAGAAGAAGGGAAGCCTCGCGCCGTCGTCGTCGCTCGTCTCGGCTTCGGCTTCGGATTCGGATTTGGTCAATTGATATGATTGATTGACTTAAATTTTTGGACCAACAAAACTAAAATATTAATTAATTAATTAATATTTTATCCGGGCAGCTCCGTTTGTGTAACGGGCAGCTGAAGTGAGTCAGCAACGGGCAGCTGAAGTGGTTCAGTACCCGGGCAGACGAAGCAACATCAGCAGATTAGTTCCTCCACGTTTCCCTCCACGTTTTACATTAAAGTCAGTCATGAAGTGGTAGATTAATTCCTCCACATTAAAGTCAGTCAATAGTGGCAGATTAATTGCTTCACATTGAAGTCAGTCATTAGCGGACAATTAAACTCTCCCACGTTTTCTCATTAATCACCAGGTGTGTCTCTTCACCTGCCCTTGGATGTCTATATAAACTGATCATTTGTCAGTCCTTGATCACGACAGACAGACGACAGATAACATAGACTAAAGCTCTGAGATAGAGACTCCACAGAGACTCAAACTCGGACAGATAAGAGAAGTAACCTCGGACAGAGGATACACAATCTCGGGCATAAGATAGAAACACTCGGGCAGAGAAAAACACTGACAGAAAGCATATCTCACCGCATCCCCTCCCTTTCTGCATATTAAGTGAGTCGTGTGATTTGCTCCGTTCTTTGTGTTCGCCGTGTTCTAACCGTTTGAAGTGCCGCTACGGTAGAACTGAGAAATTAACCCGTGAACCTTGGGCATCGTGAGGGGGTTAGATTTCTTAAGGAGACACAAGCAACTTGTGGGCTCGGGATCGTCCTATACTAACAACTTATTTGCTGCAGGTTTTTGTATCTTCTAATTTATTTCAAGTGCAGGAACTACAATTATAAACTAATATGTATATGTCATGTGCCTCCAAATATACTATTCTCACCTATCCATGACTTTTTCGCCTCATTAAATCATTTGATTATGATTTTTTGGTTTGCTTTACAATAATCGTCCAATGCAGTTAAGTTTTTACCTTTATTAGTAGCTAAAAATCGATTTAAGTGATAAAAGAATAAGGAGAAGACACATGTAAATCTTGTGTGGTATAAATATGCGACCTGGATAAGTTTTTACACAATAAAAAAAGGTTGATTACATTTATATATAATATAATACTATCTATTATGAGAAATTAGCAACGATATAGATATAACAAAACAGAATAATACTTTGATATAACAATTGGTAAAAATAATTAAAAAATAAAACATTTGTATCTTACTATTTTTACACGCAAATATAAGGGAATAAAATCTTTTATAGAAGAGTTTATTTCCCTCAAAACTCTTTCTCCTCTATTTATACGCAACAGTCTCTTCTCCGTTTCGCACCAATTTCTTCCATGTTTCTACGGCTACAAAATAGGGTTTTGATAAACAAAAATTCACAATCTACTACAACAAATCCAACCAAGTTTTAAACGCAAATTTTTTATAAAACTTATATCAACAACCGATTTCTAGGCAAAGCCAATTTTTGGAACCAATTTTATACTAATTTTGCTGAAGCACATTAGGCGATTGGATAAAGTTGAAAATTATGTTTATTTTACGGTTAATTGTAATAAGTTTAGATTCGAATTTGAGGTCTTAGTAGATACAATTGTGAAACAACTAAGAAATAATAGAACTAGTAAACAGTTGATAATCAACTACTACCTCCATCCCAATTTACATGACGGTGTTTGAATTTACACAAAGTTTAAGAAATAGAGGTTGACTTTGTAAATTTTCAAATTTACCCTTGAAAAAGCAAGAAAGAAAAGATTGAAGTAATTAAAAATTATTGAAAACTTTTAAATTAGTAGAGTCCAACAAAGGTAAAATAGAGATGGTGCATAAAATAGTTGTCAAATAATAAAGTGTGACATTCTTTTTGGGACGGACTAAAAAGAAAATAGTGACACATAAATTAGGACATAGGGAGTAAAAGTTTATTGATCGAGGTCCGAGTTGGGGGATCCATAACAACATGGGAGTTTAGGTGTACTGGCACAACCCGGATAACCGGCTAGGCCGTGCGGGCACCCAACATCCTCCCAAGACATCTAGGAGTACAAAAAAAAAATATACATCTTCCAAAAAGAGCAAAACAAGACTATCAACACAAAACTAGAACTTGTGGCCATCTTGGACAAGAGCTGGTTCACCTTGACAGCTGATCACACCTTCGCTCCTCAATCTCCAGTCGTACTAGATCATAGAGCAAAACCTGCTGAACCAAAGTAAATAAGCAAAAAATAAAAAGAGGGTGAGTCGAAAGGACTCCGTATATGGGGCCTAGCTAGCGACCTCGAAGAACCAGATAAGCTAGCCAGGAAGAAGAGAGAACGAAACTTCAATCAACAACCTCAATCAAGCGTACAGTAACATAGAGTAAACAACAATTAATCCCATGTAACAAGTATACCGATAACATACAACTGATAACCAGATTATATATAACAATGTATGTAACAGAAAAGTATGAATACAATATAACACACTAGGATCACATGTGCCAGAACACCTTATCGAAATAGGCTCCACCATGTTATGGAGAAACTCCACATTGCCTTGAGAATCATGCAAACTCTATATTGCATTGAGTGTGGTGCAGCTATATCCATAATGCATCCAAAGTAATGAAGACTATATCCATAGTCCGTCAAGAATAAAGGAAAATTATATCCATAGTACCCAAAGTCCTATTTCAAAGTGGAATACTCATGCCTTCGAGGAGAATATTTTGATACACAGTATGCCATAATAGCTCTCAACCAGTATCCTTAACCACTATAGATCACCTTTGTTTGTAAAATAACATTAAGCTTATATCTCATCAATTGATAATTATAACAACTACAAAACTCTCTATTCCCAATTTCATAACTATTGTAACTTCAAAACCTTTATCCTCAACGTAACACTTATGATTCAAGCCTAACAATTGATATCAATAACAATAATAGGATTTCTATCTTTAACTTTCCACTATACGCGTTATAATCCAATAACTAACGATCATATCAATATCAAAATATATTCATTCTTGGCTCGATACCAAGCCTAAGGCAACACAACACAATACAATAATATAATGTAAGTAGAGCTAAGGCATAGTAAGTACACCTAACAACAGCTATGCATATAAGAAACACATGGGTAGAACATCCATAAGGCCGAAGGCTGTCAAAGATTAGGATGAAATCACTTATCTCAAATACTAGGTCAATAAGGTTACTGAATAACCTCCTTTCCCTTCCGATGCCTTTCAAAATAATCCATTTCTGAGGCAAATAAGTTCAATCACACATACAAGTGCCTATAGGATGATTAGTTAATGTTTCGACAAAGAAAAAAGGAAAATTACCAAACTACTTCTGAACCGGACTTAACCGAAAGCCCATAATTATACATTTCCGGACTCCTCGCAGTCCCACAATTTTATTATCCCATTAATTTCCATAATTAAGTTCAATTGGGTTAAATTCCTCAATTTCATAATTTTAGGGTTCAAACCCAACTTTCCCAAGCCAAATTCAAGAAATTCTAACTCAAGAATCATGAATTAACACAAATTGAATGATATAGGATTGGTACCTGTTCAAAGTCAACTATTTGATACTTGGATTTTTCCTTAGAATCATCTTAATCTTGATAGGAAGGAGTGTGGAATGAAAGTTGCCAACCAAAATATTTTTATACTTATGAAGCAACGCCATCGCGCACCACCAGCCAGTGTCTTGCCTCAACACATTGCGAATGCGGCCATTCTTGCGCTGCTGTGCAGAGAAACCACCAGAACCCAGCGCTATCGCGCAGCTCCTAGCGTGATCTTGCGGACAAGTTTTCAGGAGGTGCACCAGCATCAGCTAGTGCTGCATTTTGGGTCTGAATGGGACCCTACGAGGCTCGGAATGACCCCATACTTTGCACACAAGTTGTACAACTCATATAGAACCTACTTACAAAGATGAATCTCGAAATGGATCCCCTAAACACAAGCAAAAATATATTAATGTCCTAATAGTTTACTTTTGAAAGTTCACACAGGTCAAAAATGGCCTTACGAACCTAACAACACCTTCGGATTTCGGAACAGAGCTCATTTATTCAAATCAAGCTTGAAACTCTCTTTTAAGTTTTACCGACAATCAAAATTGAAACCTTCTTCCAGGACCTACTAAACAAGATTCGATTCAGCTCACATTTAACAAGCAGGTCCTAATGGACCTTACGGAGCTTTTAATATTTTCGGCATGCCAATCAGAGTCCGAAACTCCCGAAAGGATAGTTAGGTCGTTTCATTCTTCTTCACTTAGACTCTCATTCATCCTTTACTTGAAACAAACCTCCAACCACAATCAGAGTCGATATGATAACACCGATGTGTAACTTATGTAGACGATATATGATGAAAACACAACTCTTAGCTTAAGAGTCAGGATTACACTTGAATTATCACAAGGAAAAGGATTTTACCCTCTTGTTTGGTCTGAACTTCCAAATATCATCCTTGTAAGGACAATTTCCATTACACTTCCACCACTAGAATTTTTATAGAGCGTAATTTTAGGACCTTCTTTCCACAATGGAGCTGAATCCTCCCTGCATGATATATTTATACTTAGCTAAACCGAGTCTTCCTGGATCACTAGAGGACGACCTTACATTTCCGAAATAAAAATACATGTAACACTGGACAAACTGGCACTGATCTCCACTAATCAAGTCGACGAATCACCTTGTCGATATATTTTTCGATAGAGATAAGACCGATGAACCTAAGACTTAGCTTACACTTTGGCGATGCTTTCAAGATTACCATTAGCATCAAGAGTTGGAGGGAGACTCCTCCACTTAGAATATACTCACATAACTAATTATGAATAAGAGTTTTCAAGCTATCCTCCCTTGGTACGGTCGACTAAGAAAGGCTTAGCTTTAACATAAACAGAACACAACTTAAGTCTAAGCTAAAGAATTATTCTCTCGAGTTTCCAAAGAACTACAACTGTCGAGTTCACGACCTCCCAGCCGTCATTACAAGGATCGCTGCTTGTTGGCTCCAATTCATGGATCAGAAAACACCTTCCACTGCCCTTAGCAGCCTTGAAATACAAGAAATATGCTGACCTGGCTACATTGACATGCATCCCGACCCCAACACAGAAGACATCACAAAATATTACGAGTTCACCCAAATTCACTAGTGCCAGAAGAGAAGGATAGCACTGAGCTGAGAGTAGCAATAATTAGAGCTTCTGAAAGCTTACATTTTGTTTGTCTGATTGCCAGAGCTAGATTATTTCCCAGTCAAGCAAGCAAGGGAATCAAACTAAAAGAAATATATATTAACTAAATATATGCCACACATTTATGCCACTCAGTCTTCTACCTATAAGGGAATTTTGACAAATCACCAGAGGACATATCAGAATACCTCTTTCTACGATAGAGACAAGCTCCTAGAATGAGCTGATCACACTAATATCTCAAGCCAAGGCGAAATACACATATCAAACTTTGCTTATAAATTGCTTTATGAAGGTTGAAAAATGATACTTTCTGAAGATGGTGAGTGGAAGTTCCATCACTCTCCAGATACTGAATCCAGAAAGGGAAATAAACCGACTTTGCACAATAACAGAGGGTGGATCAATATAATGCCAGGCAGACCATATCAATACTTACTTCAGAACCCCTCACACTCAACCCATATAGACAACTAGGGTCCCACAAACCCCAGAAATATGATATACCAGAAACTCACCCCCTCTACCAGAATAAATCTTTAACAAAAATGACATCTTAGAAGAATCATTTGGACATATTAGGATAGATGAATCCTAAATCAATTGAACGAATAAAATCATATTTGCTGATAAAGTAAAGAAGAGTTACCTAGGTATACTACATCGGACGTCTCAGCATCATGTCTCACTAGCAGTGTATAGAACTGCCCATGCGGCTGAACTGAACCATTACCCCCAATAATCTTTTCTGAAAAAAGCATCACCTCTACGCTCACGATCCCTACTAGATGGTGGCATATCTCTGCCTAATTGAGATCTAGATAGAGTATTCTGAGGCCTTCTAGGTTCCTGGAGTCGAGGGATAGAACGATTGTCTCTCTACGATGTAAGGGATAGTCTTTCTTGTGATGAACTAAGTCATAACAAAGATAACATCCCAAATTATACCGATGGTGAAGAAATTGCCTGCGGCAATGGGAAAAGGGATTGAGGCTGGCCCGGTAGATAAGTTATTGCACTCAAGAAGTCACGCACTAAAAACTGAACTGGCTTGATAGGTACCCTTCCCTGATCGTGAGATTCCTTACATCCAGATGAGGTACTATGATGCCCACCATGAATACAAGGCCTCCTCCTCCTCCTCTCTCTCTCTCTCTCTCTCTCTCTCTCTCTCTCTCTCTCTCTCTCTCTCTCCCGACTCCTCCTGCTCCAGTTTATGATAAGCTTCACATCTACGAGCAATATCAACAGCAATATCAAATGAAGTCTCAGGCTCAATTTCTCGAGCCATCTGGGACCTTAGAGAAAGGAAAAATACACCAATAAATATCCGAACCTTCTCGGAAGGTTCATGAACAAGATCTGGAACATATCTGGCCATTCTAGAAAACAGGATCTCATACTCTGAAATCGACAGGCTGCCATGTCCAATCCTCTCAAACTGGCGACGCTTCTCGTCAAGCTCGCTACGAGAGAGGAACATATCTATAAATTTATGAAAAAAATTGCACTAGGTCAGCTTAGGCAAGCCTGCCTAGCTGATAAAAGCGCAGTCTACAAATCCAAGGCTGGACCCTCAAACTGGAAGGCAATATAATCAACACCATGCTGCTCGAGATAGCCAAGAGCTTCCAAGATACACTGGCACCGATTTAAGAATTCTTGGGAATTATCAGATGAGTGTCATGAGAAAGTTTGAGGCTTAAGCCTGGTGAAATAATACAGCCTCTCTGGATTCTCTAGTTTAATTGCTGCCTGGGCTGGCTGACCAACCTGAGTAATTGAAGGCACAAGACCTGCTACCTCTGGAACATTTTTTACTAGAGTAATTTCCGGAACTGGAACTTGAGCTCCATAAGCCTGAACATATGCATTTGTGGTAGCCCGAGGAGCCGTATGAAGAATAGGAGGTCTCTGGGGCCTCTGAGTAACTAAGAACCTCATGAAAGCCTCATAGAGGGCTGAAGTGACCATGAAGCCCAGGCCAACCCGCCTCTTGGGAATTGGGGCTGCTGGGGCCTCGGCAACTGGATTATTAGCACGATCCATAATGCTCGGGGCCTGGATAGCTCTAGCCCTAGGATGGGCTGCTGCCTGAGGCTGATCTCTACCTCTTCCTTGACCTCGACCTTTATCCTGAGCAGCTGGTGCAGCGGGTGCTGTCTTTAGCCCTCCTGCTTTATGCTGAATTGTTGCACGAGGGTCCACCAACATTGCAAGGGAATTAATGAATGAGATTTAATTTCCAACAAAAAGATTGATGCATTACAGTTGTCTACCCAATACACTAGGTTTAGTGCTATAAAGATCAGACATCTAAGTGGACAAAAGAGGTATATACATCTCCCAAAAGGAGCAAAACTAGACTATCAACACAAAACTAAAAAAGGTGGCCATCCTGGACAAGAGTTGGCTCACCCTGACAACTTATCACGCATTCGCTCCCTAATCTCGAGTAGTACCTAATCCTAGAGCAAAACCTGCCGAAACGAAATAAACAAGAAAAAATAAATAGACGGTGAGTCGAAAGGACTACGTAAGTGGGAGTTGGCTGGCCACCTCGAAGAAGTAGATAATCTAGCCAAGAAAAAGAGAGAAGAAAACTTCAATCACCCATACATACCAATCATACAATAACATAGAGTAAACAATAATTAATCATATGTAACAAGTATACCAATAACATAGAACTGACAGCCAAATAATACATAACAATCCATGTCATAGAAGAGTATGAATGTAATATAGCACAATATGGTCACATGTGACTGAATACCTCATCAAAAAAAGCTCCACTATGTTCCAGGCAAACTCCACATTGCCTTGAGAATGATGCAATTTCATATTGCATCGAAAATGCCGCTGCTATATCCATAGTGCATCCAAAGCAACGCAAACTATACCCATAGTACGTCAAGAGAAAATGCAAGCTATATCTATGTAGCCCCGAAGTCCCATTCCGAAGTGGAATACTCCTTCCTTCGAGGAGAATACAATCTGATAACCATGAGCAGAATACCACTGCTCCCGACATAACATAAAGTTTAGGCGAACTACTCCAGTATACAGCATGTCATAACAGCCCTCAGTCAGTATCCTTAACCACTACAAATCACCTTCGTTTACAACATAACATTAAGCTTATATCTCATTAATTGATAACTATAACTACTATAGAACTCTATATTTCATATCCGTTGTAACTCCAAAACCTTTATCCTCAACGTAATACTTATGATTCAAGCCTAACAACTGATATCTATACCAACAATAGGATATCTATATTACTTTCCATTATACGCATTATAATCCAATAACTAACGATCATATCAATATCAAAATATATTTATTCTTGGCTCGATACCAAGCCTAAGGCAACACAACACAATAATATAATGCAAGTAGAGCTAAGCATCGTAAGTACACCTAACAGAAGCTACGCATGTAAGAAACACATGGGTAGAATATCCATAAGGCTGAAGGCCGTCAAAGAATAGGATAAAACCACTAATGTCAAGTCCTGGGTCAATATAGTTATTGAACAACCTCTTTACTTTTCTGATGCCTTTCACAATAATCCTTTTCTGAGCCAAATAAGTTCAATCACACATATAAGTGCCTATAGGATGACTAGTTAATGTTTCAGAAAGAAAGAAGGAAAATTGGGTTCAAACCTCACAGTCCCTCAAATTTAATTTATACTATTACTTTCCATAATTAAGTTCAATTGGGTTAAATTGCTCATTTTCATAATTTTAGGGTTCAAATTCGAACTTCCTCAAGCCTAATTCAAGAAATTCTAACTAAAGAATCATGAATTAACACAATTGAATGATACAAAATTGATACTTGTTCAAAATCAATGATTGGTGCTTGGATTTTTCCTTCGAATCGTCTTAGACTTGATAAGAATGAGTTGGAATGAAAATAGCCGACCAAAACATTTTTATTCTACTAAACCAGTACCATCACGCACCACCAAGCGATGCCGAGACTCAACACATCATGACTGTGACCATCATTGTGTTGTTGCATAGAGAAACCTCTAGAAGCCACCACCGTCGTGCAGACAAGTTTTCAAAAGGTGCACCAGCATCTGTTGGTGCTGTAATTTTGGTCCGAACGGGAATTTATGTGGCTCGGAATTACCCAAACTTTGCACACAATTTTTAAAACTCATATAGAACCTACTCCTAATGACGGATCTTGAAACAGATCCCCAAAACATAAGACCAGGTCTCAACAGAATGAGGCCAAACTCCAACTTTCGGAATGTAAGCGAAACTATTTGAATGACCTCGGATTTCACGTTTCTAAGTTCATACAGGTCACAACGAACCATACGAACCTAACGGCATCATCATATTTCAAACTGGAGCTCACTTACTCAAATCGAGTTGGAAACCCTCTTCTAAATTTTAGCGACAATCAAAATTGAAACCTTCTTCCAAGACCTACTAAAAGAGGTCTGATTCAACTCAATTTTTACAGGCAGGTCCTAATGGAACTTACAGAACTTTTAAAAATTTTGGCATGTCAATCGGAGTCCTACCTCCCGAAACGACTAGCTAGGTCATTTCATGTACACTCCTTTAAAATTGGACAAAAAAGATATTGAATTGTATCCATGTTGTATCACATTGAATGAGGCTGGAGTGAATGAAGATATTTGCTATGCAAATTTGATAGTAACCTCACTAGTATGTGCATAAAGTAGTAACGTGCCAACCATAAATGAAATCACCCTAACCAGTCATTTCGAGAGTTCACACTTTGATTTACAAACCAACAATTTTAAAATTAAATTTGTGAGTCTATTATGACATGTCTGTAAAATTGAATCGAACCTCGTTTGATTAGTGTTAGAAGATGTTATCCTTTTCTAGTGTCGATAAAGTTGTTTTACGGCTTTTGAAGCTAATTTTGAGTAAATAAGCTCAGTTTTTCAAACTCAAAAGTGTTGTTAGGTTTGTATGGTCATTAGTGACCTATATGAACTTTCTCAAGTGAAATATGAGGTCGTTAAGATGGTTTTTTCTTATGTTTCGCAAGTATAAGTTTTTCCTCCTTCTGTTGAACCCCTTAATTACCATATCGAAGTTCCATTTCGAGCGCTGAGTTTGCAAATAAGTTTTAAATGTGTTTCAGTACTTGCATTCAAAGTTTGATATGATTCCGAGCAACATAGGTCCAATTCAGACGCAAAGTGCAGCACCAGCCTATGTTGTCAGGCTTTCTGGTGCACTGCCTGCGTGACAGCGCCTTTGCTGGCACGATAGCGCTGAAGGACTGAGTCCCCAGCCCCAGCGTGATACAGCTGAAATTCATTCACGATCGTGATTGCGGCTTCACAAAATGTTGTCTCATGGTATAAAATGACCCAACGGGTCAGTAGAATTATTTTTTCAATCAAATCTTTCGATGGAAGTGCGATTAGGGTGATTTCTTAAGACCAAACAATTCCAATTGATCGGGTTACATCTCCTAACCTTCCTATATTGTTAATTAAAGGTTTAAGACTAGGAAACCTGCTAATTACGTTTAGTTTAGTTGGGGGTTGGAACCCTAAACCTTGAGTAATTGGAGAACTCGAGGTAGATGAACCTGAAAGAGCAATTCAATAGTATGATTGGTACTGTAAGACTATGGGGATTCTAGAAATATATCATCTGTTAATATTCAACGAAGTAGGCTCAGGGGCAATTTGGGAATATCTTAATTAATGTTGCGTTATCGATATATATATTCTTCGTCTTGGAACTTATATGTGCGGTTCTACTTCCGTGGCTCATAGTGAGTGATTGTGAGAGTATCCACAAGGGGAAACAAATCATTCAGTAGCCGATTTGGCTCAGGACTTGAGGTTAAGTGATATCATCTAGTTCTTTGACGGGCTTAGACTTTATGGATGTTCTACACGTGTGGTCTTTGCGTATGTAGTAGCCAATATGATGTACTTACTACACTGCAACCTTGTTTACATGTTATTATAAATTCACAGTTATAGGTTGTATTTATCATACTGCAGGCATTGAGGAGTTTGCCCCAAGTCGCATTCATTATGCTGGTAGAATTGAGGAGTCTGCATCAGTTCATATATCCCTCGGACAGATTGAAGAGTTTGCTTCGGTAAAGGGTTTGGGCGCTTGTTACCCATTTGCACTGCATTGCATCATATTGCACCTTATTCATTCCATTTCATCTGCTGGCGTGTTATATCTGTCGTATAGTGTCTTGCTGCACATTTTCTATCTGTTAACTGATATTATTTGGATATTTGGCTTTTCCCTAGCTAGCCTATCTATCATTCAAGATGGCTAGTTATCCCTCACTTGCTGAGTCCTTTTGATTCACTCCCTATCTGTTCCTTGTATTGTTCACTTGTTTCAACATATTCCGCTTCAAGACCAAGTTTAGTGCGCGATTGAGGAGTGAGGATTTGACACGACCCAGAATCCGATTAGGCCGTGCGGGCACCCGACATCCTCCCCTAGACCCGTCGGGCGAATCCTTACCAATTAAATTAGGAAAATAAATATAACAATTCATAAATAAGGACAAGACTTTAAAAAAAACATAGACATACTGATACCACTAAGCTGTACAAAAAAAATTACAGCTGACTACCCAACATACTAGGTTTAGGGCTATCCAGACTAGACATCTAACAGTACAAAAGAAGACACATACCTCCTGAAGGGAGCAAAATGCAACTGAAATAATAAACAATGAACTAGTGGCCATCCGGAATAAAAGCTGGCTCACCCTGACAGCTGAAGTCGTCTTCACTACTTCACAACGTGGCGAACTCAATCCTGGAGCGAACCTGCCGAAACAAAATAGATAGAGAAGAAACAAATAACAAACAAGGGTGAGTCAAAAGGACTCAAAAAGCGGGGCAGACTAGCCACCTCAACGAATTGGATAGCTAGCCAGAGAGAAGAAACATATAAACCAAATTCTTCTTATTTAAATTATAAAAGGCAGAGCCAGGTAATAACCGGAAACACGTATAAAACAATAAACTCAATCAGGAATACGAACCAGAAACATATCAACAAATAAGCAATGCACGTATAAGCAGAACAGTAGCTATGTACCACAGGTCTACACAATGGTATGAAATGAAATGAAATGAGATGCAAAGGGTGACATGTGTCACATGAATGGAGCGAAATCCTCCTGCTCCGAGGGCGGAAACCTCCTACCCTCAATATGATGCAATGGAGCAGAATCCTCCTGCTCCGAGGGCGGACTCCTCCTACCCTCAATATGATGCAATGGAGCGGAATACTCCTGCCCCGAGGGCGGAACCCTCCTACCCTCAATATTATGCAATGGAGCGGAGGGAGCGGAATACTTCTGCCCCGAGGGCGGAACCCTCCTACCCTCAATATTATGCAATGGAGCGGAATACTCCTGCTCCGATGGTGGAATCCTCCTACCCTCAATATGATGCAATGGAGCGGAATACTCCTGCTCCGAGGGAGGAATCCTCCTACCCTCAATATGATGCAATGGAGAGGAATACTCCTGCTCCGAGGGCGGAATCTTCCTACCCTCAATATGATGCAATGATAACCCTTCACCAGCATAGGACTATCATCGACTGTCGGGAAGTATATGTCAACTCACAGCCAGAGTACAATACTCAGATCCTCAATGCAATACCAACAACAGGACATAACATATAATATACAATGTAAATCCAAAGCTAAGGCATAATGAGGACGCCTATCTGCAGTTACACACGTAAGAAACACGTGGTAGAAAATCCACGAGGTCAGGTGCCTCCAAAGAAATGGATATAAACACTTACCTCTTCTAAAAGTTAGCATTGCTAATCAACAACCGCTTTATCCTTTGGTTTTATTGCCAAATGATCCCACTCTATTCAATAAGCAAAAAAATATATCAAATTAGGCTAAAGGCTTCATTCCTCACATCTTAGGGTAATCCGATTAGGAACCTGATACCCTATTCGCATACGCAATACGCAGACCAGACCTATGTACAGGGTTTAATGTCACATAACCAAACCCTTAATAAATTACATTTATGTGTTGCCCATAACTTACTGAGTACAAATATATAATCAATTCCACTATCGGGGTCCAATTAACCCTTTAAACTATTTGTAACTTATTAAAACGATGTCTGATATCCCAATTTTACCGTTAAAATATATTCAAACACACGTAATAAACTTAAATAATGCATTAATATCATTACCTGAATGTTCCGGGGTGAAAATTCTATCTTTTTCCGGCTCTTTTCTCATTTTCTGACATTTTTTCTATTGTTTCCATTTCTCATTTTTTTTCTCTGTGTCGTCTTTTCTTATTGTTCCTCTGTTTGTGATTCAAACCAAACGGCTAAGGGATTTATATCCCTAGCCCACTGCCTCCATTTAATTTTTGTCCTTTTCCCCTTTTTTTTCCCTTTTCTTTTCGCGACGAAAATTAAAACGGAACTCTACGATACTCGAAATTATTACAACTTTTTCATACAAGTTATAAAAAATATATGTAACACACTTGCTTAGGCGGATCTCAAATCGAACTCCCAAAACTCAATATGCAAATTAAATGGAAAAAAAAGTCAAATTATTTTACTTTCGGTATTTTAGTGGAAACTAGCTGAACAACATCGAAATTCACTTTCAAAAAATCACAAAAATCACAAATAATCATACGAACCTAACGGCACTTTTAGATTTTGAATCGGGAGCTCGAAAATCTCTTTTTAATATTTATCAACAATAAAAACTGAAACTTTCTTCCGATGCCTATCAAATGAGGTCTGATTTAGCTCAAATTTTATAGACAAGTCCTAATGGACCTTACAAATATTTTAAAATAATTGGCACACCAATCGAAATCCTAATTTCCAAAATGACTGGTCGAGGTCGTTTCATTCGCCTCCACTTATACTCTCGTTCGTCCTCGAACGAGCCTAAGTCTAAAGAAAAATTCACACGATAACAAGAGAACTTGCACGACCTTCATGAGCTACTCAACGGGCCTTACCCCCTGATTACATGATCAAAATTATATTACGCACATCGTAAAATATATCTGGATAATATAATAATACCATTGCACAACTTATTCTGACTAAGCTGATCCTTCCTCGATCACGAGAAGAGAGCTTTACATTTTCGAAGCAAAGATACACGGAACTTTGAATAGGTTAACATGATTCGGCCGATAATCACCTCTTAGAAATACGTTTCGATATAGAATAGGTCGATGGAACTAAGAATTAGCTCACGCTTGATGCAATAGGGGAAGCTTTTGAAGTTCTTTGTCACTACACACTATAGAAGATTTGATGCAAGCTATATTATTTTTACGAACGCACTATGCAACATCTCAGTTGATGTTTGTGTTGCTCCGCAAGCTCCTTGTGGAAATGTAGTTACTCATATCCTAATATATGTCAAAGGTTCATCTGAACATGGTTTATCATATAAGGATAACGATCATGCAGAGACTACTGGATAGTATAATGCAGACCAGGAATGATCTTCAGACTAAACATCTACTTCAGCGTACTGTCTTTGAATTGAAAATATTATGACTTGAAAAAGTAAAAATAAAAGAGACATGTAGTTGGACCATGAGCTGAGGCAGAATACCAGCAACAAAGTTGATTACATGTGCACTTATAACGCTAAAGTAACTTCTCAAAGAGTTGACGTGTGAAAGAGATATGCCAATAATGGATGGACGACAAGCTGCACAAGACCTTTAACTCTAAATTTTCATGAAGTAAAACAATGGCAGTATGAGGATCCAATTCTAGTTGAATACAGCCAGATAGCCAGAAGAAAAATCGGAGTCACAATACAGGGTTACTACTGACTGTGTTCTCATGTATAGAGATATACTTTGTGTTCCTGATGTTGCAGATTTACGTGAACAGATTATGATAGAGGCACATTATTCCAAATACACTGTTCATCCAGGTTCGACTAAGATGTACCATGATCTTAAGTAGATTTATTGGTGGGACAGAATGAAGTGTGACATAGCAGAATTTGTAGCTTAGTGTTCTAATTGCCAGCAAGTTAAAGTCGTGTCGTCTTTCCAGACTTTATGCTTTCAGCAGATAGGTGCCTATATATGATCAGGTTGCCAGCTTATCTCTATCATTAATAGATTATTAGTGGGTTTAGCAATGACCGACACTCATTGTAGGTTTCTGTCGTAGCCCTAGGTTGTGTCGTGGCAAAATTGGTATCAACGCCTTAGAGATTTAGTATTACCATTCAGTATTTGGAGGAAGACTCCTCCACTTAAAGCTCAAAC
Source organism: Petunia secreta (assembly GCA_029990175.1). Taxonomy (NCBI): domain Eukaryota; kingdom Viridiplantae; phylum Streptophyta; class Magnoliopsida; order Solanales; family Solanaceae; genus Petunia; species Petunia secreta. The sequence continues at coordinate 180,497 of JARKIP010000131.1, forward strand.
TCATGCAGCTATTTGAATAGGAATAACCATCCTCGCACAGTCTGCTGGACTAAAGAAGATTTAGCTAAAAATTGAACATAGGCAGACCTAAGCTACCAACTACCCTTTCGAGTTGCTAAACAGCTGCAACTTTCGAGTTCACAACTCCATACCTTTACCGTAAACACCACCGCATGATGGATGGTACTTCTATTACCCTTAGAAGCCTTGAAAAACAATAATATGCTTACCCGGCTACAATAACACGTACTCTGGCTCAACACATGGAACATCACAAGTGGCTACCAACCGCCCAAGCTCACTAGTTCCAAACAAAGAAGAAATAGAAATGGACCGAGGATAGAAATAATTAGAGCTTCAGGAAGCTCATCTTCTTATTTGCTTGGCTACCAGAGCTAGACTATTTCCAAGTCAGGCTAACCAAAGAATCGCAATTGAAGAAATAGACATTAAATGAGCTCTATGGAGCAACACCCATATCAATTTAACCTTCCAATAAGAAGGAAACTTTGACAATTTACCAGAAACCCTTTTATAATCCAGATAAGCTCATGGGATAACATGACTTTACTAACGTTTTGAACCCAAGAGAAGATACATATATCGAATATTACTTACTAATCACTTTGCACCGGAAGAAATGATAACACTTTCTGATGGTGACGAATTAGGATCCTATTATCCTACCAACATTGAATTTCGAGGAGAGAGGTAAACTGAATTGGCATAATAATAGAAGGTGGGGTAACAAGATGCCAAGCAGACAATACTGACACTCACTCCCAAATCATTCACATTGAAATCAGATAAACTAGTAGGGTCTCACAAATTCCCTGAGTAAATCATACTAGAAGCTCACCCCTCTGCCACAATCGATTCTTAATAGAAACAATATCCAAGGAAGCTATGGAAACATGGTAAGATAAACAAAGTTCAGACCGATCGGAAGATCAAATATTACTCACATATAGTGGAAGAAGAATTACATGGGTGTATTACATCGGATATTCCTACCAGACTGGCAGTTCGTAGAACTGCCTTTACAGCTGAGCTGAGCTACTACCCTGATAATCACCTTTTGAAGAACTACTGCCACCACACTCTCGACCTCTACGGGATGGTGGCATTTCTCTGGATGATTGAGATCTAAATAAAACCCCCTGCGACTGTGCAGGTGCCTAATGACGAGAGAAAGGACGACTGCCTACTTGCCGCAGTAAAGGAAAACTACTCGAAGAATATCCAAACTCACAACAATGATAACCCATTTTTGCTGAAAAATGGAAGCTGGAAAGATTGTTGATAGCTGTAAAGAGAAAGCTGAGTCTAATCTTTATGAACTACTCGAGCACTCTGAGAATCACGCTCTACAAGCTGAGATAACCTAGCAGGTGACCTCCTAAAATAATCAGAACTCTTACCTCCAAATAAGGTACCATAGTGCCCACCAGGGCCGTGAGATCTCTTGCTCCCCCACTCTAACTTATGGTATGCCTCGTACCTCTAAGCAATATTAACAACAACATCAACTGAAATCTCGACCTCAATCTCTCGAGCCATCTGGGATCTCTAGGAAGGAGAATGGTCATTAGTAAATCTTTGAATCTCTCGAAAGGCTCATGGACTAGTTCTAATGTGTATTCAGCCATTCTATAGAATTCAATCTCATATTCTGAAATACCACCAAGCTAACTGATAGGCTACCCTGTCCAATCCACTCAAACTGGCAACATCTTTCATCTCGCTCGCTACTCGAAAGGAATTTTTTTTCCCACGAATCTAGAAGAAAAATCGAACCAAGTTAGCTAATAAGAGGGCAGTCCACCAATCCAGGGATGGACCTTAAAACTGGAGAGAAGAATAATCAACACCATACTGCTCGACATAATCAAGAGCCTGGAGGATATGCTGACATCATTATATTTTAAAAATTGATGCAGAGATTATCTGATGCGTGGCTTAAGAATATCGGAAGGTTCAACTGGGTAAAATAATGCATCCTTTTTAGATACTTGGACCGAGCCATTACTCGGGCTAGCTAACCAGCCAGAATAACTAGAGGCACAACACATGCTGCCTCTGGAACATACTTTCTGTGGCAATATCAAGAACTGGAATAGAAGCTCCATGAGACTGAACATCTGCATCTGCGGCAACCTGATAAGTTGCCTAGCGAATAATAGGTTATTGTGGTATCTACGTCGCCAAGATTCTCGTAAAAGCATCAGAGAGCCAAGGGAACCAGAATGCTCTGCTCCCTTGCCCATCACGAGCTCGTACATCTGGGACCTCCATAACTAGATCGTCAGCACAATCAAAACTCTTGGGCTTCGTCAGTGCTAGCCCCAGGCTAGACTGCTTCGTCTTGAACTCAAATCGTTTGCTGATTCGTCTCACGAAAGTTCACAATTACCACGAAGGGATTAACGAAAAATACTTTTGCATCCTAGACCAACGCACGATCAGAAAAGAAGGAAGTGAAACTTCCTAAATACCATCATAGCCTCTCGTAGATAAGTACAGACGTCTACATACCCTTCAGCGAGACTCTACTAGACACTGTCTTAGTCTAGATAGACTCTAAATCGAGCTCTGATACCAACTGACACGACCCGTAATCCGGTTAGGCCGTGTGGGCACCCGACATCCTCCCCTAGACCCGTCGGGCGAACCCTTACCAATTAAATTAGGAAAATAAATATAACAATTCATAAATAAGGACAAGACTTTAAAAAAAAACATAGACATACTGATACCACTAAGCTATACAAAAGAAATTACAGCTGACTACCCAACATACTAGGTTTAGGGCTATCCAGACTAGACATCTAAGAGTATAAAAGAAGACACATACCTCCTGAAGGGAAATGCAACTGAAATAATAAACAATGAACTAGTGGCCATCCGGAATAAAAGCTGGCTCACCCTGACAGCTGAAGTCGTCTTCACTACTTCACAACGTGGCGAACTCAATCCTGGAGCGAACCTGCCGAAACAAAATAGATAGAGAAGAAATAAATAACAAACAAGGGTGAGTCAAAAGGACTCAATAAGCGGGGCAGACTAGCCACCTCAACGAATAGGATAGCTAGCCAGAGAGAAGAAACATATAAACCAAATTCTTCTTATTTAAATTATAAAAGGCAGAGCCAGGTAATAACCGGAAACACGTATGAAACAATAAACTCAATCAGGAATACGAACCAGAAACATATCAACAAATAAGCAATGCACGTATAAGCAGAACAGTAGCTATGTACCACAGGTCTACACAATGGTATGAAATGAAATGAAATGAGATGCAAAGGGTGACATGTGTCACATGAATGGAGCGGAATCCTCCTGCTCCGAGGGCGGAATCCTCCTACCCTCAATATGATGCAATGGAGCGGAATCCTCCTGCTCCATGGGCGGACTCCTCCTACCCTCAATATGATGCAATGGAGCGGAATACTCCTGCCCCGAGGGCAGAACCCTCCTACCCTCAATATGATACAATAGAACGGAATACTCCTGCTCCGAGGGAGGAATCTTCCTACCCTCAATATGATGCAATGGAGCGGAACACTCCTGCTCCGAGGGCGAAGTCCTCCTACCCTCAATATGATGCAATGATAACCCTTCACCGGCGCGGGACTCTCATCGACTGCCGGGAAGTATATGTCAACTCACAGCCAGAGTACAATACTCAGATCTTCAATGCAATACCAACAACAGGACATAACATATAATATACAATATAAATCCAAAGCTAAGGCATAATGAGTACGCCAATCGGCAGCTACACACGTAAGGAACACGTGGTAGAAAATCCACAAGGCCAGGTGCCTCCAAAGAAATGGATATAAACACTTACCTCTTCCAAAAGTTAGCATTGCTAATCAACAACCTCTTTATCCTTTGGTTTTATTGCCAAACGATCCCACTCTATTCTATAAGCAGAAAAATATATCAAATTAGGCTAAAGGCTTCATTCCTCACATCTTAGGGCAATTCGGTTTGGAACCTGATACCCTATTCGCATACGCAATACGCAGACCAGGCCTATGTACAGGGTTTAAGGTCACATAACCAAACTCTAAATAAGTTACATTTACATGTTGCCCATAACTTACTGAGTACAAATATACAATCACTTCCACTATCGGGGTCCAATTAACCCTTTAAACTATTTGTAACTTATTAAAACGATGTCTGATATCCCAATTTTACCGTTAAAATATATTCAAACACACGTAATAAACTTAAATAATGCATTAATATCATTACCTGAATGTTCCGGGGTGAAAATACTATCTTTTTCCGGCTCTTTTCTCATTTTCTGGCATTTTTTCTATTGTTTCCATTTCTCAGTTTTTTTCTCTGTGTCGTCTTTTCTTACTGTTCCTCTGTTAGTGATTCAAAAAAATGGCTAAGGGATTTATATCCCTAGCCCACTGCCTCCATTTAATTTTTGTCCTTCCCCCCTTTTTTTCTTTTCTTTTCGCGACGAAAATTAAAACGAAACTCTACGATATTCGAAATAATTCCAACTTTTTCATACAAGTTATACAAAATATATGTAACACACTTGCTATGGCGGATCTCAAATCGGACTCCCGAAAACTCAATATGCAAATTAAATGGAAAAAAAATCAAATTATTTAACTTTCGGCATTTTAGCGGAAACTAGCCGAACTACATCGAAATTCACTTTCGAAAAATTACAAAAATCACAAATAATCATACGAACCTAACGGCGCTTTAGAATTTCGAATCAGTGCTCGTTCGCCAAAATCGAGCTCAAAAATCTCTTTTTAATAATTATCGACAATAAAAACTGAAACCTTCTTCCGATGCCTACCAAATGAGGTCTGATTTAGCTCAACTTTTACAGACAATTCCTGATGGACCTTACGAATATTTTAAAATTATTGGCATGCCAATCGGAATCCTAACTTTCGAAACTACTTATCGAGGTCGTTTCATGATGACTCAACTATCTGTGATGAGCTAGCCTTTGCTCGTGGTGGCCGGCAGTCTTTAGTTTTCTTTTGTCAATTCCATCTTGTTCCTTTTGGGGAATTTTATATATTTTTCTTACTCGTAGATGTTAGATGTGGATAGGACTTAAACATTGTATTTTGGGTAGTTAGTTTTATTTCTTTGTTAACAGCTTGTATGGATATACCTATAGGGTATGTGTGTGTGTTTCCTTCGGAGTTATTAACATTCATTATGTTGGTTAGATTTGATAGAGTTCGTCCGACGGGTCTAGGGGAGGATGTTGGGTAACCACACGAACTATCCGAAAATTTGGATCATATCAGTTGGTATCAGAGCCCGGTTTAGAGACTTTCCAGATCATGACAGTGTATCATAAAGTCTCACTCTAGAAGAGGCTAAGGTGGTATTTAGGCAGTTTATTTTCTTTCTTTCCTGATCGCATGTGGAGCTTGTTGTCTAAGGCTAAACATCTCTGATAACTCACTAGCAGTAATGGTGAGAACACATGTGACCACTCACCGAGAGATGGAGAAGCCGGAGGCAGCACCTGTTATGCCAGCTGCTCCGTGTGGTAGTGGTAGAGGTGTCGGCTGAGGTAGAGGTCGAGGTAGAGGTTGTGGCCGAGGCAGGCATGGAGCTCAGGCAGCAGCCCAGCCTAGGGCTAGTACTACCCAACCTGCGAGAGTTACAGATCGTAGTGATGATCCGGTGATTGAGGGTCAACTGATGCAATCTGGATTGGCGCTCATGACATTAGCAGATTTAGAGTTGACATCAAAAGCTTAGAATGCTTCAAAAGGGCTTGGAAGCCAAGGATCAAATCAAGAATGGCCAAAAAGAGCAGATTGGAACTTATTGGAACTGTACGCGCGCGATCCCGAGACAACAGTCGTGGTCACGCAGAATCCTCTTACTACATTGCACGATCGCGATGAAGCTTCAAGTTATATTCCACGATCGCGTGACCTCAAGCACATCCACGAAGAAGGGCGTTCCAGGTAGCTTTAATATTTAGTGATAGTAGGCTATTTAGTCTTTTGTAATAACTAGCTCTAAGGCTATTTAGGTAATTTTTAGCTTTATTTAAGCCCTAGTATAAATAGTGTATGATGTCTTCATTCCTAGATTAGACTATGTTGAATTGTGAAAAATCTTTGAGAGAGATTATGGCTAGGTCATTATAGCTCGGTACTTAAAGACCCGAGGTCGAATCCCACATAGAACACGACTCCTAGCAGTTAATCTAGCTAAAATATCTACTCAACCAACAACAAGTTTATATCTTTCGTTTGGTTTTATACTAACACTACTAAATAAGAAAGTAAATAACAATCGAAAAAGATTGATCTGATTCAAGAGATGGAAAACGTAGGATTAATTTTTCCTACTCCTAACTTGTGCTAAAGTATTGTGCTATCAATTTTTCCTAACTCTTCCTATTGAACAAGTGCTCCAAGTTTAAAACTACTCACTTCCACTAAGTAATCATAACTTTCATTAATTGACTGTTCCAATTAACTAATGAAGATAGGGAGGACTACACTTATGGTTCACAGTAAGGATCAATATTCCTAATTCACCATTTTGACAACCTAAGCAATGGCTTTGTTTTAGGTTGAAATACTGCTATGTGTTTAACCCTAACTGATGAATCTATTCCTAGTAATAACAAGAAAAAGGGGACAGTTAATTAGGGATCCTACCAATTAATTAGCAAGTAATTCGTAAACAACATAGATAAGAAGAATTAACAAGGTTCATTAATAACACAATATTTATCATCACACAAGTATGTGGAGTGGTTCAACCAATCCTAGAATGGGTTATTTAGCCACTCATAGTCATATTCTAAGACAAGAAATAACTATAAGCAAATAAAAATCAGTAGAAATAGATGGATTGATGAGGTAGAGCCTTGAATCTTGATCTTCTCTATTCCTTGCCTCCTTTGGATGTGGAATAGGTCAAAAGTTTTGTTCTAGAGGGTTTAGGATGCATTTATAGTGTTTAGAAATTACTGGGCTAAGTTAAACCAACTTCTAGAGTAAGTTGGACAAATTGGAGTCGTCAGGTGCAAGGCTGTTCTGAAGGTGCCGCCTCTAAAGCAGCCTTCATAAAATAGTGATACTGAAAACTTCAAAAGCTTTCTCTAGGCGCCGCATGCCAAACAGCCTTTGATGCTGAAGGTTGTGCTGAAGGCATCGCTTGCAAAACAGCCTTGGTTGGTGCAGGCTGTGCTGAAGGCGTCGCTTGCGAAACAGCCTTCCATAATCTGAAGTTGTGATAGAGGTACAGCTTGCACCATAGTCTTGTCTTCTAACATCATATTTCATGTTTCGTTTATACTCGTTTGTACGACCCTCAGACTTTTACTCAGACTTTGAAACCCTTGATATCTACAAATTTTTCTCCACGAACGCCTCATATCATCAATATAATTCCTACGACATGAAAGACACAAAATAAGAGCAATTTCATTCAAAGTACTAACAAATATTATAAGTCGAAGCATGAGCACCGGGCGAGAGTATAAGAAATATAGCAATATCTAGCCTCGTATCAACACCCCACAGTTAAACCTTTGCTCGTCCTCGGACAACTTATACCTTGAACTCAAGACGCACCAGAACAACTCGCACAATGACTTAGGTTTATATAGGCACTTAACAAGTTGCATATGCACTAATCACGCTTTATTTGTACAAAATCCATGCCAAGAATTTTTGAAGAAAATCAACTGCACCAAATCAACCTCCCAATCCCATATCGACTCCATACTCGCCCAATAAATCATACAAGTACTCACTCTACTCAAGAGACTAATAAAAGTGCTCGCTACTCATAAATCACGTGCCCTCACAATCAATTCAAATTTCAACAAAGGAATTCAGACAAGAGAATGAATCATGAACAAAAGTTCACATAAAGATGAAAACCCTCACTCTCAGAAAAGAACTCACATGCAACACAAGACGTACCATAAGCTTGCCCTTAGTGTAGAACTCGACTAATGTCCATCTACTCGGCTAAGATCAATTAAGGCTTCTTATGGTTGTAATGTAGGCAATGGGACGGGTATGATATATTTAGGTAATAGTGACTAACCACCCCAAGCAAGTTAATACACCACAATTAATTTAAATATTTTTTCTCCCAACCAATCTTTCTTTTACCAGCACAGAGTCAACTTTTACCACCCTCTTTCATTAAGAAAAGCTAGAAGCTAATGATAGGGACTATTTTTTTTCTTTCTTTCAAACACACTTCTTCTTCAATTCATATTTCAAATATCGCATAATATTCTAAGATTTCTTCACTTAGTAAATCCCTCAAAATAGCATCCTCCTAAAGCACCTTTTATCTTCCTCTAACAACCACGATTTTTCCACTTCATTAACTAGCATTTTAGGCTCATAACTCTACAAGTAAAACTTACAGATATTTAGCATAAGAAATAGGAAACCCAATGGCTATCAAAGAAAAGGCTACAGGCTCAAAAAGGTTAGCTAAAGTCAAATTTCACTGGTAAACATCTAACTCTGAGGCTTCAAACAAATTGGCTATGAAAGAAATGCATGTATCACTTCCTCACCGAGAAAACTTCTCATTTTGCTTTGCAAACACACCAGGCAAGTTCTAGACATCAAGCATTAAGCATGGGAAAAATAAAATCCTCACTCATACATGGCACATAACCTACTCAAAACGGCTCAATTCGCGCTCTTGAACAAAGCAAAAACAAGCAAACTCTCAAGCACATCTAGAGTCAACATCATGATCATAGGCTTCAAATAATACACTCAATGTTTCTCAAGGAAAATAGATCCTGACAGAATACATGCGTGAAGTCCGCATTCCCCAAATTAAGTATCTTTATAAAATTAGTCAAAGTAGAACCAAGACGCTCCCATCCATTTACTAAACTCTAATCCTAAAAAAATCTACCTATACCTGATTCAAACTACTTCTTTTGGAAAAGAACCGATCCACAAAGAAAAATCAAAGAGGATTATTAGCACAATTAGTAAGACTCACACCCCATACATAAAATCATGCATTGCCCTCGATGCATTAAAATTAAATCAAAGGGTGACAGAGAAACTCCCTGGGGCTCTAAGCCTAAACAACATCTTTGTGAGCTTCCTTAGGGCATGAGGTACTCAGAATTCCCCAAACAGGACATCCTCATCCAATTGTAGGTTGCAAGCACCCCATACTTAGACTTCAAACCAGTCGAACTTGCAAAACAAAGAAACTCACCAAGTAATATCTTTCAAAAATAACAATTTTTTTTTCTTTTCTTTAAATTGTATACAATTACAATCACGGTTTGCCTTCCGAGAAGCACCTTATTTAATGTCGTGTCATGGCATGACATAACCCAAAGTCAATAATTTTTTCTCCAACTCCAACTTATGTATTGCCTCCCTAATTGTAATTCAACTCTTCAGTTATGCTCTTGAGGTGGAACAAGTTCTTGCATGCCAAAAACCAAGAATCTCCTTTTGTGCGTAGCCGCTAACTCAGGAATATCTTCAAATTGTCGGCTATGCTCTTGGCCAAGCACCAAATATACTATTTTGAACTCCTTGGCTGGCAAGCAAGGATTGTCATCTTACCTAGATGACAGTAAAAAGTCTAGAGTGTAAGCATCATACATCTCATCCTTTAACTCTTCAATCGGCTCAGACGGATCAATTTTCATGTCCCCTTCTAAAATCAATGTAGAAAAGTGTCTAGAATGCAGTGCAACCCGCTCACACTTTGATTTGATACTAACATCCTCTCTTTGGCACGACTTAGAGTCAACTAGAATTCCAGCTTCAATTTTTGTGTCTGACTCTAGTACCACATCTCCATCCTCAGCATCTTCCCACACCATATGGCTAGATGGTTGGCTTTCAACCCTTGTCTCCTCCGATGGAAATTCACGTTTTAGATCTTCAACTATAGCCATGATTTCTTCTTCTAATTCCATGTCTTCTTGGCTAGGTTGTTGAATTCTCAATAATGCAGCCAACTGATTCACTTGAGCTTCTAAGCAGCATAGTTGTGTTCTACATCTGTCCCAAATCTTCTTCCATTTAGCTTTATGTTCTTCCTCATCATCCTCCACTTCATTGCACCTACTATTATCATAGGAGAAAGAAGTACCATCATAATAGGGGCTCGGGGATGAATGAGACGTATTAACACAACCATAATAATGACCACCTTGATTACAACACATATTACACATATAAGTTGAATCATCACCTAGCCACATGTAATTTCCTGATGCCATATTAATTTTGTTTTAATAAACTAGATAAATATGTACAAAGGCGAAGTTAATTGAACTAACAACCCAGCTATCCTAAAAGCTAGAAATACACCATGTTCCCCGGCAACGGCACCAAAATTTGATCACGCCCAACTACGCCCTATAAAAGGGACAAAGTGGTAGCGGCAAATATAGCTCGGTATCGAATCCCATAGAGAACACGACTCCTAGCAGTTAATCTAGCTAAATTATCTACTCAACCAACTTCAAGTTTATATCTTTCATTTGGTTTTATACTAACACTACTAAACAAGAAAGTAAATAACAATTGTAAAAAGATTGATTCAACAGATGGAAAACCTAGGATTGATTTTAACAGCTCCTAACTTGTGCTAAAGTATTGTGCTATCAATTTCTCCTAACTCTTCCTATTGAACAAGTGCTCAGTTTACAACTACCCACTTCTATTAAGTAATCATAACTTTCATTAATTAACTATTTTAATTAACTAATGAAGATAGGGAGGACTACACTTATGGTTCACAGTAAGGATCAATATTCCTAATTCACCATTTTGACGACCTAAGCAATGCCTTTGTTTTAGGTTGAAATGCTGTTATGTGTTTAACCCTAACTCATAAATCTATTCTTAGTAATCACAAGAATAAAGGGGACAATTAATTGGGGATCCTACCAATTAATTAGCAAGTAATTCGTAAACAACATAGATAAGAAGAATTAACAAGGTTCATTAATAACACAATATTTATCATCACACCAGTATGTGGAGTGGTTTAATCAACCCTAAAATTGGTTATTTATCCACTCATAGTCATATTCTAAGAGAAGAAATAACTATAAGCATATAAAAATCACTAGAAATAGATGGATTGATGAGGTAGAGCCTTGAATCTTGATCTTCTCTCTTCCTTTCCTCCTTTGGATGTGGAATAGGTCAAAAGTTTTATTCTAGAGGGTTTAGGATGTGTTTATAGTGTTTAGAAATTACTGGGCTAAGTTAAACCAACTTCTAGAGTAAGTTAGACAAATTGGAGTCGTCAGGTGCAAGGCTGTTCTGAAGGCGCCGCCTATGAAACAGCCTTCACAAAACAATGATGCTGAAAACTTGAAAAGCTTTCTCTAAGCGCCGTATGCCAAACAGCCTTTGATGGTGAAGGCTGTGCTGAAGGCGTCGCTTTCAAAACAACCTTTGATAGTGCAGGTTGTGCTGAAGGCGTCGCTAGCAAAACAGCCTTCCATAGTCTGAAGCTGTGACAGAGGTACAGCTTGCATCATAGCCTTGTCTTCTAATATCATATTTTATGTTTCGTTTGTACTCATTTGTACGACCCTCGGGATTCTACTCAGACTTCAAAACCCTTGATATCTATAATTTTTTCTCCACGAACGCCTCATATCATCAATATAATTCCTACGACATAAAAGACACAAAACAAGAACAATTTCATTCAAAGTACCAACAAATATTATAAGTCGAAGCATGAGAACGAGGCGAAAGTATAAGAAATATAGAAATATTTAGCCTCGTATCAGACCGTTGTCAAACCTCTAGGTTATGATGAGGAGCATGGTGTAGACTACTTCTTTTCAGTTCGAGGGTCCAACCTTAACGTGATGGACTATGCTAATCTCGGCTAGGCAGCTGACTTGGAGCAATTTTTCTGACAGATTTATGGATAAGTTCTTTCCTCGCAGCGAGTAGGATAAGAGACGTCATCATTTTCAAAAGTTCAGGTAGGGTAACCTGTCAATATCTAGCTTTAAGATCTGATTCTTGGATATGTTCCATTATGCTATGGACCTAGTTCGCGAGCCATATGAGAGAGTTAGAGATTCATTGATTGGCTTTCTCCTTCATTAAAGTCCAGTATGGCTCATGAGATCGAGGCTAGCACTTTATTTGATGTGGTTGTAGATGTTGCTCGCACATAAAAATCTTATAAGAACCTAGAGTAGGAGGAGTCGGAGAGGGAGAACAAGAGGCCCTGTGGTTCTGGTGAGCATCCCAGCACCTTATCTAGAGGTAAGTGTTATCATTATCTGGGGAGGCCACCTGTCAGGCCAACTCATTCTTCAGCGCATAGGTTTCAGAATGCGCCAGTATCTCAGTAGGATCAGCCTCAGTTTCCTCCCCGCAACCATCAATAGTTTATTCAGCGGCGATTTAATTCGGGATATTTCTATTGTTGTAATACTAGTCATCATAAGAAGGATTGTTCCCTACTTCAACATGGAGATGTCGGTCCTTTCCCTTGACCCCATGCATCTACCTTACCTTTTTGGCACTTCAGCTGGTTCTCGGCCAGCCAAGGGTGCACCACTACCAGGCATAAGTCGCGGGCGTAGAGGTAGTGGTTCTTCTAGGGGTAGTATATAAGGTAACAGCTCAACTAATCCACAGAGTAAGTTCTATGCATTGTCAGCCAGGTAGGATACTGAAGCATCTAATGCGGTTGTTACATGTATTCTTTCTATCTATGGACATGATGCATATTCTCTGATTGACCCGCGATCCACCTATTCTTATGTATCTCATTATTTTGCCACGGGTTCAATGTTGATTATATGTGTCTCCCTGATCCTTTTTTGTGTTTCCACTCTGTGGAGATTCTGATATGGTAGAGCAAGTTTATCCAGCATGTAATTTATTATTTGGGGGTCGTGAGATCCTAGTAGACCTTCTAGTCATAAATATGGTAGATTTTGATGTTATCATTGGTTTGGAATAGTTGGCATAGTGTTAGGCTACTCTAGATTGTCATGCCAAGTCAGTTCGCCTATCTCTTCCTGGTTCGGTGCTGGTGGTGTGGCAGGGTTCTCATTTGCCACCTACAGGATGTATCATTTCCTTCTTAAAGGCAAGGTGATTGATAGATAAATGGTCTTCAATGTATCTCGCTTTGATCTGGGATACAAGCATGGAGATTCCATCCCTTGACTTTGTTCCTGTTGTGAGAGAGTTTCTCGATGTGTTTTCAAAGGATTTCCTTATACTTCCTCCTGATCAGTAGATTGAGTTTGGCATGGATTTTTTGCCAAGGACTCAGCCGATAATCCCTCCTTATCTCATGGCTCCGTCTGAATGGAAAGAGTTGAAGTAGCAATTGCAGACTTTATTGGATAGTGGATTTATCAGGCCGAGTGTTTCTCCTCAGGGAACTCCTATTTTTTTCGTAAAGAAGAATATGGGACAATGCGGGTGTGTATCGACTTCTGGCAGTTGAATAAAGTCACCTTAAAAAATAGGTACTCTTTGCCTCGTATCGATGATTTATTTGATCAGTTGCAGGGAGCTAAATTCTTTTACAAGATCGATTTGAGATCTGGATACATTAGTTGAAAATTCGGGAGTTGATATCCCAAAAACTGCTTTCAAAACTTACTATGGCCATTACGAGTTCTTAGTTATTTCTTTTGAGCTTACCAACGCCCAACTAGCATTCATAGATCTGGATTCTTTGTCATTGTATTTATTGATGACATCTTGATATATTTTCGCAGTCGCGAGGAGCATGAATATCATCTGAGAGCGATTCTCCAGACGCTTCATGATCAAAAGCTTTATGCCAAGTTTTCGAAGTATGAATTTTGGCTAGATTTCGTTGCCTTCTTGGGACATCTTATATCCACCGAGGGAATTAAAGTTGATCCTAAGAAGATTGAGGCCGTTAAGAATTGGACGCATACTACCACTTCGACAAAGATTCGTATCTTTCTTCAAGAAATTATTAGCGTTTCGTGCAGCAATTCTCTTCTATTTCAGCTCCTCTAACTCGCTTGACTCAGAAAGTAGTCATGTTTCGCTGGTCTAATGTGTGTGAGGTGAGCTTTCAAAAGCTCAAGTCATTGTTGTCCTCATCACAGGTGTTATTTCTTCCTTCAAGCACTAGTAGGTTCGTGGTCTATTGTGATGCCTCCCGTGTTGGCCTGGAATGTGTTCTGATGCAGTATGGTAAGGTTATCATTTCTGCTTGGGAGCAGCTAAAGGTAAATGAGAAGAATTATCCAGCTCATGATCTAGAGCTGGAAGCTGTGGTGTTCGCTTTGAAGATCTGGAGGAATTATCTATATGGCGAGCCTTGTAAGGTATATACCGATCACAAAAGCTTGTAATATTTCCTTTCCCTGAAATATCTGAATGGAAAGTAGCGAGATGGCTCGAGTTGATTAAGGATTATGATCTCATTATTTGCTACCATCTGGGTAAAGCTAATGTGGTGGTCGTTGCACTGACCAAGAAGTCTATGGGCACTTTGTTTTTTTGCTTGAGAATTGCAGTCTCTTGGCAACTCAGGGGTGAGATTAATCAACTCTGACCTGGGCTAAGTTTTGCTTTTGTTGTGGCTCAGTCTTCCTTAGCCAGCCATATTAAAGAAAGAAAATTCGAGGATCCTTATCTTCGAGAGTTGTGTAGTTGTATTTAAAGTGGAGGAGCCCATCTCTTTGAGCTCGATGCTGATGGTATTCTCTGGCTTAATGATCACCTTTGTGTCCTTGATGTTAGTGTCTTGAGGCAGATGTTGTAGCACGAGGCTCATAGCTTACGACATTCTATTCATCCTAGAGTCACTAAAACGTATCAGGACCTTTAGGAGCTATATTACTGGAAAGGGTTGAAGAATGATGCCTTCGATCATATGTTTCGGTGCTTGAACGAGCACATATTGCCAGCAAGTTTGGTCCAGGATTTACCCATTCCTGAGTGGATGTGGGAGCAGATCACCATGAATTTCGTGGTTGGTCTTCCAAAGATTTTAAGGTGCCACAATTCAGTATGGTTATTGTTGGCAGACTGACTAAATCATCTCATTTTATTCTTGTGAAAACGACTGCTTCAACAAAGAACTTGGCTCAAATCTTTATCGAGCAGGTCGTTCGGTTGTATGGCACTCCTATATCAATTATAGTGATCGAGATTCCCAATTCACTTCTCAGTTCTGGAAGGCTCTTTAGAGAGAATTGGGTACCCAGATTTAGCTCAACACAACATTTTATCTGCAGACGGATGGTCAGTCCAAGCGGACTATCCAAATTATGGAGGATATGTTGAGGGCTTGTGCTTTGGAATTCAGAGGCCATCAGGATGATCATTTAGCCTTAGCGGAGTTTCCATATAATAATAGTTATCAATATTCTATTCAGATGGCTCTATAAGAGACGTTGTATGGCCATCGATGTCGGTCTCCAGTTGGTCGGTTCGAGTCCTGAGATATGGAGGTGTTGGATTCAGATATGGTGCATCACTCTAGATACAATTCGTTTATTCAGGATCGTCGTCGGACCACTCAAAGTAGGCAGATATCATATTCAAACAAAAGGAATTGGGAGCTAGAATTTGAGGTCAGCAACATGGTATTCTTAAATGTGTCGCCGATGTTTTTTATGCCTAAAATTGTACGTCTAGGATAAACACTTAAATTTATGAATGGGTCACAAACAATACAGTCAAATATGATGGAAAAGTAAGTAAATAGAGAAGAAAATAATAGACAAGAAAGTAAAGAGTTTGTTGATTGTTCCTAATGTGGAGGAAAGAATTTCTTCTTATCGGGCTGTTTAATCGATGGTCAATACGTACCCTTACACTCTACACCTCAATAGGCGTGTTCAGGTGATTTTTGAGGATATATGTCGCCCGTACAACATATGTTTAGGCCAAATTAGCCCTTCTGCTTGGCGTCTGGTGGCCGTGCTGGATCATCTGGCTAATTATGCTCAAGTTGCATTCACCTTCGGACATCTTATGGCTTTCTATTCTCCCCGTTTTCAGAAAACTGGCATGTTGATGTTTATAAAACGAGGGAAGAAAGGTATAGTTCCCAACAACGAAGATTTCAAAGACTACGACTGGGTGTATGTTGACACCCAATTTTGTTCCGAAAATTTTAATTGATGTTAATTATCTAAAAAGTGAATTAATGAAGTTTTGGAAGAAAAGACTAAATTCGCAATAACATACCCTAAGTTCGGCTTACCTCTGCAATTCCCCTACTTATTAACAATCGTTAAGCAGGGGCTAATTTCGTTGTTAACCTAAAAAAACTAGCCTACTTTTGCAACCGTTGCATATTACATACACACACCCATTACATTTTTCAGCTGAGACTCGCTTACTCGATCCCCTTAATCCATAATTTCCCTAATCCTAAATCCTTTACCGAATACCCATTTTTCTCCCCAAAATCGACCCCACCCAATTCTAGTTGTGCTAAGTACGATCGAATAGGAAAGCTCCAGGGTTTGTCTTTGCACAGCTCTAATTATAAGTCTTATCCGTTTGTGAACGTTGGAGGTTTTTTTTTTTTTTTTCGTATTTCCTTCAATCCGAGAACCTTAACAAGTTTTCCTATAGATTGAAAGTAAGGGTGACATTTTGAAGGATCCGTGGATAGAGTGATGGAAAAAACACAAAAAATGGCAGAATACAAACAAGAATACACATAATATTTTCTTTCCTAATTTTTAAATTCATAAACACGGTGCTATCGTTTCTGTTGGATTTTGGTTGTGGTATCATTTTTTCGTTAGTCGAGTCGTCGACCTCGTTCGAGTCATCACTTGGGTTTGAGTCGCATCCTTCGGATCCAACGCCCCGGCTCGCTGCTCGCAAAGAGGTAGATCCTTCTTCCTTATTTTATTTTTTGTTTGCTTGTAGTATGAAATTTTGATTGCTGCTGCCTCTGTTAGCAATGTTTAGAGTTTGTTATATATAGTTTTTGTTTGTGATTATGCAAGATCGCAGGTGGTGCCAAGTTTCTTTTATGTTCTCTTAGTTTCCTTTGTTATTCATGGTGATGATTTTAGATTCTGTTAAGATGTGATATATGGTGTTTATGATTTTGGAGGTTGTGCAGATGTATAGGAGAGTAGCTATATCTTCAGTTTGTTAGTTGTTCTAGGAGGCAGGGAGCTCTGGTCTGCAGAGGTGTCCAGGAGTTTGTAAGGTCTAGTAGTGGTGGCTTGGAGGTAGTTTTAGGTCCTGGTATTGCAGGTTTATCAAGAGGTATGAGGGGTCTATTATGTGTAAGGGTATTTGAGGAAAGCGTAAAGTGATGCTTTAGTTCCCAATTGTTTTGGCGTTGTGAGTTGGGTGTATGCGAATGTTAGCAGGAGTTAGGAGTTTGCTTGTGCAGGTTGTTAGGTGTTCCAGGTTGTCTGTTCAAGAGTGTGTTTCCTGGTTGTCTAAGGTAGTTAAGGTGGATCTGAATGTTTGTGAAGGGTCCATGGGGTGTAGGGCAGTTTTATGGTATGTAGTTGTTTGCTTAGTCTCTTGGTTTGCTACAGGTGTACGAGTGTGAGGAGTATGGGAGTTGGTTTGTGGTCTAGTAGTTGGAGAATTTGTTTTAGTTCTGTGATGCTACAAGTTGGTGTTAGGATTCTGGTCTCTTGGTTTGTTCAGGGAGTTGCAGGTGGCGGTAAGGATGTTTGTCTGGTCTTGTTTGAAAAAGGGTTATTCTGATATTGTTTGCAGGGGTGTCTCTAGTATTTAGAAGGTGTGGGTGGTGATTTAGTAGCTGCAGGTTATCATAATTGTTTCTGGATACCTGATGGAGTTTGCAGGTCTGAGGGAGTGGTGATAGAGTGTAGTAAGGTATCAGTGTATTTTTCTCTAGGTTTCTGTTGGTTTTGAATTGAGAAGATGTGAGCTTGTAGGTTGTAGCAATTGTAGGGGATGCTAGCGAGTTTAAGAGTGTGTTGGAATGTGTGAAGGGGCTGGTTCTTGATGCTTGAAATGAAGCTGATGAGAATTAGTTGTATTTATGTTTCTTTGATTGCTGCAGGTAGTTTGTTTTGCTCTGGTAGATCTAGAAATGGGAGAGTGGAAAGTGATGTTGCAGGTAGATGTAAGGGTGTTTGTTAGGTCCCTTCAGTTTCTTTTGCAGGTTATTGTAGCAGGGCTTCAGAGGTTCAGGGAGTTCTGAGAATAGTTATGGATGTTTAAGAGGAATAGGGAATGAAAGAGGGGTTATGCAGGTTCTTTGTTTGTTGGGGGTGAAGTGTCATTTTGTTCAGGTTTGGTGGATGGTTTAAAGGCTGTGAGAGGAGTGGCAGGGAGTGGCTTCTTGGTTATGTGAAGAGGATGTAGGGAGTTAGTTTTGGTGGCCTGGAGTTGTCTGTGGAATTGCTTCATAGTTTATGTTGTTTCTTGTTGGCTTTTGCAATCAGGGAGAAATAGCATGTAGTAGTATGATTTTAGGGTAGCTTGAGTTTGTTTCCGTTAGAACCTTAAGGAAAATTGAATCTGGATTAATACCATTTCCTCTTTAAGTAAGTTTATGGCATTTCTTAAGAATGGGATACCTTAAATGATTTTGTTGCTTGCATATATCTAGTTAGAAGTTGCGTATAATTCTTTGTTCAGTTCCCTCCTAATTTGGCTTTACTCTTATTTTCTTCTCCTGTTATGATCTATTGCCTTGTGTGATTATACTTTCCTTTAGTGGATACTAATCTTTATTTCCTTCTTATTTTGGCATGAAAACACTCTCGGGACGAGTTGGTAAAAACTCACAAATTTGATGGTTCATTGGCTTGGAGTCATTTGGGATCGAGCTCGGGGTTAAGTTCTCAAGACTATAGAAAAGTTTAGAAATTCAAGGCTCCCACAAGTTAGTCATTTTTCGGGTTCTTTCCTTTTGAAACTCATTCTTTCTATTAGTTAAATATTCAATAGAAATGTAAATTGTTTGTAGAATACTTTATTTATGAATGAATATTTGATTACTTGAGTTATTCCTCTACACTATGTTCATTATCTTTTATTTTGAAGTCATTATTTAATTTATTGCAAATCAGAACATTTAAGCAAATGCTTGCAAAATTTCATAAATTTTCGAAACCACGATTAATAAGTGACTATAGGAAAAGACTTCTATCTTATTGATACGAAGTAGTTTCTTTAAAAAGTCAAAAGTTATAAAGAAGTTTTAATTAACTTCCAAATGTTCCGAAAAAACTTTTCAAAAAGTGACTTGAAACATAGGTTCCATCTTAAGGTGAGATATTTGTGTTTTGAAGTTAAAATAAAGCAAGTGTCATTTATGCGCTATCACACGTGAGTTGACAAAGAAATTAGGACGATCAAATCGTTCCTCTTTCAAAAGAAAATGCACTTTATTCTATTTTATTTTGAAAATAATTAAAGCTTTTAAATAAATTCTAAATCTTTTTAAAACTTACTAAATTTAATTAGTTGAATTAATTAATGGTTCAATTAATTATTTTTAGAGAAGTGCATAAATAGAACTTGCAAATTAATTTGAAAACCTGTCGGATTAACCGTTGTTAACGGAATTTCGAAAGTGCCTTAAAAACCTTCTTTCGAAATTATCAAAACCGCTTAGTTTAAAATCTCTGAAAGACTGCCTTTTCTAAAAATGGAGTTTTGCTCGCATTTACTTATTTGGTTCCCTGTTTTCCTTAAATTGGGTGGCAACTCTAAAAACTCCAAAAGAGTTAGTCCATTCAGTTGATATTCCTAAATTTAGCCTTTTGGGGTTATTTTTTTAGGGGTTCAACAGTGTATAGACTCCGCTGGGAGCAATAAAGGTTTTGATCATAAAATTTTCCAATTATTTGCAACTAGCATGCCTAATTTATTTGCTTTATTATATCTATTAATTTTGGTTTGCCACATTAAGCATGTCACTACACCCTTATTTGTGCACATATATAAACTGCATTCCATTCATATTTCCCCATCCTGGGAGCCTCTTAAATATTCACTCAAATATCCGCGAGGTGCGCTCATGCGCACCCGCACTTTCTTCCACTAAAGGACCCTTTGAAGAGCTGGTATACCGGCGGTTGTCATGGGACTAATTCGACTGCGAGGTCGCTTGCCACTCACCTATTAGCCTCAATCATTAATCCACTCTTAGAATGAGCATTAGGACCATGCATGCATTTATATCTTAGTCTGGACCCGGTCCTTAGTACCGCCTCCATAGTTAGGAAACTGCCATTATGTCAGCGGGTTCTTGAAACCCAACGACAATGCATATTATGTGCTATGTGATAACGAATCCTTGGTCCTAGCCATGTTTTGAGCATAATCAGATTTAGAATTTTGTCTCCTATTTTGTCTTTTAGGTTAGAAAATAGAAGAATTTAGCATGATCTATGTGGTCATAGCAATCCATAGAGAATTTGAGATCATAGTGCAAAGTTTTGTGAACAAGACAGAATTGCAGTCAGGGAAAGTTAGGTAGATTTTAATGGTTTGTGTTTTGGAGATGGTCTGGTATGGAGAGATCTAAGAGGTGAAGCCCCTAGTGTCTTTAAAAGATCAACGGGGTCTCTCTTATGAAGACCTCTGTGTGTGCAGGTTTACGTTGACTGACCAGCTGCAACTTTATGAAAATCGAAGTATGATTGTCGCATACTAGGAGAGTGAAGCCCATGTGTCTTTGAATGACCAGTAGGGCCCCTCCTTGAAGACCAGTAAGGTCTTGGCTACCTAGGAAACTAAGAGGCTTGATTAAAGCCGAGGACCAGTGAGGAGCCCTATGAACAAGGTCTGTTAGCCTTGAAAAACCTAGGAAGCTGAGAGGCCTGTCCAAAGCCAAGGACCAGTGAGGTTTTATTTGTAAAAGGTCAATTGGAACCTTTTATGATTTGCAGTCTGGTATTGTGAAGGCCGTTGGAAATTTCACCCCTGGATATTATAAAATAATTTGGAGTTATGCCTGGAGGAGTGTGGATGTTTGCAAAAGGTATGGAGGATTGTTTCAGATTTTAGGCATTTAGGTTTAGAATTTTGTGCAGATGTTTGTGGAGAGCATGAGTTGTGTTAGAATTTCGAGTTGACACCAACTTTGGGAAGATAGTTGGGATAACAGAATTGCAGTGTCAAGACGGAGAAATGATTCTCACAAAAAGAAAGTTCTGCATTACGATTGTTATCAATTATTGTTATTATTTATTGCTTACTCTAAATCTGAATTGCTCAGAACTGGTATGGACTATTTTTCGTTACCACTTGTTTGCGCGATTAGGCTTACTTCTAGCACAAAGAGGTACCTTATAGGATATGACGCGTTTGCATATTTATTTACGCTCAACTACTTGTGATTGTCACATGTTAATTGCTTGCCTTGCTTTATTTTCTCAAAATGCGTTAAATACTAGGTGTTGCTTGCTTGTGTCCAATCTTACGAATGACATGCAAACTAACATAGTTACCCTTTGAGGTTTCTTTTGTTTTATTTATTTCTCTAGCAAAAGTTGGATTTCTGAAGTGGCTGATCATTCACCACGCAAGAGATTCAAGATCTGATTGATGGTAGACGCTCTAGCTCGTGAACGATGCAGTACCAGAAGCTAGTAGTGTTGTTTGAAAAAAACTTGGCGATTGAACTTAGTAGCATTGTTTTCAATTTTAATTCAGATTGAGGCCTTGAATTGCATAGTACTTTAAAGCTTATGATTATGTAAATCAGCTCTTTTTAAATTTTATGAAAGTTGAAATAAAATGCATCGCATTCTTATTGTATTATTGACGCTTTCAATTATATTTATTTATGTTTCAAAATTAAAATTGGTAAACATGCCAAGACTTTGCTTGTGACATAACGAAACAACTGAACAATTTGAGAATGATGCGATGAAAAATTGTCTTTTGAACTTTTTGGATATCAATATTGTTAGAACTTCAACTGGGCAGCTTTTACAAAGTAATTTGAAGTATCAGAATTCACAACTGGGCAATTTTTGCAAAAACAAGTTGAAGATATTGAAGATGAAGACTGGGGCAAATTTTATAAGTTAACTGGGGTAAAATTTTGCAAGAAGCAACATTGGTTATAAGAAGCAGAATCGTCAAGAATATTGAAATTGGTTAAGCAAATAATGCAAAGTCTAAAACAAAGGACGTTCTATTTTTTTAAAGATATGTTACAAGTTTAAGTCAAGGCAAAAAATTTCAAAATGCCTTTTTGACTTCATTTGCATGCTTGTTTTACTTGCTATATTGCATTAAATTATTTTACGTTGCCTCTATTTTTCAAAATATCTATGCTATTGAGTTCATGAGCCAAATTTCTGACTATGATTCACAAATGCAAGTCCGAGAAAGACAAGGAAGCAGCAAGAGCCACAAGTTCAAGACCAAGTCAACGCAAATCAAATGCTCCCCCCTCTCTCCCAAAACTAACGATTTTTCTTTGAGTGCATGAATTTTCAAAGCAATGAGATGAGGAAATTAACAACTATCAATTCCTCATAGATTATTTGTCATACACATTGAACAATGTTGCCAAGATAACTGACCGAGATTGGAGGCGTTATCTTACTCATCGCATGATCTTATTACTCTTTCTATTTCTGCCCTTGCAAAATCAAAACTTTATTGCTTTATTGACAACTTTACTTTACGCTTTGCAGGAATTAAGCTTTAACTCCATTTTTGCTCAAGGACAATACTCAACTCTTTATGACTTCACCAAATATAAGCCGGACGGCTTAAACTCTCACTTTATATGTCCCTTATCTTTGACATTTTCATGTCTATATGAATTTAATAAAAATTTATTTTGTAGGCAATTTTACTATTTATTTATAAGTATCAACATCAAGTCTATTCGTGACAACCGAAGACGTCACTTTATTGTTGTTATTTACCGTAGATAACCGGTGATATTATTTTGAAAAAATTGTTGCCAAACCTTGTCATAGTCTATTGATTGAAGTATTATTGGTACCGCATGACTTTTTATATTTGATCCATCGTACACAATCGATGGTATTATTTCAATGGCCTTCTATTTTGGATCTACCGTACACAATCGGTGGTATTATTCTACTGGCCTTCTTATATTGGAATCATCGTACACAAATCGATGGTATTATTCCAAAGGCTTTGTTGTATTGGATCAATCATATACAATTGGTGGTATTGTTTCAATGGCTTTTATATCGGATCCATCGTACACAACCGAAGGTATTATTTCAAGGGCTTTCTACTTTGGATCTACCTATAATCGGTAGAATTATTTCAATGGAATTCTATATTGGAACCATAGTACACAAATCGATGGTATTACTCCAATGACTTTCTTATATTGGATCAATCATATACAATTGGTGGTTTTGTTCCAATAACTTTTATATCGGATCCATCGTACACAATCAATGGTATTTTTTCAAGTGCCTTCTACTTTGGATCTATCGTATAGAATCGGTGGAATTATTCCAATGGCTTTCTATATTTGAATCATCGTACACAATCGGTGGTATTATGAAACGACCTCGGTCAGTCGTTTCGAAAGTTAGGACTCTGATTGGCGTGTCGATAATTTTAAAATATTCGTAATGTCCATTAGAACTTGTCTGTAAAATTTGAGCTAAATCAGACCTCGTTTGGTAGGCATCGGAAGAAGGTTTAAGTTTTTATTGGCGATAAATATTAAAAAGAGATTTTCGAGCTCGGTTTTGCCGAATGAGCTCCGATTCGAAATCCGAAAGCGCCATTAGGTTCGTATGATTATTTTTTATTTTTGTAAACTTTCGAAAGTGAATTTCGATGTTGTTCGGCTAGTTTCCGCTAAAATGCCGAAGGTTAAATAATTTGACTTCTTTTCATCTAAATTCACATCTTGAGTTTCGGGAGTCCGATTTGAGATCCGCCTTCACGAGTATGTTACATATATTTTGTATAACTTGTATGTAAAAGTTGAAATTATTTCGAATATCGCAGAGTACCATTTTAATTTTCGTTACGAAAAGAAAATAAAAAGAAAAGAAAAGAAAACAAAATGGGAAAAAGACAAAAAACAAAAAAGAAAGCAAAATGAATTAGAAATATGGGCGGTGGTTGTGGGGTTATGTATCCTAGTGAATTTCAACGTGAAGGGAACAGAAACGTAAAAAACAAAAGCGCAGAAGGAAAAATAATACATGACGCAGCGAAAAAATGTCAGAAAATGAGAAAAGAGCCGGAGAAAAGATAGAATTTTTACCCCGAAACATTCAGGTAATGATCCTAATATATTATTTGAGTTTATTACGTATGTTTGAATATATTTTGACGGTAAAACTTGGAATATTATACATCGTTTTAATAAGTTCAATTAATAGTTTGAAGGGTCAAATCGACCCCGATAACGAAATTGATTATATATTCGTACTCAGTGAGTTATGGGCAATATATAAATGTAAATTATTTGGGGTTTGGTTATGTGACCTTAAACCTTGTATATAGGTCTGGCCTGCGTATTGCGTATGCGAATAGGGTATCAGGTTCCTAACCAGATTGCCCTAAGATGTGAGGAATGAAGCCTTTAGCCTAATTTGATATATTGTTCTGCTTATTGAATAGAGTGGGATCGTTTGGCAATGAAACCAAAGGACAAAGCGGTTATTGAGTGGTTGTGTTAACTTTTGGAAGAGGTAAGTGTTTATATCCATTTTTTTGGAGGCACCTGGCCTTGTGGATTTTCTACCACGTGTTCCTTACGTGTGTAGCTGCCGATAGGCGTACTCATTACGCCTTAGCTTTGGATTTATATTCTATATTATATATTATGTCCTGTTATTGGTATTGCATTGAGAATCTGAGTATTGTACTTTGGTTGTGAGTTGGTATATACTTCCCAGCTGTCGATGAGAGTCCCGCGCTGGTGATGGGTTATTATTGCATCATGTTGCATTCGTATGCACATTGCATCATATTGAGGGTAGGAGGATTCCGCTCCATTGCATCATATTGAGGGTAGGAGGATTCCGCCCTCGGAGCAGGAGGATTCCGCTCCATTGCATCATATTGAGGGTAGGAGGATTCCGCCCTCGGAGCAGGAGGATTCCGCTCCATTGCATCATATTGAGGGTAGGAAGATTCCGCCTCCGGAGTAGGAGGATTTCGCTCCATTTATTTAGCACATGTGACACCATTGCATCATACTGCATTCATCCCATTTCATTGCACCGCGTGCTGACTATTGTGTGACTATCGTGTTGTGTTTTATATATGCGGTATGTATATCGTATCTCAGTTTGCCTATATATTTCTGGCTCGTATCCCCGGTTGCACGTCGCGACAATATAAATACATGGATCGGATCGGGTTGCACGCCGCAACAGTATAAATATACGGATCGGGTTGCACGCCGCAACAGTATAAATATACGAATCGGGTTGCACGCCGCAACAGTATGAATATATGGATCGGGTTGCACGCCGCAACAGGATGTATTTCTTATTGTCGACATGTTCAGGATATCTATATGTTCTGTCTACCTTATGTCCCTGGCTATTTATGATTCCATACGTGTTTTCAGTTATTATTTGGCTTTGCCTGTTTATAGTTCAAATAAGATGGATTTAGTTTATCTGTTTTTCTTCTCCCTGGCTAGCTATCCTATTCTTTGAGGTGGCTAGTCTGCCCCACTTATTGAGTTCTTTTGACTCACCATTGTTTGTTGTTTGTTTCTTGTCTGTATATTTCGTTTCGGCAGGTTCGCTCCAAGATTGAGTTCGCAATGTTGTGAAGGAGCGAAGACGACTTCAGCTGTCAGGGTGAGCCAGCTTTTATTCCGGATGGCCACCAGTTTATTGGTTATTATTTCAGTTGCATTTTGCTCCCTTCAGGAGGTATTTGTCTTCTTTTGTACTCTTAGATGTCTAGTCTGGATAGCTCTAAACTTAGTATGTTGGGTAGTTTAGCTGTAATTTTTTTTGTACAGCTTAGAGGTATCAGTATGTTTGTACTTTTTTTAAAAAGTCTTGTCCTTATTTATGAACTATTATATTTATTTTCCTAATTTAATTAGTAAGGGTTCGCCCGACGGGTCTAGGGGAGGATGTCGGGTGCCCGCACGGCCTAACCGGATTCCGGGTCGTGTCATATTATTCCAATAGCTTTCAATATTGGAATCATCGTACACAATCGATGGTATTATTCCAATGACCTTCTTATATTATTCCAATGGTTTTCTTATATTAAATCAATCATATACAATTGGTGGTTTTATTCCAATGGCCTTTTATATCGGATTTATCATATACAGTCAGTTGCATTATCTCCACGATTTTATTATGATTGCTTTATTATCAAGTCTATCGTATACAATCGAGGGCCTTATTATTGAAAGCCTATCGTAGACAATCGAAGGCATCCTTTATGAAGTCTATCATATACAATAGAAGACGTTTTTTCTATGAACTCTACCGTAAACAATCGGAGACATCACATTTAGCAAGTCTATCATAGACAATCGGAGGCGTAGTTCGTTATCAAGTCTATCGTATACAATCGAAGACATTATTATTGAAGCCTATCGTAGACAATCTAAGGCCTTATCATTGAAGCCTACCATGGATAATTGGAGGCCTTACTATGAAGTCTATCGTGGACAGACGAAGACGTCGCTATCATGAAGCCTACCATATGCAATTTGAGGCCTTATTATGAAGCCTATCGTAAACAATCGAAGGCGCTACTATTAAGAAACCTATCATAGAAAATTGGAGACTCGATCATGAGTCATTGCCGAAAGGCGGTATTTCTATTTCCCATAATTATTGCAAATTGTTAAACATATTTGTTTCATTTCTCATTCGCTTTATGAGAATGCTTACTAAAGTTCAATTTTTTTTTATGAGATATTGCCAATCATGGGGGTTTACTTTGCTTTGAAGTCGAGACCATTCCTCTGTGGAAGAGTTCAGAGAGTATAACGTATTCACATGTCCACACTTTCGAGAAGTGTCGTTATATTTCACGCTTTCGATAAGCGTCTTCATGTTCACGTTTTCGAGAAGCGTCTTTATATTTCACGCTTTCGATAAGCATCTTTATGTTCACGGTTTCGAGAAGCGTCAATATATTTCACGCTTTCGATAAGCATCTTTATGTCCACGCTTTCGAGAAGTGTCTTTATATTTCATACTTTCGATAATCGTCTTTATGTGTTCACGCTTTCGATAAGCGTCTTTATATTTCACGCTTTCGATAAGTGTCTTTATGTTCACGCTTACGAGAAGCGTCCTTATATTTCACGCTTTTTGATAAGCGTCTTTATGTTCACGCTTTCGAGAAGCGTCCTTATGTTCACGCTTTCAAGAAGCGTCTTTATGAGTTCACACTTTCGATAAGCGTCTTTATATTTCACGCTTTCGATAAGCGTCTTTATGTTCACGCTTTCTAGAAGCATCTTTATGTGTTCCCGTTTTCGCGAAGCGTCTTTATATTTCACACTTTCGATAAGCATCTTTGTATCACCTCAAAGGTGTCAATTGTTTGAATACTTCTAAGTCGTAAATTTTATGGCCTCGATACGTATTTTAATATTTTACACTTTCTTAAGTATATTTTATAGCCCCCTGAGGCGTTTATATATTTGCACATAACTGTTTTAATGACTTTATGTTGCTAATAAGTTTGTTAAGACATGCAGGATAATGTGAATACTTCAGACATATTCTTACTTTTGGTTGGAGTACAATCCAAGATTGCATTTAATTGACTTTTCATGATTTAAAGCATTATGCTTTATCATGGTTTATTGTCGAACAGGCGGCATTTTTTTTACCCTTATGATTATATTTGAAGTTCACTTTATGTTCCTATTAATTGAAGCTTTTTATTACGTTATTTTCAGTCTACCAACGGCCCCGAAGTCATCTTGCCTCACAAAGCCGAATTTCTTCATCAGTTGATTGGAGACAAGCTTATCATTGATATTGCAACCAGCATCTACAAGTTTTTTATCATTATTTATTTATTACTCCATTTATCAAGTCTTGTTTGCAGTTACTCGCTTATTGTTTGTCAAGTTTATTACAAGATTTTAGCAGCACCGCAGCAGCATTTGGAGCATAACGTGGAACTCTTTCTTAGCAGTGAACCGGAGCAATCATTGATATGAGCTAGACTCGTCAACGAGGATCTGGAGAATCGCACTCGAACAAGCAAGTCTTACCTAATCTTTCGTTCCAGATTAGGGGTTAGTCAAATTCTTTCCTGTGTCTGTTTCTGTTAATCGTGCGAGTCTTCGTGTCTAAATATCGTCAAACTACATATGACCTGATTCTCTTTCAGCCCGAGATATGTAGGCAACTCGAAAATCGGAGTTCGGCCATGTCCATAAGCCTCGCACTTTGGATCTTGGAATCGAAGTCCTTGGCTTTATCGTGACAAAATTGCTTCCCGTCAACTTTTTTACCCTGAAAACTCTTTCATCATTTTTCAGGTAAAGAGGGGCAATTGTTGACACCCAATTTTATTCCGAAAAATTTAATTAATGTTAATTATCTAAATAAAAGTCAATTTCATAATTTTTAAAGTGAATTAATGAAGTTTTAGAAGAAGGCTAAATTCGCAATAACATACCCTAAGTTTGGCTTACCTCTACAATTCACCTACTTATTTTTTAATCCTTAAGCAGGGGCTAATTTTGTTGTTAGCCTAAAAAACTAGCCTACTTTTGCAACCATTCCATATTACATACACACACATTATATTTTTCAGCTGAGACCAGCTTACCCGATCCCCTTAATCCCTAATTCCCCTAATCCTAAATCCTTTACCGATTACCCATTTTTCTCCCCAAAATCGACCCCACCCAAATTCCAGCTGTGCTAAGTACGATCGAATAGGAAAGCTCCAGGTTTGTCCTTGCGCAGCTCTAATTCAAAGCCTTATCCGTTTGTGAACGTTGGAGGGTTTTTTTTTTTTTTTTTTGTATTTCCTTCAATCCGAGAACCCTAATAGATTTTCCTATAAATTGAAAGTAAGGGTGACATTTTGAAGGAGCCGTGGATAGAGTGATGGAAAAAACTAAAATGGCAGAATACAAACAAGAATACACATAATATTTTCTTTCCTAATTTTTAAATTCATAAACGCGATGCTATCGTTTCTGTTGGATTTTGGTTGTGGTATCATTTTTTTGTTAGTCGAGTCGTCGACCTTGTTCGAGTCATCACTTGGGTTTGAGTCGCATCCTTCGGATCCAACGCCCCGGCTCGCTGCTCGCAAAGAGGTAAATCCTTCTTCCTTATTTTTTTTTTTTTTTGCTTGTAGTATAAAATGTTAATTGTTGTTGCCTCTGTTACCAATGTTTAGAGTTTGTTATATATAGTTTTTGTTTATGATTATGCAAGATTGGATTTGGTGCCAAGTTTCCTTTATGTTCTCTTAGTTTCCTTTGTTATTCATGGTGATGATTTTAGATTTTGTTAAGATGTGATATATGGTGTTTATGATTTTGGAGGTTGTGCAGATGTATAGGAGAGTAGCTATATCTTCAGTTTGTTAGTTGTTCTGGGAGGCAGTGAGCTCTGGTCTGCAGAAGTGTCCAGGAGTTTGTAAGGTCTAGTAGTGGTGGCTTGGAGGTAGTTTTAGGTCCTGGTATTGCAGGTTTATCAAGAGCTAGGAGGGGTCTATTATGTGTAAGGGTATTTGAGGAAAGTGTAGAGTGATGCTTTAGTTCCCAGTTTTTTTGGCTTTGTGAGTTGGGTGTATGCGAATGTTAGCAGGAGTTAGGAGTTTGCTTGTGCAGGTTGTTAGGTCTTCCAGGTTGTCTGTTCAAGAGTGTGTTTCCATGTTGTCTAAGGTAGTTAAGGTGGATCTGAATGTTTGTGAAGGGTCCATGTGGTGTAGGGCAGTTTTATAATATGTAGTTGTTTGCTTGGTCTCTTGGTTTGCTGCAGGTGTACGAGTGTGAAGAGTATGGGAGTTGGTTTGTGGTCTGGTAGTTGGAGAATTCGTTTTAGTTCTGTGATGCTGCAACTAGGTGTAGGGTTTTGGTCTCTTGGTTTGTTCAGGGAGTTGCAGGTGGCGGTAAGGATGTTTGTCTGGTCTTGTTTGAAGGAGGGTTATTCCGATATTGTTTGCAAGGGTGTCTCTAGTATTTAGAAGGTGTGGGTGGTGATTTAGTAGCTGCAGGTTATCATAGTTGTTTCTGGAGACCTGATGGAGTTTGCAGGTCTGAGGGAGTGGTGATAGAGTGTAGTGAGGTATCAGTGTATTTTTCTCTAGGTTTGTGTTGGTTTTGAGTTGAGAAGGTTTGAGCTTGTAATTTTTAGCAATTGTAGGGGATACTAGCGAGTTTCAGAGTGTTTTTAGAATGTGTGAAGGGGCTGGTTTCTTATGCTTGAAAGGAAGCTTAGGATGAGAATTAGTTGTATTTCAGCTTCTTTGATTTCTGCAGGTAGTTAGTTTTGCTCTAATGGTTCTTGAAATGTGAGAGTGGAAAGTGATGTTGCAGGCAGATGTAAGGGTTTTTGCTAGGTCCTTTCAGTTCTGTTTGCATGTTATTATAGCAGCGCTTCAGAGGTTCAAAGAGTTCTGAGAATAGTTATGGATGTTTAAGATGAATAGGGAATGAAAGAGAGTCTATGCAGGTTCTTTGTTTGTTGGGGTGAAGTGTCATTTTGTTCAGGTTTGGTGGATGGTTTAGAGGTTGTGAGAGGAGTGGCAGGGATTGGTTTCTTGGTTATGTGAAGAGGATGTAGGGAGTTAGTTTTGGTGGCCTGGATTTGTTTGTGGAATTGCTTCAGAGTTTATGTGGTTTCTTGTTGGCTTTTGCGATCAGGGAGAAATAGCATGTAGTAGTATGATTTTAGGATAGATTGATTTGATTTCTGTTAGAACCTTAAGGAAAATTGAATCTGAATTAATACCATTTCTTCCTTAAGTAAGTTTATGGCATTTCTTAAGAATGGGATACCTTAAATGATTATGTTGCTTGCATATATCTAGTTAGAAGTTGCGTACAATTCTTTGTTCAGTTCCCTCCTAATTTGGTTTTACTCTTATTTTCTTCTTTTATTATGATCTATTGCCTTGTGTGATTATACTTTCCTTTAGTGGATACTAATCTTTATTTCCTTCTTATTTTGGCATGAAAATACTCTCAGGACGAGTTGGTAAAAACTCACAAATTGGATGGTTCATTGGCTTGGAGTCATTTGGGATCGAGCTCGGGGTCAAGTTCTCAAGACTATAGGAAAGTTTAGAAACTCAAGGCTCCCGCAAGTTAGTCATTTTTCGGGTTCTTTCCTTTTGAAACCCATTCTTTCTATTAGTTAAATATTCAATAGATATGTAAATTGTTTGTAGAATACTTTATTTATGAATAAATATTTGACTACTTGAGTTATTGCTCTACTTTATGTTCATTATCTTTTATTTTGAAGTCATTACTTAATTTATTGCAAATCAGGCCATTTAAGCAAATGCTTGCAAAATTTCATAAATTTTTGAAACCACGATTAATAAGTGATCATAGGAAAAGACTTCTATCTTATTGATACGAAGTAGTTTCTTTAAAAAGTCAAAAGTTATAAAGAAGTTTTAATAACTTCTAAATGTCCCAAAACAACTTTGCAAAAAGCGACTTGAAACATAGGTTCCATCTTATACTGAGATACTCATGTTTTGAAGTTGAAATTAAGCAGGTGTCATTTATGTGCTATCACACGCGAGGTGATAAAGAAATTAGGACGATCAAATCGTTCCTCTTTCAAAAGAAAATGCTCTTTATTTAATTTTTAAAATAATTAAAGCTTTTAAATAAATTATAAATTTTTTTAAAACTTACTAAATTTAATTAGTCGAATTAATTAATGGTTCAATTAATTATTTTTAGAAAAGCGCATAAATAGGACTTGCAAAATAATTTGGAAACCTGTCGGATTAACCGTTGTTAACGGAATTTCGAAAGTGCCTTAAAAACCTTCTTTCGAAATTAACAAAACTGCTTACTTTAGAATCTCTGAAAGACTGCCTATTCTAAAAATAGAGTTTTGCACGCATTTGCTTATTTGGTTTCCTGTTTTCCTTAAATTGGGTGGCGACTCCAAAAACTCCAAAAGAGTTAGTCCATTCAGTTGATATTCCTAAATTTAGCCTTTCAGAGTTATTTTTTTGGGGATTCAACAGTGTGTAGATACGTTGTTCTACGAACGGCCGACATAGTTTCCTCTTTTCCCTTCCAACAGAAAGTGTAAGTTCTTGTAACCCTTCCTTATGCCTTGATGATATTTACTTCTCGAAACTGATTACCATTTTTCTCTATGAATCCTGTGACTGCTAATTCATTGAGCCATTGAAGACGTGGATCACTGCGACCTTTGCAAGAAACCACCCTGATTCTTTGACCTTCACTGCCCTGGCTAATGCAAATGGCTCACGGGCAAAAGACCATGGTAATTTAGTGCTAGCAAAATTTTTCCTATTTTTGCCTCTGGAATTTCCCGTCGTGAAATTCACCCGTTGAAAGAGATCAAAATTGATGCCCCCTACATTCCTCCTCTGTCCGACGTACAGGCTGCTGGTGGGAGAATCTTGGAGGGAGCGAGCAGTTTCCGTTCTTCAAGGAGCAAAATACCTTCCAGGTCTACTAGCGTGGTGGCTGCCAGTGAAACTCAGGTGATTTCCAGCGGTAAGGGTGCAGTCCCCCAAGTGGCCCTGCCTGAAGCTATTGAGACTACTCCGGTTGTTGTTACTGAATCTAGTCTGTCTACACAAAAGTACATGCACTTGATAGAAGAGATGTAGGCACTTGATAAAAGAGAACCCCAAGCTGAAGAGGAGACCGGAGCAGAATATGAAGTGGTAGCACCATCTGGCTCTTTTGAGCCTCAACTTCCATGTTAGAACTATGCTTCTCGTCGTATTGATGTGCTTTTCCGGGTACCTGACAAGCTGAAATTTCTCATTTATGTTTAGAAACTGTTGTGTTGACTCCTGCTCCTAAGACAACTGACTCTTTCCAACACTGTCTTGGTAAGGAGGTGGCCGTGGATACTGTGGCTGAACCCGTGAGTAGAGCTCGTGAGGTTGTTATCCCTATTGCTTTGGGACTTAACCTGTTCCAGACTCTAAGGGTTATGACAGATCACACCGCAGAGTTCATCAGTCCTACCGAACAAGGTCACCTTTCTAGTTATAATTCTCATGAATTGCTTGAGGTTGTCGAGGGATGCCCTCTTCGGGTAAGTCTTTCCTACCTTGTTTCATGAATTACAATTTTGTCTTCCCTTTCTGAATGCTCGTTCTATCATTCGCACAAGGGTTTATAGTATATCAAGAGATACTCCACCGAGGAGGCCCAGAAGGAAGTCTTTCTAAGTAGATCGAGGCCTTACGTGGGCAAGTCGCCAGCTTATAACCATTCGTAGAGAAAGTTGAAGAGCTCAAAAGAGAGCTCCAGACTACTCGTGAAGCCTATCGGATGGAGGCCTTGAAGAGCAGGAACCTGGACAAAGCACTAGCCAATGAGGTTCGCAAGCGCAAACAGACTGTGGAGACTCTCAAATCTTCCCTCACGGATACCCAAGTCTCCGAGCAACTACACCGAAGAAATATGAACCGCCTGGAAATGATTGTGGACGACCTGTAAAGAAAGCTATCTGGTATGGAAGAGAGAATGAATGCTGCCGAGAAGAGTGTCTCAGATGCCCAAGGCCTCTCTGTCTTCCTTCAGGATGAAAATGATAGGTTGAAGAACAAAGTGGTGTCTCTCGAGCGAATTCGCGACAAACTATGCAATGACGCTCATCTGAAGGACCATCAAAATAAACGCTCTGAATGCACGCCGCATTGCTAAGGTGAATCGTGCTAATATCGCTTCTGCTCTTGTCACTTTCCTCCGGGTTAGTGATGACCCTAACTTGGGCATGACTGCCGAGATAGCCTTGTATACCGAGCTTTTAGCTCAGGCAGATGCTCAGCGTGGTTTCGGCCTTCAGGAAGGTTCTGAGGAGGCCTGTAGAGAAAGAGGTGATGAAACAATAGATGGGGAACCTACATCTGTTGAAGCAAGACCTTCGCGGAGTGTTGCCGCTGCAAGAAGTCCCCCGAGAGAGGAATAGAAATCCCTCTCACTGATGCATACAATTTTTTTTCTGGCATCTTCGTTTTGAACAGTTGTCCATGTTTTTTTGGGCGTAATGGCATAATTTTGGGATGGCTTTGAGGCGTTTTAACTTGAATTACTTGTTTGCTTATTTATGACGCTTTTTAATTTCCGCCGTAAACAATAAGTAACGTTAAGTTGTACCTTTGTGGGCGTGTGGACCTAAAGATTAGATGGTTTTCGATCGTTTTGAATGTTTTGATGTTTAGAACACTTATTAGTGAGCCTACTTGGGCAATTATGTCCGTTGCGCGCCAATGGATGGCGGCTTAGGTTGCATCTGTAGTAGATGGTTGTTTGCGCCTATAATGGGATGACTTTAGCCTGTGTGGTAACTGGCACTTTTGCATCCGAATTCGAACGTTTCTACTTAGTTACTCGAGTATTTAAGACTTTCTAGCACTATGCGGTAGGTGTAGTAGTAGAATTAACGAGTTCAACTTACGAATAATGACTGGTAGTTGAACTAGATGTAATCTAGCTCTAGGCGAGTAGTGTACCCTACTTTTGTCACGAAAAGTGGGTGTACTACTTCAACATGTAATTCGCTTGGGCTATAAATATTTGGATCGTAGATGGATCTTAATTTATAGAAAAACTAACTATACGAATAATATTTTATTAATAAGGGCGCGAAGTCTGGAATGTTGTGGGTGAAAACCCGTAACATGACATAAGAGCACGAAAATGTTGTAATTTAAGAACAAAACTAAGGAACTAAATAAAGTAAATTCTAAAAAGAGAAGTACTTCAAATATCCCTAGTCCTCCCCACCCCCCCCCCCCCCCCAAAAAAAACTTCAATCAACTATACAATCGAAATTGTAGTCTTGGTTGATTGAGGTTTTGGGATCTTCGGTGACTTCGGAAATTTTTACTTCAAGTACCTCTTCGAGGACAGCTACTCCCAAGATGGCCGCTATGTAGCACTCTCTTGCTCCCTTCTGGTCCTCGTTGACTTCTTTTATCCTCTACTTGGCAGGGTATTTAAGTTTTTGGTGCCAAATAGATGGTACCACTTTGACTTGATGGATTCATGCCCGTCCTACGATCACATTGTAAGGGACACCTGAAACGACCTCGGTAAGTCGTTTCGGAAGTTAGGACTCCGATTGGTGTGCTGATAATTTTAAAATATTCGTAATATCCATTAGGACCTGTCTGTAAAATTTGAGCTAAATCAGACCTCGTTTGGTAAGTATCGGAAGAAGGTTTCAGTTTTTATAGTCGATAAATATTAGAAAGAGATTTTCGAGCTCGGTTTTGGCGAATGAGCTCCGATTCGAAATCTGAAAGCGCCGTTAGGTTCGTATGATTATTTGTGCCTTTTGCAATTTTTCGAAAGTGAATTTCGATTTTGCTCGGCTAGTTTCCGCAAAAATGCTGAAAGTTAAATAATTTGACCTTTTTCCATTTAAATTCGCATCTTGAGTTTCGGGAACCCGATTTGACATCTCCCTTCGCGAGTATGTTACATATATTTTGTATAACTCGTATGTAAAAGTTGAAATTATTTCGAAAATCATAGGGCACCGTTTTAATTTTCGTTAAGAAAAGAAAATAAAATAAAAGAAAATAAAAAAAAAGAAAAAGAAAAAATTAAAGAAGAGAAACAAAGGACCAGAGGCGGTGGCATATATGCTACTTAGCATATATGCTAATTACGAAACATAAACATTAGAACAGAACAAAATGATTTAGAAGCAGAAATTGAAAAGAATGGCAGAAAATGGAAAAAAAAGGGCCGGAGAAAAGTAGAATTTTCACCCAGAAACATTCAAGTAATGTTCCTAATATATTATTTGAGTTTACTACGTGTGTTTGAATATGTTTTAACGGTAAAACTTGGAATATTATACATCGTTTTAATAAGTTCAATTAATAGTTTAAAGGATCAAATGGACCCCGATAACGAAATTGATTATATATTCGTACTCAGTGAGTTATGGGCAACATATAAATGTAAATTATTTGGGATTTGGTTATGTGACCTTAAACCCAGTACATAGGCCTAGCCTGCGTATTGCGTATACGAATAGGATATCAGGATCCTAACCGGATTGCCCTAAAATGTGAGGAATGAAGACTTTAGCCTAATTTAATATATTTTTCTGCTTATTGAATAGAGTGGGATCGTTTGGAAATGAAACCAAAGGACAAGCGGCTATTGAATGGATGTACTAACTTTGTGACAATGTAAGTGTTTATATCCATTTCTTTGGAGGCACCTGGCCTCGTGGATTTTCTACCACGTGTTCCTTACGTGTGTAGCTGCCGATAGGCGTACTCCTTACGCCTTAGCTTTGGATTTACATTGTGTATTATATGTTATGTCCTTTTGTTGGTATTGCATTGAGGAACTGAGCATTGTACTCTGGCTGTGAGTTGGCATCTACTTCCCGGTTGTCGATGAAAGTCCCGCGCTAGTGAAGGGTCATTATTGCATCACATTGCATTCATATGCATTATATGTCATTCATATGCATTACATTGCATATCATATTGAGTGCAGGAGTATTCCGCCCCAGGAGCAGGAGTATTCCGCTCCATTGTATCATATTGAGAGTAGGAGTATTCCGCCCCAGGAGCAGGAGTATTCCGCTCCATTGTATCATACTGAGGGTAGGAGGATTCCGCCCCAGGAGAGTGCAGAAGTATTCCGCCTCAGCTTTACATTATATCGGGTGCAGGAGTATTCCGCCCCAAGAGAGTGCAGGAGTATTCCGCCTCAGCTTTACATTATATCGGGTGCAGGAGTATTCCGCCCCAGGAGCAGGAGTATTCCGCTCCAGTTGGTTATCACATTGGATTCCCCTCGAATATAGGAGTATTCCACTTCGGGATGGGATTACCGGCACATATGTCCCTTTGCATCATATTTCATTTCATTTCATTTCATCTTACTTCATTTCATTTCATCTCAATTCATACCATTGTGTAGACTTGCGGTACATGACTACTGTTCTGCTTATATGTGCATTGCTTATTTGTTGATATGTTCTGGCACGCACCCTTGGTTGAGTTTAGAAGTTTCTTACGTGTTTCCCATTGTTATCTGGCTCTGCCTTTTTATAATTTAAATAAAAGGAATTTGGTTTATCTGTTTCTTCTTCCTGGCTAGCTATCCTATTCTTTGAGGTGGCTAGTCTGCTCCACTTATTGAGTCCTTTTGACTCACCCTTGTTTGTTGTTTGTTTCTTGTCTATCTATTTCGTTTCGGCAGGTTCGCTCCAGGATTGAATTCGCCACGTTGTGAAGGAGCGAAGACGACTTCAGCTGTCAGGGTGAGCCAGCTTTTATTCCGTATGGCCACCAGTTTATTGGTTATTATTTCAGTTGCATTCTGCTCCCTTTAGGAGGTATCTGTCTTCTTTTGTACTCTTAGATGTCTATTCTGAATAGCCCTAAACCTAGTATGTGGGTAGTCGGCTATAATTTCTTTTTTTACAGCTTAGAGATATCATTATGTTTGTACCTTTTCTGAGTCTTGTTATTATTTATAAATTGAATTATATTTATTTTCCTAATTTAATTGATAAGGGTTCGCCCGACGGGTCTAGGGAAGGATGTCGGGTGCCCGCATGGTCTAACCGGATTTCGGGTCGTGTCAGGTTGTATCAGAGCCCAGTTTAGAGTCTATCCAGACTAAGACAGTGTCTAGTAGAGTCTCGGTGATGGGAACGTAGACGTCCGTACTTATCTACGAGAGGTTATGATTGCATTTAGGAAGTTTCACTTCCTTCATTTCTGATCGTGCGTCGGTCTAGGATGCAAAAGTATTTTCGTTAATTCATTCGTGGTAATTGTGAACCCTCGTACGACAAATCAGCAAACGGAAGGAGTTCAGGTGAAGCAGTCTATCCTGGGGCTAGCACTGACGAAGCCCCGAGAGTTTTGATCGTGCTGACGATCTAGTTGTGGAGGTCCCAGCTGTACGAGCTCGCGATGGGCAAGGGAGCAAGGCCTTGTAGTTCCCTTGGCTCTCTACAATGCTTTACGAGAATCTTGGCGACGCAGATACCGTAAGAACCTATTATTCGCTGGGCAGCTTATCAGGTTGCCGCATGTGCAGACGTTCGATCTCAGGGAGCTCCTTTTTTGGTTCTTAATATTGCTGCAGTAAATTATATTCCAGAGGTAGTATGTGTTGTACCTCTAATTGTTCTGGCTGGTTAGCCAGCTTAGGTATCAGTTCGGTCCGAGTGTCCGAAGAGATTACATTATTTTACGCGGTTGAACCTTCCGATATTCTTAAGCAATGCATCAGATAAACCTCGTGATTCTTTTTAAAAAATAAAATGATGTCAGCATATCCTTCAGGCTGTTGGTTATCTCGAGAAAAATGCTGTGTATTATTCTGCTCTCCAGTTTCAGGGTCCAGCCTTGAATTGGTGGGCCGCTCTCTTATTAGCTAACTTGGTTCGGTTTTTCTTCTAGATTCGTGGAAAGTTCCTTTCGAGTAGCGAGCGAGATGAACAGTGTTTCTAGTTTGAGTGGATTGGACAGGGTAGCCTGTTGGTGTTTTAGAATATGAGATTGAATTCTATAGAATAGCTGGATATGCATTAGAACTAGTTCATGAGCCTTTCGAGAGATTCAGAGATTTATTGATGAGTTTTATTTTTCCTTGAAATCCCAGATGGCTCGAGAAATTGAGGTCTGGATTTTATTTGATGTTGTTGTTAATATTGCCCGAAGGTTCGAGGCATACCATAAGTTAGAGCAGGAAGAGTTACAGCGGGAAAGTAAGAGATCCCACGTCCCTGGTGGGTAACCATGGTACCTCATTTGGACGTAAAAGTTCTGATTATTTTTGGAGGTCACCTTCCAGGTTATCTCAGCTTGTGTCACTTGATTCTTAGAGTGCACCAGTAGCTCATCAAGATCAGATTCAGTCTTCTCTTTACAGCTATGAACAATCTTTCCAGCTTCCATTTTTCAAGCGAAAATGTGGTATCATTGTCATGAGTCTGGCTATCCTTTAAAGAGTTTTCCGTTACTCCGGTGAGTAGGTAGTCATCCTTTCTCTCATCAGGCACCTGCACAGTCGCAGGGGATTTTATTTAGATCTCAATCAACCAGGGAAATGCCACGATTCAGTAAAGGTTGAGAGCGTGGTGGCTGTTATTCTTCAGAAGGTAATTATCAGTATAGCGGCTTAGTTCAGCCGCAGAGACAGTTTTATGAACTGCCAGTCTGGCAGGATGCTGAGGCATCCGATGTAGTAGACCCGAGTATTTCTTCTTCTCTTAAACGTGAGTAAGATTTGATTCTTTCGATCGATCTGGCAATGGTGTGTCTTATCATGTTTCGATGGTTTCCTTGGATGTCGTTTCTATTAAGAATCGGTTGCAGTAGAGGGGTGAACTTCTGATATGATTTATTCCTGGCATTTATGAGACCCTACTAGTTTATCTGATTTAAATGTGAGAGATTGGGGAGTGGGTGTCGGTATTGTTTGCTTGGCATTTTGTTATGCCTCATTCTGTCATAATGTCAAGTCAGTCTACCTCTCT
Organism: Petunia secreta; assembly: GCA_029990175.1. NCBI lineage: Eukaryota > Viridiplantae > Streptophyta > Magnoliopsida > Solanales > Solanaceae > Petunia > Petunia secreta. The sequence goes on from JARKIP010000131.1 coordinate 220,143, forward strand.
TTGGAACTCAGTGTCGGTAGGATGATGAAATTCTTATTCATCACCATCAGAAAGTGTCATTGTTTCTTCCGGTGTAAAGTGATTTGTAAGTGATACTTGATCTACGTGTCTCCTCTTGGTTCAATTTGCTAGTAGAGTCATGTTATTGCATGAGCTTCTCTCAGTTATAAAAGGGTTTTTTGGTAAATTGTGAGAGTTTCCTTCTTATTGGGAGGTTAAATTGGCATAGATGTCATTCCATAAAGCTTATTTAATGTCTATCTCTTCAATTGTGATTCTTTGGTTAGCTTGATTCGGAAGTAGTCAAGCTCAGGTAGCCAAGCAAATAAGAGTATGAGATTCCTGAAGCTCTAATTATTTTCTATCCTCAGTCTGTTGCCATCTCTTCTTTGTTCGGCACTAGTGAACTTAGGCGATCAGTAACCTATTGTGATGTTCCCTGTGTTGAGCCAGAGTGCATGTCAAGGTAACCGGGTAAGCATATTATTGTTTTGGATACAAACACTTATCTCTTCCAAAAGATAGCACTGCTAAGAACCACGGTAAAAGATGTCCAAAATAGTAGCACAAAATGATTCAAAATCTGAAAAATTGTTTTTATCTTCGGACAGCTGTTAGTAGTTGCGCATAACTCCTTGTACAAAATTGATATTAAGATGCTTCAAGATTCCCTGGAACCATTATATCTAAAACTTTTATGAAGACTATGAAGTCTATAACTTTGATATATACTCTGAAAATTAGGTTGAAAATCAGGACAGTGGTGTTGTCCAGACATTCTATCTGCGGATTTGTTATGTCATCCAGGTCTCTCATCTTGTTATCCATTTAACAGGTTTATGTTATCAGTTTATCCGGGTATCCATTCCCATATATAGTATAACTGGTTCTGTTTTGCGGATCATCTAGTTTCAGGGGAAACTCTGCCGAAATTTTTATATAGAAGTACCATCCATCAGGCGGTGGTGTTTACGGCAAAGGTATGGAGTTGTAAAATCGAGAGTTGCAGCTGGTTGGAAACTCGAAAGGGTAGTTGGTAGCTTAGGTCTGCCTACGTTCAGCTTTTAGCTAAATCTTCTTTAGTTCAGCAGACTGTGCGAGGATGGTTATTCCTATTCAAATAGCTGCATGAGTGTGTGCTTTAAGTGGAGGAGTCTTCCTTCAAATACTGAATGGTAATACTAAATCTCCGATGTGTTGATACCACTTTTCTCACGACCCAACCTAGGGCACGACAGAAACCTACAATGAGTGTCGATCACTGCTAAGCCCGCTAATAATCTATTAATGATAGAGATAAGTTGGCAACCTGATCATATATACGTACATATCTGTTGAAAGTATAAAGTCTGGAAAGATGACACGACTTTAACTTGCTGGCAATTAGAGTATTGAGCATAAATTGTGCTATGTCACACTTCATTCCGTCCCACCAATAAATCTGCTTAAGATTATGGTACATCTTAGTCGAACCTAGATGAACAATGTATTTGGAATAATGTCCCTTTATCATAATATGTCCACGTAAATCTGCAACATCGGGAACACAAAATCTATCTTTATACATAAGAACACCGTCAGTAGTAACCCTGTATGATGACTCCGGTTTTCTTTTGCTATCAGTCTGTATTCAACTAAAACTGGATCCTCATACTGACATTGTTTTATTTCATGAAAATTTAGAGTTAAAGGTCTAGTGCATATTGTCGTCCATCCATTATTAGCATATCTCCTTCACACCTCAACTCTTTGAGAAGTTACTTTAGCATTAGAAGTGCACATGTAATCAACTTTGTTGCTGGTATTCTGCCTCAGCTCATGATCCATCTACATGTCCCCTTTATTTTTACTTTTTTTGAAGTCATAATATTTCCAATTCAAAGACAATACCCGGAAGTAGATGTTCAGTTTGAAGATCATTCCTGGTCTGCATCATGCTATACAGTAGTATTTGCATGATCCTTATCCTTATATATTAGACCCTGTTCAGATGAACCTTTGACATACATTAGGATGTGAGCAACTACATTCCCATAAGGAGCTTGCGGAACAACACTAACAAAGATGTTGTATAGTGCGTCCGTAAAAATAATATAGCTTGCACCAAATCTTCTATAGTGTGTAGTGACAAGGTACATCAAAATCTCCCCCTATTACATCAAGCGTGAGCTAATTCTTAATTTTAGCGGCCTGTTCTATATCGAAAGGTATATCGAAGAGGTGATTCTCGGCTGAATCATGTTAATCCATCCAGAGTTTAGTATATCTTTGTTCCGAAAAAGGTAAAACTCTCTTCTCATGATCGAGGAAGGATCAGCTTAGTCAGAATAAGCTGTGCAATGGTATTATCATATTATCCATATATTTTTATTACAAAAGTACGATATGCGTGTTATGATTTTAATCCTGTAATAAGAAGATAATGTCTGTGGAGCAGTTTATGAAGGTCGTGCAAGTTCTCTTGTTATTAGGACGAACGAGAGTTTAAGTGGAGGAGAATGAAACGACCTCGGTTAGTCGTTTCGGAAGTTAGGACTCCGATTGGCATGCCGATAATTTTAAAATATTCGTAATGTCAATTAGGACCTGTCTGTAAAATTTGAGCTAAATCAGACCTCGTTTGGTAGGCATCGGAAGAAGGTTTCAGTTTTTATTGTCGATAAATATTACAAAGAGATTTTCGAGCTCGATTTTGGCGAATGAGCTCCGGTTTGAAATCTGAAAGCATCGTTAGGTTCGTATGATTATTTCTGACTTTTGCTATTTTTTGAAAGTGAATTTCGATGTTGTTCGTCTAGTTTCCGCTAAAATACCGAAAGTTAAATAATTTGACCTTTTTCCATTTAAATTCGCATCTTGAGTTTCGGAAACCCGATTTGAGATCCGCCTTCGCGAGTATGTTACATATATTTTGTATAACTCATATGCAAAAGTTAGAATTATTTCAAATATTGTAGGGCACCGTTTTAATTTTCGTTAAGAAAAGAAAATAAAATAAAAGAAAACTAAAAAAAAGGAAAAAGACAAAATTAAAGAAGAGAAATAAAGGACCAGAGGCGGTGGCATATATGCTAATTACGAAACAGAAACATTAGAACAAAACAAAACGATTCAGAAGCATAAATTGAAAAAAATGCCAGAAAATAAAAAGGGGGTGGAGAAAAGTAGAATTTTCACCCTGAAACATTCAGGTAATGATCCTAATATATTATTTGAGTTTATTACGTGTGTTTGAATATATTTTAACGGTAAAACTTGGAATATTATACATCGTTCTAATAAGTTCAATTAATAGTTTAAAGGGTCAAATGGACCCCGATAACGAAATTGATTATATATTCGTACTCAGTGAGTTATGGGCAACATATAAATGTAAATTATTTGGGGTTCGGTTATGTGACCGTAAACCCTGTACATAGGCCTGGCCTACGTATTGCATATGCGAATAGGGTATCAAGATCCTAACCGGATTGCCCTAAAATGTGAGGAATGAAGCCTTTAGCCTAATTTGATATATTTTTCTACTTATTGAATAGAGTGGGATCGTTTGGAAATGAAACCAAAGGACAAGCGATTATTGAATGGATGTACTAACTTTATAACAAGGTAAGTGTTTATATCCATTTCCTTGGAGGCACCTGGCCTCGTGGATTTTCTACCACGTGTTCCTTACGTGTGTAGTTGCCGATAGGCGTACTCCTTATGCCTTAGCTTTGGATTTACATTGTGTATTATATGTTATGTACTGTTGTCGGTATTGCATTGAGGAACTGAGCGTTGTACTCTGTTGTGAGTAGGCATCTACTTCCCGGCTGTCGATGAAAGTCCCGCGCCAGTGAAGGGTTATTATTGCATCACATTACATTCATATGCATTATATGTCATTCATATGCATGACATTGCATATCATATGCATTATATGTCATTCATATGCATGACATTGCATATCATATTGGGTGCAGGAGTATTCCGCCCCAGGAGCAGGAGTATTCCGCTCCATTGTATCATATTGAGGGTAGGAGTATTCCGCCCCAGAAGCAGGAGTATTCCGCTCCATTGTATCATATTGAGGGTATGAGTATTCCGCCCCAGAAGCAGGAGTATTCCGCTCCATTGTATCATATTGAGGGTAGGAGGATTCCACCCCAGGACAGTGCAGGAGTATTCCGCCTCAGCTTTACATTATATCGGGTGCAGGAGTATTCCGCCCCAAGAGAGTGCAGGATTATTCCGCCTCTGGTTTATATTATATCGGGTATTCCGCCCCAGGAGCAGGAGTACTCTGCTACAGTTGGTTATCAGATTGGATTCCTCTCGAATGCAGGAGTATTCCGCTTCGAAATTGGATTACGGGCGCATGTGACCCTTTGCATCATATTTCATTTCATTTCATTTCATCTTACTTCATTTCATTTCATCTCAACTCATACCATTGTGTAGACTTGCGGTACATGACTACTGTTCTGCTTATATGTGCATTACTTATTTGTTGATATATTCTGGCACGCACCCTTGGTTGAGTTTAGAAGTTTCTTACGTGTTTCCCGTTGTTATCTGGCTCTGCCTTTTTATAATTTAAATAAAAGAAATTTGGTTTATCTGTTTCTTCTCCCTGGCTAGCTGTCCTATTCTTTGAGGTGGCTAATCTGCCCCACTTATTGAGTCCTTTTGACTCACCCTTGTTTGTTGTTTGTTTCTTGTCTATCTATTTCGTTTCGGCAGGCTCGCTCCAGGATTGAGTTCGCCACGTTGTGAAGGAACGAAGACGACTTCAGCTGTCAGGGTGAGCCAGCTTTTATTCCGGATGGCCACCAGTTTATTGGTTATTATTTCAGTTGCATTCTGCTCCCTTCAGGAGGTATCTGTCTTCTTTTGTACTCTTAGATGTCTAGTCTGGATAGCCCTAAACCTAGTATGTGGGTAGTCAGCTGTAATTTCTTTTTTTACAGCTTAGAGATATCATTATGTTTGTACTTTTTCTAAGTCTTGTTACTCCCTCCGTCCCAATTTATGTGGCACCATTTGACCAGGCACTTGAGTTTAAGAAAATAGAGGTTGACCTTGTTAAGTATCAATTTTACCCTTGAAAAAGTAAGAGAGAGAAGATTTGAGTAATAAAAAAGTTGTTGGTAGGTTTAAAAGTATGTAGGGCCCAACAAGGGTAAAATAGAGATGATGCATTAAATAGTTGTCAAATAAGGAAAGGTGCCACTTACTTTGGGACAAACAAAAAAGGAAATTGTGTCACATAAATTGGAACGGAGGGAGTATTATTTATAAATTGAATTATATTTATTTTCCTAATTTAATTGATAAGGGTTCGCCCAACGGGTCTAGGGAATGATGTCGGGTGCCCGCACGGCCTAACCGGATTTCAGGTCGTGTCAACACCTCCCTTGATTACCTAAAAAGATGAAATATAATCTGCTCCTGGGATGTGAACATCAAGGTTAATTCTCCAACAGCCTTTTCACAATAATTGTTGAAGCCAGCCAGCGTACAGACACTTGGGGCCATCTTGTCTTCAACTCCCATCGCCTTCAATGTGTTCCACCTATGAGGTTGATGGAATTATCAGCGTCGAGCAAGAAATGTTTGACGTCGGTATCCTCTATCCTAAGTGTTATAACTAAAGCATCATGGTGAGGAGTATTGCAATTGGTGCTATCCTCGTCACTAAATAGGATCATCTCATCCCGGGCATGACTCTTGCTAGGCGTTACCCCGATGTGGTTTGACTCTTTAAGAAATGACGGACCGCGGATTATGACATTGATGGACCTCTTCGGATCTGGTAAATCTGGTGGTCCATCTAGACTTCCACTTTTGGCGTAAGTCTGCTTTCCCCTGTCGGTGAGAAAATCCTTGAAATAGCCCTTATTCAGCAAACCTATGACTTCAGGATTAGTACTCTGCATACGACTGCCTCGTGTCCATGATCCCTATAGAAATCACAATAAAGATTCTTGTTTCTTTTGCCCCGCTCGACCCTAAAATTGCTACGCCAGCGTACTTAGGCACCCTTTATGTGATCCCTTACGAACTCTACGGCGTTGACGCGCAATCCCAACTCTTCAAACATGTTTGGCACCCAATTCACACTGAGTGACCCCTTGGTTGATGGTGCTGAGGACTCCCTGCTATCTTCTCGCTTTGGAAAATCATATCTGTAATTTCTCTTGCTTCGCTTCGCTTTGCTCCGGCCCGAGGTTCCTCCATGTATCCCTGTTTCTATCCTTGGCGGATGGCGTCTTGGACAATAGGGCAAACTTCCTCGGGGGTGGATGATTGTCGTTGCTTCAGGCAAAGCTTCTCGGTATATCTCTGATGTAAGGCGTTCCATGTTGTCATAGGATATTGAGTCAAACGCCACTGTAATTCCCTTGTGGCTAACGACCCCTTCAAGTTCAAACTATTGCCAAAGGCTACCACAGCAATATTATCGGGGACTGGAGAAAGCTCCATGTGTTCCCACTGAAACCTGTCAAGGTAGTCCTTCAGCAATTCGTCGTCATGCTGATTGATCTCAAAGATGTCCTCCATGCGCTTCTCCTGCTTGTGGGTACCTGAATGCGCTTTCTTGAATATGTCTTGCATCTAAGTGAATGATTTGATTGAGCCCATTGGTAGCTGGGTGTACCAAGCAAGGGCACCTTTGGTCAGAGTTGAGCCAAAACCTCTTCACCAGATCAGACTAAATCTCTTCCTCGGTGATCTCATTATTCATTACTGTCGTGTTATACGCAACTATATGCTCATCCGGATCAGTTGTTCCATCTGCCGGATAACTCAAGTTATCCGGCAGATGAAAGTGCTTTGGTATGTGGACCAGTGCAGCGCTTGCTTTGTAAGCATGCTTGTAAAACTTTTGCTCATCTACCATGGTAACTTTGGAAAGAGCACCCAGCACATTACCAATCCAGTTGTGGATGGCCTTCATCTTTTTTATGAGGTCCTGGATGACAAGCACTCCCTTAAGGTCTTGATTGTTGATTGTTGATGACTCTCCTAGAGTGGCATCCATATTGAGCCTATGGCTAGGAACAAGATCTGGCAAATTGTTCGTAGGTGCTGGTCCTCACGGGGATGCTGGCCTCTGAGATGATCCAAAAAACATCGCTCCTAACTTCAGTGATATTCCTCCAACCATATTGCTCAAATTCTGTTGTTGTTGTTCTGACATAGTATTGAGAAGATTAACAAGGAAGCTTCTGAATTCAGGATTACCTTACAGTGATCAATCGTCTTCTCCATTGCTGGCAACATGAGTTGGCTCCTAGGAAGGATCTTTTGGTTTTTCAACGAGATCCTTAGGCTGCACACTAGGATCATTGGGATCCTTCACGGATTTATCTACTGCGTTTGTAGTATTCTCAGAACGTTGCTACTATCATCAGACATGATTGCGCTTTTTCCTTCATAGAATACCTATAATTTCCTAGGCCCTACGGTTGGTGCCAAACTGTTTATGCCTAAAAATGATCGCCTAGGTTAAACAATTAATTTAGAATGAGGTCACAAGCAATACAGTAAATACGATGAAAAAGTAATAAATAAAAGAGAGAAATAATGAGCAAGAAAAGTAAAGTAGTCTTATTCCTTGAGAATATCCGAATTCTATGGTAAATCGCTCTGTTTTACAATACAATATGATGAGTGGTATTTATAATAGTGGATACCCAGTCCTAATTAAGGTAAAATACAAAGACTAATAAGGCTATGGGCCTATAACTCAAGGCAGATGTAAGGAAGGGTATTTAATAGTGGATACCCAGTCATAATTAAGGTAAAATACAAAGACTAATAAGGATATGGGCCTATAACTCAAGGCGGTGGTATATACTAAATCCTAACTAGGAGACTGTAAACCTACGGTGGGATGTATGTCCTGCGTCCAATAGCCATGCTGCCTGAGCGGTCGTTAGCCCAAGGAGCGGGCGGGTATCCTCTGTGCCAGTGACTTGTAATATAAGCCTAGTCTCGCCAGCTGTACTCGTATCCCCGTGATAGTAGGTGACGTATTTTTGCCCACATATAAGTAATTACTTCGATCAAAATTAAAAGAAACTAGAGGTCTTCATCGATTTCAGGAAAGCCAGCCTTTGGTGCCTCTTCGGGGTCATATGCTCCTAGGACCGCTGTCGTGTAGCACTCCATTGCTGCCCCCTAATCTCCATTGATCTTTTTTATTCCCCCACTTGGTGGGGTACTTGAGTTTTTTATGCCAGGTAGAAGGCACTGCTTTAGCCTGGTGAATCCACGGTTGTCCTATGATTGCATTGTATGGGACGCCTCCTTTTATAACCTGAAAAGAAGAAACATAATCTGCGCCTAGAATATGTGTAGCAAGGATGATTTCCCTGGTAGACTTCTCACAGGAGTTGTTAAAGCCTGCTACGTGTAGACACTCTAAGTCATTTTATCTTCAGCTCCCATCGCCTGTAGATTGTCCCATTTAATAAGGTTGACGGTGCTGCCAGCATCGACTAGGACACGCTTGACGTCCGTATCCTCTATTCGAAGCATTATGACCAAGGCATAGTGGTGAGGAGTGTTGCAGCTAGTGTTGTCCTCGTCATTGAATAAGATCATCTCTTCTCGGGCGTGGTCCTCATCGAGAATTGCCTTACTGTCTTTTGAGTCACCAAACAACGTCGGACTACTGACTATCACATTGATGGACCTCTTAGGCTCCGGAAGGTCTAGGGATCCCTCTAGCATCACGCTCTTAGCATAGGTTTGCTTTCCCCTATCATTAAGTAGGTTCATCAAATAACTTTTATCGAGCAGACTCATCATATCCAGGATCAAGGCACTGCAGGCAGCGGTCGCAATACAGGTTTTTGTTTCTTCTGCCATGTTCGGCCCTCATGTTGTTGGGCCAACGCACTTGGGCATCCTTCATATGATCATGCACGAACTCCACTGCGTTGATGCACAGCCCCAGATCTTCAAACCTATTGGGTACCCAATCTATGATGAGCGACCCCTTGTGAGGTGGCATCCGAGCTTTCCTATTAACCTCCCGCTTTTCGACCGGCTAAGGGAAGTCATCCATGTATTCTCTCCTACTCCGCTTTCTTTTGTCTCCAGCTCTTGATTCTTCGACATATCCCCGCTTGTGTCCTTGACGAATGATGTCTTCGGCGATCAGGCGAGCTTCTACAACGGGGGCTAAGGATTTTTCAGGCTCCAACCGCAACTTCTCGATGTATCTTTGATGCAAAAAGTTCCATGTTGTCACATGGTGTTGATTCAAACTCCACTGAAACTTCCAGATAGCTAATGACCCTTTGGAATTCAGGCACTTGCCAAAGGCTACCATAGCAATATTATCGGGGGCTGGAGGAAGCTCCATGTGTTCCCTCTAGAACCTTTCAAGGTAGTCTTTCAACAACTCGTCGTCATGCTGCCGAATGTCAAAGATGTCTTCTATATGCTTCTCCTGCTTACAGGCGCCAGAATGCGCTTTCTTGAACAAATATTGCATCTGGGTGAATGACTTGATGGAGCCTATTGGTAGCTGAGTGTACCAAGCAAGGGTGCCTTTAGTCGAGGTCGAGCCAAACCTCTGCACCAGAGCAGACTGGATTTCTTCCTCTGAGATTTTGTTACTTTTGATGGATGTATAGTACGCAGCAATATACTGATCCAGATTCATTGTTCCATCGTACTTCAAGTTATCCAGCAAGCGGAAGTGCTTTGGAACGCGGATCGGTGCAGCACTTGCTTTATATGCATGCTTATAAAACTTTTTCTCATCTACGGTGGTAACTTAAGGTGGTGCACCCAATACGTTACCGATCTGATTGTGGATGGCCTTCATCTCTTTTAGGATATCCTGAATGACATGTGTTCTTTTGATGTCTTGATTATTGAATGTCGTTGATCCTCCAGAAGCAGCGTCCATGTTGAGTCTACGATTAGGATCGGACGCTGGTGTATCATTCATGGGCGCTGGTTCTCATGGGGATGCTGGCTTCTAAGACGATCCAGCGAACATTGCTCCTAACATTTTGAGTTATGCCCTCGACCATGTTAACTGAGTTTTGCTCTGCCCGTTCTGACAAGTTTTTGTGGAGATTAACAAGGAAACCTCTAAACTCATAATTATCTACGCGTGACTGATCGCCTTCGCTGTCGCTGGGCACATGGACTGGCTTCTTGGTAGGATCCTTTAGCTGCACATTAGGATCGCCAGGATCCTATACAGACTCATCTACTGCATCAGCAATGTTCTTTGGGGTGTTGTCGTTGTCATTTGGCATGACTGCGCCTTTTCCTCATAGAATACCTACAATTTCCTGAGCCCACGGTGGGTGTCAAATTGTTTATGCCTAAAATTGTACGTCTAGGTTAAACACTTAAATTTATGAATGGGTCAAAAGCGATACAGTAAAATATGATGGAAAGTAAGTAAATAGAGAAGAAAATAATAGACAATAAGTTTTATTCCTTTAGAATAACCAGATTCAGTGGTGAATCGCTTGATGTACATAACAATGTAAGAAGGGTATTTATAGTAGAAATTACCCAGTCCTAATTATGATAAAATAGAAAGACTAATAAAGGTTGTGGGCCTATAAACTCAAGGTAACCCTAACTAGGAGACTATAACCCTAAAGCGGCGGGATGTATGCCTTGTGTCCTACGCCCGTACCGCCTGAATGGTCGTAATATGTAGAACAGCTGTGTATCCTCTCTATGCTCGGTGACTTGTAGGATAAGTCTAGTCTCGTCGTTGGACTCGTATCCCCATAATAATAGGTGGTGTATTTTTTCCTACATAGATGTAAGGTGTAAAGCGGTTCGGGAAGAAAGGGAAGCTATGTCCCAGGTTCATCTATCCATTCAGAATATAGAAGTGTATTGGTAAGGTCACTTATCGGCTTGATTTGCGAGAATCTATGTCGATTCATCCAGTCTTCCATGTACCTATGCTCCAGAAATGTATTCGAGATCTGTCTCAAGTGATCGAGGTGGATCCAGCTCAAATAGATGTGAATCTAGCTTATGAAGAGACTCCAGGTGCCATTTTTGGTAAGGATATTTGGAAGTTGCGTTCTAAAGAGATTCTGATGGTAAAGGTGTGATGGAATAATTGTCCTCACGAGGAGTCGAGTATGCGGAGAGGTATCCTCACCTCTTTGATGACTCGGGTATGTTCTCGACTTCTAAGCTAGTTATATTGAATGTCGCCTATTTATGGTCAAGAAATTGTTAATTGATATCATTGGACTAGAGTTTAAGGGTTCGTTCAAATATTCTTTGTGCTAAGTATTAGTGCTCCATTAAAAAAAAAACTCAACTTCATTCGAGGATGAATGAGAGTCTAAGTGGAGGAGAATGAATCGAACATGATTAGTCGTTCCGGGAGTTCAGACTCTGAGTTGGAAAGCGATAGTCTTAAAAAGCTCAGTGAGGTCTATTATGACCTATCTATAAAGTTTGAGCTAAATTGGACCTTATTTGATAGGTCTTGGAAGACGTTTTCATTTTCTAGTATCGGTGAAGCTATTTTATGGCTTTCAAAGCTCGTTTTAAGTAAATGATCTCTGTTTTGAAATCTGAGGTCTTTTAGATCGTTTTTGCATATATTCCAAAAGTAGAAGATTTCCTCCTTCCGCTGAACCCCTCGTTTAGTGTATCAAAGTTCTTTTTTGAGATCCAAATTCGCGAATAAGGGTTAAATTTGTTTTGGAACTTGCGTGCAAAGTTTGATATGATTTCGAGTAGCATAGGATTGATTCAGACCTAAAACGCAGCACCAGCCTATGGTGTCAGGCTTTCTGGAGCACTGCCTGCGTGACAGCACTCTTGCCGGTGTGATAGCACTGAAGAGTCTGAGTCCCCATCTGGCACGATAGTGCTGAAGTGCTTCACGAAAGTGTTGTGTTGGGGAAAGACCCAACGGGTCGGCAGAACTCATTTTTCAATCAAATCTTTCAGTGAAGTGCGATTAGGGTGAATTCTCAAGACCAAACTGTTCTAATTGCAGGTAACTAAACTTCATATAATATTAATGGAAGGTTTAGGACTAGGAAATCCATTAATTATGTTTAGTGTAATTGGAAGTTGGAACCCTAAATCTTGAGAAAAATGAGGAATTTGGGGTGGATGAACCCGAAAGAGCAATCAAATAGTAAGATTGGTATCGTGAGACTATGAGGAGTCCAAAAATTTATCATTTGTTTAAATTTGAAGAAGTACGCCCAGGGGAAATTTGAGAATTTCTAAGTTAAAGTTGCGTTATCGATATTTATTTTTTGTCTTGACACTTATATATGCGGTTCTACTTCCATGGCTCAGAGTGAGTTGATTCAGAGAGGATTTGGAAGGAGAATAAGATCATTCAGCAGCCGGAATGGCCTTAGACTTTATGGATGTTCTACATATGTGTCTTTGCGTGTGTAGCTGCCGATAAGGCGTACTTACTATGATGCAGCTTTGTTGACATGTTATGATTATTAATTCATGGTTACTGGTTGTATTATCATATTGGAGGCATTGAAGAGTCTGCCTCATATCGCATTCATTATGTTGGTAGTACTAAGGAGTCTGCGTCAGTTCATATATCCCCCGGACACATTGAGGAGTCTGCTCTAGTAAGGGGTTTGGACACATATGACCCATTTTCACTACATTGCATCATATTTCACCTCATTTCATTCCATTTCATCTACTGTCCTATTATATGTGGCTTATATGCAATGTCTTGCTATGCATTTTCTATTTGTTAGCTGATATTATCTACTTATTTGGCTTTTCCTTAGCTAGCTTATCTATCGTTCAAGGTGGCCACCTAGGCCTCACTTGCTGAGTTCTTTTGACTCACTCCCTAGTTGTTCCTTATTTTGTTTACTTGTTTCTGCAGATTTTTCTCCAAGACCGATTTTAATGCGTGATTAAGGAGCGAGGATGACTCAGCTGTTTGTGGTGAGCCAGCCTTTGTTCGTGGTGGCTTCCACTCTTTAATTTTCTTTTTTCAGTTCTATTCTATTCCTTTTGGGGAGTTTTATATATTCTTCTTACTCGTAGATGTCAGATTTGGATAGGACCTAAACCTTGTGTTTTAGATAGTTAGTTGCATTTCTTTGTTAGCAGCTTGTATGCATATATCTGTATATTTGTTTATGTCTTCTTCTGAGTTATTTAAGTTCATTACGTTGGGTAGGTTTGATAGAGATCGCCTGTCGGGTCTAGAGGAGGATGTCACATGCCCGCATGGCCTATCCAGAAATCTTGGTCGTGTCAACAAATAATAGAAATACAACCATAAACAGTGGAGATACAATTGTATTGTTCATTAAGGAGGGATGTGATGAGCACGACACAGATAAGGTTGGGGCTATTATTGATATTATACAAACAGAGATTGCGGAGGACCAAGGTTACGTAGACAAACAGCCAATTATCATGGCAACGAAGTGATTTGCATTGAGGGAGAAAGAGAGATCGAGTACAAAAATGTTAAAACTTTGTATTTGTATTATTTCTTTACTACTTTTCATTGTATCTTAGCAAGTATGGTCCTCACTATTTCCAAATCTCTCTCTCTCTCTCTGTGTGTCTATATATATATATATATATATATATATATATATATATATATATATATAAGCATATATATGTATATCTGTAGTTTGTTTTGAATCAATGTCTATCTGATATGTATCTCTCTGTACCTCACTGTATTTCATAAGTTCTTTTGTTTGTTTGCTATATTTTTGCATCTTATATGTATCTCATAAGTATCTTCTGTGTGTTTTGTATATCTTTGATCTGATATGTATCTTTATGTATCTCTGTATATCTCATAAGCATTTTCTATGTGTTTTGAAGCTCTGAATATCTAATATTTATCTCTTTGTATCTTGTAAGTATCTTCTGCGTGCTCTGAATCGTTGTGTGTTAGGTATGTATCTTTATGTATCTCAATGCATCGCATAAGTATTTAATGTGTGTTTTGAAGCTTTGTGTATATGATTTATATCTTTTATATATCTTATTGTATCTGATAAGTATTTTTTTTTTTTTTTGTTCTTAATCTTTGTGTATCTCATGTATATCTTTTATGTACCTCCTAAATTTTTCTACTTTTTTTTTGTGTAGATACTTTCTTGAAAGCAAAAGAAAAAATTACACATGGCAATTTATGGCTTCCAGTTTGAATTCGTAAACTTTGTTCAATGTTAAGAAATTCAAAACTGAATGCACATGGGCATTCAAGGATATATGTTAGAGTTTAAGTTCTACGCACTGTTGTTGTACCTTTTTTTTATACCATCAAGTTATATCGACCTGCTATAGCAGGTTACCAAAATTTTTTAATATTTTTTTTAATTAAAATATGGGGTAAGTGCACGAAAGGCCACTTTTGCCACTGGTCTTTGGGCACAGGCCACTAATACCAAAATATTTAGTTTGTAGCCACTTTCGCTTACAAGATAGAACTTCAGTCCAGGGTCCTGGATTGAAGTTCAGTCCTTAAAGATAGAACTTCAGTCCAGGGCCATATGGATTGAAGTTCAGTCCTTAAAGATAGAACTTCAGTCCAGGGCCATGTTGACTGAAGTTCAGTCCAGTTCTTAAAGATGGAACTTCAGTCCAAGGCCATATAGACTGAAGTTCAGTCCTTAAAGATGGAACTTCAGTCCAGGGGCCGTATGGACTGAACTTCAGTCAATGATCAGAACTTAAGTCAATGTTTATTTAGTAAAGGCCCAAAAATGGCCTCTAGTGTAAGACCAATAAAAATAGTGGCCTCAAACTAAATATCGGTATTAAAAGTGGCTTCTGGGTGAAATTTTTACCTAAAATATAGAAACATTATTGGGAAATTTTCAAAAATAGGCAGCCCACTACCCAAAATTACAAACAAAATGCCATATTTTTTTTTCATGCATAGCACCCACCCCTAAAATTACAAATTTTAGCACTCCTTCATAAAAAACACCCTAGCAATCAAATCTCCTCCTCCCCAGCCACTAAGTCGCCGGCAGACACCCTCTCCCGTCAGTGGTGTCGTTACTTTTTTGTATTTTTGTAATATCCCTAATATTTGAGGATATTTTTGGTCAAGTTGTAAAAATAAAGAAGAGTAGAATGAGATAACTAAAATGCTAATCTCATTGATATATAAATGATGACTAATATTTAAGGGTAATTTAGTCAAGTTATAAAAATAAAGAGGAGTAGAATGAGATGACCTATAGCTCAATCTCATTGATATATATAAGAGACCTAAGATATCTATTGTCCCGCCGCCAAGCTTAGTGCTTCATGAGATTAGCAAGATAATGGATTTTTTCTTGGATTTGAAAAGCTAATTAAAAAGGTACGAATCACTTTAATCTACTGTCCCTTCATTATCTATTCTAGTAAAATACTTAGCTAAACTTGATGACAATTATTTTAAGGGATAGCAAGTATTGAATGCTATATATCATAAATAGAGGGAAGGAAAATTCTTGCATACCCATGTAGCAGATCATGTATTCCCGTGGGATTTTAGTAAATTGAGGACTGAGCTTTTTCTCCTAGGATGTATTCAAGATTAGCAGTAAGTGATGTTTGCATCAGTGCTTGAATTCTCGCCACCTCTGTTAGCATGAACAGTGAGTTCAATTTGTTCTCTTTTGATCCCAAGCTACTGCAATGAGTTATTTTGAGTTAGGGGTCACTCTATTGAGATCGAAATAATATTTCCTAGCTAATTTAGTATTCTAATCCATTAATGTGTGTGACCTTTTAGCCTAAACTCATGTGTTTTTCATAAGAATTGGGATTTTTGGCCTAAAGCCTATAACACTAATTTTGTTAATTGGGAGGTCTTAATTATACCAAGATAGGATTTTTAATATATAATTAGACTCGTGAGGTTATGGGTAACGTAATTATGAGTTCAATTTCGAGATTTAACTTAGTGAGCCTATTGTTGACTTTTAGGTTGTCTTCTTTATCCTTTTAGCTTAAGATTTGGAATGTTCAACCGTTAGCTTGGATATTGATTTTTATTATGCATTATTTTTCATAGAGCGGATTCATTTTGAAGAGGTTTGAAAAGGAAAACCATTGTTGAGTAGCTAGTGAGCTTCGGACCGAGGTAAGTGTATTTTGCTTTCTTGGTGGACTTGCTCCACACCCTATGTTTGCTATATGCTCCTATACATATTATTGAGGCACGACGTAGTTCCGTGCATATTATTGTGGTACGATGTAGTTCCGTACATATTATTGAGGCACGATGTAGTTCCGTGCATATTATTGTGGTACGATGTAGTTCCGTACATATAATTAACGTACGATGTAGTTCCGTACGTATTATCATAGCACGATGTAGTTCCGTGCATATGGTTGTAGTATGACGTAGTTATGTATTTATCCCCGAGTTACAATAAAAGTGTCGTGGTACTTGATGATGGAATATGAACATTACTTGGTAGTTAATTGAACGGTTTCTCTTTACTTTTGATTATCTTTGAGTTATTTTGCCTTGTTTGCTAGTTTACTTGGAGCCCCGTCCCCGCTTATTGAGTCACTCGACTCACCCCTTTCCCTTTCTTTGTTGGTTTATTTACGTCTTGCAGATCCGACACCATCTACTAGTGAGCATCGTGGTTGACCGAGGTGGAGCATTCCTTTATTAGCGGTGAGCCAACCCTTCGTCCGTGGTGGCCACCTATATGGTTTATATTTTCTTATGATGTATTCCCAAAAATTTGGAGTTATATAACTTATTCGACACTCTTAGATGTTCATGATTCGGGGAGTACTTAAACCTTTTATTGTTGGGATTATTTCTACTTTATTCTATGGTATTGAGATATTTATATTTTTCATTGAGAAGCTTATATTATTCGTTCATAATCAAGTGGGTTCGCCCCGACAGGGTTAGTGGGGTGCCCTCACGACCTATTCGGATTTCGGGTCGTGACAATTTTACTGAATTTATGTTGTTTATTGCGTTTAAATCATTGCTTTGGACAAGTTTATACACACAAATCTCCCCCCAAAAAATAAATTATACATGAATATACATAGATAAATGCCTAACAATGAGAGAAATACAAAAATATACACAAAAAAAGTAAAAATGCATATAAACATCCTTAATATACAGATTTATTCACTCGTATATACACACTTATACAAATTTATACAATTTTATACATGTGTATAAACTTGTATAAAATTGTATAAACTTGTATAAACTTGCGGCGACTGCTATGTCAGGAAAAGGGTGACAACTCGGATAAGATTCGAAAATATGGACCATTTTTGGTAATTTTCGTCTTTTGCTTGTCTTTTAGTGTAATTATCCCAACATTATTCATTATTTGGGCTTTCCCTTTTCCCTTCCCTTCAACCACTCCGTCATTCTTGCCTTCAAATATGTGAACCTATTTTTTCTCTCTCTGACATCACTAACATGTCTGCCTGAGATTGTTCTTCAAAACCTTCTATCCTTCTTCTTATGTACGTACTTATGAGGGAGTTATATTGGAGTCTGAAAATGCAATAGGTGGAGAAGAGTGATTTAAAGGACAAAATTGGTCCACAAAGAAAATCGAAATAGAAAATGGACTCCTGAAAAAATGTTTAATCCTTTAAATGTATTTGGGATCAGAAGAGTAAAAGGTGTAACTATATTTTACAATATCATCTGGGATTTGCAAAGTGTGCTTATGAGCTTGAATTACTTATATTAGAGTATGAAAGAGATTCTCAATCGATTTTGTATTCGGCAAGCGATTTACAATGGACATCTGATTTTGTTTATTAATTATAGGAAACAACACTAATAAACTGAAAATTAATTAGTGCTTAAGATATTACCACAAAGGATATGATATTGTATGATATTGGTGTTTCACCATTCTCAACAATCAAAGTAGTATTGAAGTACTGCTTGTTTTGATGATGACGATAAAAGAAAAGCACGAGAAATTTTGGACCTTAATAAACAGTATTGGGAAAGGATTTGATTTTCGTGATTATTTCAGCTAATAAAAAAGTTTGGCTAGGATTACTTTCCTTAATTATTTCTTAAATAATAGAAAAGATAAATGATACCTCTAAAATCACCTGATGGTGTAAAAAAAGAGTACACTGACGGTGCGTAGAACTTAAACTCTATATATTATTCACAAGTTCAAGCTACTTCACAAGTTAGTGGTGGAGTAAGGATAAATGTACTGTCCAAAGTCGAGCTACAAGCCTAAAGAAATAATAACAGACATGCAAAAAAATCACGGTGTACATATTAACTACACGGAGGCATGGCAGGCTAGTGAATTGTTTATTTCTGTTATTCAACTAGTCTCAAATCTTGATTTAAAAACAGAGAAAGTATTTATAAATCATGTATATATAATTTTCAAAAAGAATTTGTCGGAATCTTGTCGCAAAAAAAAAAAAAAGAATAGTAAGCAATTATATCACATTGTTCAGTAAGTATAGCTAAATTTAAACATTTAGGGGTCGTTCGGTTTGGGTTTCTTTTTACGCGGGTATTAACTATTAATGCGGGTATTAATAATGTGGGTATTAATAATGTGTGTATTAATAATGTAGGTATTGATAATGCGGGTATTAGTTATGTGGGGTTTAATAATGTGGGTATTATATTATAACATAGGGATTATTTTGTTGAATCAATGATATATTACGAATTAACAAAAAAATATTTATTTACTCCTTAAATAAAATTTAGAAATATCCTTATTATTATGAGGGTTAATTTTGTCATTTTAAATTTTAATACCTGCATTATTAATACCCACATTATTAATACCACCTTCTACCCCCGCATAAAATAATACATAGATTCCCGCATTAATAATGCGGGTATTAATAATGCGGAATATACGAAAACGCAACCAAACGTTGCACTAATTTTATGCGGGTATTAAAATTCCACAAAAACCAACCGAACGCTGCGCTAAATTAACGCTGAGTTTTGTGCGGGTATTAATCTTTAATGCGCCAAACCGAACGACCCCTTAATGTGCTATTAAAGTACGCAAATATGACTTCTATTTTGACATATTTTGTGTCACAAATACTTACTCCCTCTGTCCCAATTTATGTGTCATACTTTCCTTTTTGCTCTGTCCCAAAAAGAATGTCACATTTCCTTATTTGTCAACTATTTAGGGGTCGTTCGGTTGCAGGAGTATTTTACGCGGGTATTAACTATTAATGCGGGTATTAGTAATGTAGGTATTAATAATGTGTGTATTAATAATGTGGGTATTGATAATGCGGGTATTAGTTATGTGGGGTTTAATAATGTGGATATTAGTCATGCATATATTATAACGTAGGGATTATTTGTTGAATCACTGATATATTACAAATTAACAAACAATATTATTATTTAAAATATTTATTTACTCCTTAAATAAAATTTTAAAATATCCTTATTATTATGAGGGTTAATTTTGTCATTTTAAATTCTAATACCTGCATTATTAATACCCACATTATTAATACTATATTCTACCCCGCATAAAATAATACATAGATTTCTGCATTAATAATGCGGGTATTAATAATGCCGAATATACAAAAACGCAACCAAACGTTGCACTAATTTTATGCGAGTATTAAAATTTCACAGAAAACCAACCGAACGCTGCGCTAAATTAGCGCGGAGTTTTGTGCGGGTATTAAACTCTTAACTAAGTAACCGAATGACCCCTTAATGCACTATCTCTATTTTATCCCTATTGAGCCCTACTTACTTTAAAAGCCACAAACAACTTTTTGATTACTACAATCTTCTCTCTCTTACTTTTTCAATGGTAAATTTGAATATTTACAAAGTCAACTTGTATTTCTTAAACTCCGTGTCAAGTCAAACACCGCCACATAAATTGGGACAGAGGGAGTATCTTTTTCACTCATGTTTTTCTTCGATTCTATTTGTCTTTATTTACTTACATAAACCATATTTTGTGATTTTGGTCGGCAAAAGTGCTTAAGAGTTAGCCAAAATTGAATAATCAATTATTTGAGGTATATATTTTACACATAAAATTTTAATATTTAAGAACTATATGTAATAAGAAAGTATTCGAATTGAATTTTCTCACGATATATCAATAATAATGAGTAAATGATTTTGAAACTTTATTAGGCAGATTTCTTTTAAAGGACTTCCCAACCTCAAAAAAACATAAAACTAAATGGGTCTTTCCATCCATTTCTTGTATATAAGGTTTTGTGCATGATTCATATATAACGCAACTAATATATAATTTTATTAAAGTGTTTGCAAAGATGATATTTGACCACTTTAAATATTGTAATTTTTTACGATTATATAATTAGATCACTACTGAATGAATATCGCGTCAGATATCACTTGTCGCAACTATTTTCAACAATCATTCACCGGATACCCCAAATTTTTGACGACATTCTAATAATATCACCCGTCAGAATTTCATCTGTTCTAGTAGTGAGGTGTACATAGCCGCCGTTTGGTGAAAATAAATTAAAATTAAAATATGATAATAACGATTATTATTATTATTATTATTATTATTATTATTATTATTATTATTATTATTATTATTAGATTACCACAATTCATAAGTGGTCATCTCTTTTGTAAGAACACAGCTATAAAAGGAGGTCATAAGGTTTCTTTTTATATCCCATTCACCGTGTTAAAGTATTCATTTCTCTCTTTTCTTTAGCGCTGTGACGATGTTTCCTCGTTTGCCTTTTTTCAACAATGGAAACTATCAGTTACAAAACAATGATCTTCTGAACCGTCGTTTTCATGAACAACCAATGGTGCCACCATTGCAACGAAATCATGAACCACTGAATGACATATCACCATTGGCTAACTACCAATCACTGAGATTTTTTGGTAGATTGAATTTGATGAATAATAATATTGTTAATTCTCCAGCTCCCATTAATTTTAATCTATCAAGAGTTGAACAAATTGACCAACAATCAATTAATGTTGGATTGACTTCTCGAGGTACAAAATCTCGCCTGAAATGGACGGAAGAAATGCATGCAAGGTTTGTCAATGCCGTTGATGAACTTGGCGGAGCATGGGGTTAGTAATTTTTAACCTTTTTTATGACATTACAATTTTTATGTTTTAATTGTTGCAAGTTTTTTTCCTTCATCTGCATAAACTTTTTATGTTTGCATGTCTCCGTACACTCCCTAGCGACTAGCATGTAGATCTTGCTTTTTTTGTTTCCTCCGGTGCCCGTTACTAGCTTAGGCAAGGCTCGACTAAGCAAAGTTCGCATTAGAATACTCCAGCTTGAAGGCTAAAGTACTTCCAACTAAAGGTGACTCAATTCTCAGAGCATGAACTCGAGACCTCAGTTAAGGTGGAGGAATACTTAACATCGCACCTCAACATTTAAGGTCGTAGATTTGTCATTTTCAATTTCTTTTTGGAAAGAATGTTAGTTTTGCGCAGCATAGATTTTATAACATTGGTCTAGTTAACCTACAACATGTAACTTTTAACAACAAACCTAGTAAGGTATTTACAAGATACATTAATAATTTGTTATAACCAGTTAAGTTGCATTGATTTCTTTATACCGTTTCTAAATTAAATTTTGTTTTAAAATATTTGGCTGAAAGGCGGTTCTACGTTTAATTTCTTGCTATTTAAGAAGCCAGTAATTTTAACATGTTACCATCTTTATTTAGGAAAGATGCAAGAATTCCATTTGTTTCCTTGTTTAATAAAAGTCTAAATCTAATTATTCACATTTCAACTTATTAAATGTATTTATTTTTTCTTTTACAGTAGTTGTTTAGAACGAATATGATTTATTCGATCTTATAAAAAACTTTATATCATATGACATTGTTCACTTGAAAATACATGTAAATGTAACTGTTTAACATAACTATAACAAGTATAATTGTAAAACGACCCTAATAGACTTCCATATTGCATATTTATCGCACAACCAACTTTATCACCAACTATCACCATACAATCTTCACTTTTAGTCATTATCATTCACTACTCAGGCACCACTTGCAATCATTATTGTAGCCACTAGCTACCAACCAGTCACTTTTACCAATCAAAATTACCACCAGTAGGGGTGTTCATGGGAATCCGAAAAAATCGAACCAATACAAAATCGATTCAAACAGGAAAAATTGATATTTTTTAGGCTTAATTTGGTTTTGGTTTTAACTTTTACAAAATCGATAAAATTTGATTTGGTTTTAAGAAAAAATAGCGAAAATAAATATACCAAACATGTTAGATTAATACATACTTAAAAATTATAATTACATATATAATTCTGTATATGTACAAAAATTTTAAAATTTATACTATGTTAATTATTTTTTTACACTCTTAAATTCTAGTATAGTTCGTCACCTTTATAGTATTTGCATATGTATTCTAGTTTGATTTCCACTCTTTATTTTGATAAGTCAAACAATCTAAGTCATGTTAAAAATTCAATACAATCAAGATATCTTGGTAGACGGTAGATCTTCAATTTTTGCACACAAGAAAAAATTAGTTGTAAGAAGTTCGATTAAGTTCCTTTGAAATGATTAAATGCTTAGACAATCATACGACTTTTGGATGAAGCACCATATCTAGCTTTTTTATATATATAATTTACTATTTTCTTAAAGAGTACTTGGTTTGGGTGTGTTATGGTGGAATATAGTTGCTAGAATATATGTTTGAGGCTGAAGCATAAGTCACATTTACAGGGGGAAAAAATCAAAATACGAATAAACCGAAATAACTGACAAACTTGACAAAACCAGAACCAATGAAAAACAAACTTAATTGGTTTGGTTTTGTTTGGTTTAAGTATTTGAAAATCATCTTAATTGGTTTAGTTTTCTTTAGAGAAAAAACCCACTCAAATCGAACCATGAACACCCATACCCACCGGCCGCCACCACTTGCAATCATTATTGTATACCATAAACTTAGAAGGGATAATAATTAACAAATCTTCATTAATAATCTTAGTCTTTCTTGGTTTAATTAGCTAGCTTCCACCTGTTTTCTTTTTCGACATTAATATTTGCATATGTCTATTTTAGTCTTTATTTTGGGTACTTTCTTTTGAACATGTGGCATTTGAATGCATTTGTTTCACTTGTATATTGATATTTTGAAAATACACAATTAAGAGAGGTTAAACGCGTAAAAAGATGGCAATTATTTTAGGATTTTTTACGTAGAAGTACAAGTTTTAGAGCTTAATTACCAAACATAGTAACATTTTAGTAAAATTACCCTATATAGAGAAAAACACAAGATAATTACAAATATAGCAAAAACATAGCAATATTTTCCCATAACATGCCAAACAGTTACATTCTTCTTTATATTTCCCCCACTATTACTTTTGCTCCTCCTATTTCCCCATATTTCACTTTTTCTCCCACCATTTCCCTCCAATTTCACTTTTACTCCTCTCATTTTCCCTAATTTCACTTTTTCTCATCCATCCTCAATGTATCTCGTTGAATCTCACCGTATCTCAATTGTTTCTGCACCGTTTCAACTGTTTCTGCAGCACCGTATCTAACTGTTTCTGCACCGTTTCAACTGTTTCTGCAGCACCGTATCTAACTGTTTCTGCACCGTTTCAACTGTTTCTGCAGCACCGTATCTAACTGTTTCTGCACCGTTTCAGCGTTATTTCAGACTGTTTCAGCGCCATTTGAGACCGTATCTAACTATATCTCATTGTATCTTTACTGTTTCAAACTATTTTAGGACTATTTCAGTGCCGTCTTAAGACTATTTCAGAACTATTCACTTTCTGTATGTATACTAACTAATTAATTAAGTAGAAAGAAATGAAAAACAAAGAAAAGTAAAAGAAAAGAAAAGAAACGAAAAAGAAAAAGAAAAATAACTGAGAAAGATGAAACACAGTAGCCATCCTAACAAGCTTTTAAGGTTTTTTTACTTCGAAATAGGATCCATAACACATTACAAATTTCAAGTGATGGAATGTGATAGATGTGATGGAAGAATGTGGATGTAATCCAGATATCAAAACTTGGACTGTTTTGATACAAGGACATTGTTTAGCTGGTGAAGTTGATAAGGCGCTGCTTTGTTTTGCTAAGATGATGGAGAAAAATGTTGATACAGATGTTGATCTGTTGGATGTACTACTTAATGGTTTTCTATGTCAGAGAAGAGTTTTTGGTGCATATCAGTTGTTGATTGAGCTGATGAATAAGTTTCAAATGCGCCCATGGCAAGCAACGTACAAACTTCTCATTCAAAAGCTCTTAGGGGAAAGGAGATTCGAAGAAGCACTAGATCTCCTCCGTCGGATGAAGAAACACAATTATCCACCTTTTCCAGAACCTTTCCATGAATACATTTCAAAGTCAGGAACAGTAGAAGATGCACTGGAATTTTTTAAGGCGTTGAGCATCAAGGACTATCCTTCTGTTTCAGCCTACCAACATGTCTTCCAGACCTTCTTTGCAGAAGGTAGACATTCTGAGGAAGATCTGCTTTACAAGTGCCCACATCATATTCGCCAACACCCATCGTTTTGATTGTGTTTCCGATGGGATCTGCACTGTGAGGATCAAATTAGAATTGGATTTGACGGAGTTTGTGGTGGCGCATATGCTTGATGATTTGATTGTGATGTTAATTGGTTTGGTTAATTGGATGGAGACACTGAGTTTGTGGTGGTGAAGGGGTGGTGTATGGCCGGGGAGGGGGTGGAGTTGTATGTTTGGTCTGGGAGAAGGAAGGTGGGTGAAAGTGTAATTGTAAAAAATAAAAATATGCTAAAATAATATTGCTATGTATTGTAATTAGATAAATATTGCTATTTTTTTGTAATTAAGGGTGAAAATTTGTATATTTATGTAAAAAAACCCATTATTTTACCAACATATAACTGTATGTCTCTTATTAATTGTCATTTTGGTACAACATATGTTTTTTCTTGGCTTAACTAATACAATCTGATGTTTATTTATTGAATTTGACTTATATACTAATTGTAAAATAATAAATTCAAATTATTGATGTAATTTAATTTGTTGTAGAAATTAATTATTTTATTTTTCATGTTATCAATTTACTAATTTACATTATAGTGATCTATAATCATCTATTAATTAACTATATATATATATATATATATATTAAACACACACAGTAGCTCTTATTTATTTCATGATATCTTACTATACTAAAATAAGAATAATTTTTTAAACCACTCTTACTGTTGTTTTTGGAACCGGATTTGCTCCAGTATCTTTGGTAGCAGTAAGTAGCAATATAGGATTGATTGTTTGACACGTGGCAATTTACTTTAAATAATATGATTCATTTAGTTTTGTATTTTTTTAGTTATTCTATATTATTCTAAATGTAATATATTAATTGAAAAAGCAAAAAACTACTACTACTATGTTTACCCTCCCTGGGTTCCCAACTACCAAAGTTTTGACATTGACGTATAACAAAAGCTGCACTCGTAAGGTTTCTCTCCTTTTCATTTTTTTTAAATTTAATTAGTAGTACTATTTATGGATAAAATTGCCATCGAAAAAAGGAAAAACATCTACCAATTTAATATTTTATTTTATAATTAATATATTTAATTAATCTGTATCTGTATGCAATCGACATGGATTTAAATAAAAAAGACACCTATTTGCAAATAATAGTACAAAATAGAACTTTCAGGGACCGTAGTTAGGCACTCAAACACAACATTAACAATAATGAATATTTATATATTGCAACAAAGTAATAACCATTATTGGTAATAGAATTAACTAAATTGTGATATTCTTGAAAGGATGTAGCGTAATATCAATAGTAATAACAAAAATATAATTAAAAAAAAGAGTTGAAATAAATCATAGCAAATGATTGTTTGAAAGATCTGTTGTTTTTGGATTTTTTGAATTTGAAAAAATGTACTCCAAAGAAACCGTGACATGTTAATAGCTTTTTGCCTTTTCGATTAAATATTACCTTTAAAAAATATATATAACAAAAAAAATACAAAATAAAGTGAATGGCCACTTGTCAAATAACCAAGCCTATATTGTTACTTACTGTTACTTGGGATACTGGAGCAAATCCAGATCCGTTGTTTTTAGGCAATATATCATTTTTTTTAAAACGAAAATTAATCTATTTGCAGAAGCTAAGCCAAGGACGATTAAGAGAAAAATGGATGATTATACCATCAGTCTCGATCACATTAAAAATCATTTACAAGTAATCTTATAACCCTCTAATTTCATCTTTAATCCTTGTAGAGATTGAGTTATGATGATAATCCAATCTAATATTACTCGAACTATGTTATTGACTCTTTTACAGAAGTATAGACGTGAGAAGGCAACAAATGGTGTGAGAAAAGAATTCCACGGGTATATTAGCTTTCTCTCTTTCTTCTTGTTTGCCTACTTTCATGTTATTAAATTTTTGAAACTGCTTATCTTTTTATCCAAATCATTAATATGAAAAAGAAAATTGGCTAGCTAATAAAAATTTAAATCATTATACATAAGGCATGCCCTAAGTGCATAGCTAAAATATTAATACATTTTATTTATTTCATTTATTTGAGATTATTTCAAATGATACATACAAATTATTTTAGAATAGTGTCTATTTTACAATTTAATCCATTATTCCAATTTCAATTTTGAATTAGAGATTTTAAAGTTTGATAAACAGGTTTGACAAGTATTAGATATTTTAAGTGAAATAAATGGTTTCACTCATAAAACTTCTAACTTTTTATCAAAGTAAAAAAAAAACAACTACTTCAAATTCCTTTTTCCCCCTCAAATTTCAACCAAATTATGTTCCAAAAGCCTATGCGTACGTTGATTTTTTTAAACTCTGCCTTGTCTTTTTTTTTTGGGGGGGTCGAAATAGAGCATTTAACAGTTGATGTGGAACAGAAAAGGCTGCTCCCAAAAATAGAGGTAAGCTCTTTATACATTTTTCGATTTAAAGAATATGATGAATAAATGAAGCTAAAAGTACTAATGATGTATTTGTTTGGAGTTCAGCTTGACAATCATTTGATGGTCGTAAATATATATGTAGGAACAGATAAACGAGTATGTTGAAACAAACGTCCAAAAATAGAACCTTTAGAGGGTCAAGCTGGTTCGTCCAACATGCCCATAACTGCACCTACTCCTCAAGTTGTTGCTTCAGAGCTTGTTTCAAAAAATTATATGTAAGAGATTCTCCGTGTGTTGGAGTTGCCTCCGCGAAAATTTGAATCAGTGATCGAGACAGGGTGTTTGCAATCAGATCACTGCTTAAGTTTTTTGTTGTTTCTGATTTTGAAGTTTGTTATGGTCTTTTCTAGACTTAAATATCTTCCTTTTTTGAAGTTTTAATAAAAGCTGAGTCTATCAGCTCCTTATATTTGTAAGACTTGAATATCTTTGTTTTTGAAGTTATAATAAAGTGAGTTTACTAACTCCTTATATTTGAGATTTGTTTTTTTTAATCAACAGCTATGCTGTCTTTGCAAGTAGTGATACATAATCCCAAAGTGGTGTTTTATGTTCAAATATATTTCTCCCCAAACAGGCTCAAGCTACTGATTGAACAAATTTTAAAATTGTTTCTTACTAGATTAACTTTTCTGAACGTCTAAACAATTCTCGTCTGATGAGCACCTCTGAAAAAGAGATTCTGGAAAATTAAATCATTCGGTTGACTTGAAAATGCTTCACTAAAGCGCATTACTTCATAAAAGCTAGATAATCCTCAATCCTCCGTCTTATGTAATACTTCAATCACTAAATTGTAATATCTGACTACAACAAGTGTAGCTTGTTCTATGATTAAACATCTCCACCATCAACTGTTTGGTCAAGGTTCCAATCACACTAGAGGAAAAATGAAACCATTTGATCCGCCTAGTGTAATGGAAAAAGGGGAAGTGATATACGAGCCCACATGGAATTCGGGGTATTGGCCAACCCAAAAATTGCTTGCTTGGTAATTAAGGGCCAAGAGCCCATTTGGCCGAGCTTATTTTAAGTAGCTTAAAAGCGACTTTTGAGAAGTGAGGATTTTCTTACTTCTCACTTTTAGCTTATTTGAGTTATAAGCTACTTTTGAGAAGTTATAAGCTCATAGTTTTTTGAGTTACGAAACACCCATTAATGGATTTATAAGCACATATGTGCTTTTACAAAAAAATTCACCACATGTACCCCTTATCCCTGGTTATGGTTTTTTGTCCACACTTAAGAATGATTTAGCAAAATGACCTTGGAGGGCAGCACTTCAAGTTATAAATTGACAAGTGTTGCCTCTTTGAAAAATATAAAGGGCCAGTGCTGCCTGCGAAGAAATTAAAGAAGCGGCAACACTTCAAGTTATCTTGAAGGGCGGGCAGCACTTCAAGTTATTTGAGAGAATGTTGATAGAGATAAAAGGTCAAATGCTACTTCGGAGGCAACACTTACTAAAAAGGGAGTAGGGATATTTCCATCAGGAATTTATTCATTAAAGTTAGCGGAGGCTGTTATTGCAAACTATTTTAAACGGGAACAGTTAGACAAACTATTGCCGTCGGTGTCAGTTGTGTAATTCTCCCTTAAGCCACTTTTAAGCTTACCCAAACGGGCTCTAAATAGAACTGCAGTCTTATTGGATTGTAGTTGTAAATTCTGCAGTACACATTGGCTGGTTGGGGTGGAGGGACAATCAATGCACTATAATTACTTGCCAATGTTCTCAATTTTATGCAACTTACTTGTTTTTTCCTTTTATAATGAATTTTATGTAACTTTTCTGTTATTCGATTTTATGTTCATCTAAGGTAACATCAAACGTTTACTGTGCCATTTCGGAAGTTGAGGAATGCAACAAATTAGGAAACAGTTCGATCGTGGAATTGAGTAATTTCACTTGTATCTTTTTTCTCTTCAATTGCAGATCTGGCTTCACAGAGAATTTTTATAGCATCATACTGCTGAAACAGATCCAAGATGACTGGACATATGCTTCTCTCAGCAATAAATTGTGCAAGTTAATTGAAATACAATTTAATCTTATTTCAAATGCCAAACACAATATTTTAGTCAAACCCACAAAAGATCATACCTTTTGGTAAAGCTGTTCTTGCATGGAATAAAAGTTCTTACACGTGTTCAATCTTGGTCATTACCCGGAGGGAAGAGTGCCTTAGAATATAGATGTTTTTGCATGAATTACTTTCTTCATAGCTCGTGTACAGAATTGGCCAAACATTGTGAGTTAGTTATTAAACCCAGTTTAGCATTAACGTGAGGAAACAAAGATGTTCTTTAACCAAACAACGCCGCTGTGATGCCAACCAAACTCTTATGGAAGTTAACTAAAGAGGAACCAGAGTAGAAGAAACCCAAAAGAATTGTAAATTTCTCTTATCCTTTATACCTGGAGAAAGTCTTGCCCAGCACTGTAACTAGTAGTACAAGTATTGCATGTGAAGGTGCAAAAACTGTTCATCAACAATTTTCAGTAACTGGTTTTACCAAAGCAAAAGAACCTTGAGGGTTTACTGACATCAATAATTCCAGTACAACAACATCACCAGGGCGGCTTATCTTGAGACCTCGTTCAATCAAGCCTGCATTCAAGAATCCTCCTAGTTAAGTAATCTTCATAGGATTAGACAAGCAATTAAGAAACAGCTAGTGTGAATGAATGTATACCAGGAGAAAGATTTTTCCCTCCATAGAGCTCTCTCACTAAAGGGTTTGCTGCCCATTGATTTACAGCAACACGACTGGAAGGCTGAAATCCAACAATTTTACCATCCGCAGCCAACACAACCTGATTGGCATATGTAGTTAAGCACATCAACTATGATAAAGACATCTTACCAACAACTTCCAGGAACATATGAAATAGTCAATTAGCAGTGTTCATAACAGATCTATAGCCATGTTTAACTGGCAACTACCGACTTGAAACTCCCAATCATAGGAGTCAAGCATGAGAGAAAATGGAATTGACATCAACGAACATTTTACTCATACAAAAATATAACAATCAAATGGCAGGGAAAGAAATATACATGATCAAGAAGTGGTGCGAAGTAACCTAAACACAAACATAGCAAGAGTCGAAATCCAGATGAGAAGAATTAGTTAAAAAGAGCAAGAAAGCGCTTGACAAGCAAAAAATATAAAATAATCAAAAGCATTATGAGCTGAGAATTAAAATGTAGCAATGACAAGTGGATCTTCTGTGCTTAAAATTATAATTCAAAAATGTTGTTAACTCAAAGGTGCAAATCTGACATTAGCTCAATTCAGGAAACTGCAAATCATTTATTCAAGGGGGTCATAGAGCACTGAACACGACTATGGCAAGACCCAACTAAATCAAGTTTTCAAGTTTGACAGTCATAGCTTGTTTAAATTGTGCATGTCCATAAAATGCAGCGGCTAGCTCTTGTATTTCCTCACTTCTTCCCACTGGAACATACTAGGTTCAATGTTAATTAAGCACCAAAGCCATCTCTTGATTCTGACCATCCCTAGCCTACCACGTAAGCATCCCTATGCTTATATAATTAATGTGAGTGGTTCTAAGCTCAAAACAACAAAAATCGGCAATAAGCCCAGAAAGTTAATCCTAAAAAGAGACCTGATAACTGGCGATATCTTGTGCAGCTGCCTTCATCTCATCTTCAATTCCTTCTGATGGCGTGGAGCTGGAATTAAGATCTAAATCTTTCAAATCCATCTCAAGCCTCAGGTACTTTGGAAGCTCCCCAACCCATGCAGATCCACCAGAACCTGTCATTATATCTCCAGGCCAACGGTAAAATTCCTTGATTCTCGTAATGATCGCGTGACAATAATCGTCCAACTGCAGAAACAAAGAGGACGTGGCACTGAGATGACGGAACAATATTAAGTACTAATAAAAGGAGAAACAATGGCTATGGTAAAGTGATAAATAACTAAGAACGCATAAAAACTGACAAACATGGCCAATAATGCAAAGAACTTGACCTAATTACATGGTCAGAGAAAGAATGTGCCACAAACAAAATGGAAGTAGAAATCTCTTTTTATGTACAAGTAAAAGAATCCAACTGTATTAGCTTCATCTTCTTGCTTAAAAACACACATAAAATTCTTGAATGTCACAGTAACAATCCAAGCATTTCAAGCAAAGATGAGGTAGACTATTTTGAAGAAGTAATTGCTTAATGCAGGTCAGTATAGATCACAGAAGTTCAAAGACAGTGGAAAATTTTAAAAGGAAAATTGACATCAAGGTATTTATCTTCCTTTATATGAAGCAGGCAAGAGCGAGTACCAGATTAACTAAGAGCATCCCTACCTTGCTAGATCCCATAGACTGATGCAGAATACCAGACAATATCCTTGCTTAAAAAACACTGACTAATTCTTGAATGTCACAACAATCCAAGCATTTCAAGCACAGATGAGGAAGACTACTTTGAAGAAGTACTTACTCAAGGCAGGTCAGTATAGATCATAAAAGTGCGAGGACAGTGGCAAAATTTAATAGGATGATTAACATCAAGATATTTATCTTCTCTCATATGAAGCAGGCAATGGAGTAATGCAAGCAGAGTACAGAAAGCAACTGAAATCAGAAAAGGCAATACCAGATTAACTAATAACACCCATACCTTGCTAGATTCCATAGACTGATGCTGAAAAGATACCATCTCACATGAGTTGACTGGATAAACTTCCTGGCCATAGTTCTTTCTACTGGGGACAGGAGGAAGATAACGTTGACTAAGAACTCTTATAGCAACAAGAAAGATTCCACTTGCAAGGACCATAGAGATTGCCTTTGACATAGAAATGTTTCTCTAGAATCCAAAAGATAAGAAAAAATTTAGTCCATTTGATCCAAGAAGACATCTTTTGTACGTTATACTCATTAGAAAACCTAAATCCATATCTCATGCTCCCAAGAGAATGCGTTAATGTGAATAGATCAAAAAGAAACCAGTTAGAAATTCAAGCCCTGATGAGTCTGGCAAATATAGAAACCACCCCCCCCCCCCCCCCCAAGCAGGAGTTCAAGTACGTAGTAACTTATGAGGGTGCTTAATTAAATACTGGCTACAGAAGATATTAAGGCAGACATATAAAGACCTCGCACATGCCATACCTTGCTAGAAGATGAGTTGAAAGATTTTGCAACAACACCAGATGACAGTTGCTTGTTGGGAAGTGTATAGACATCTTCATAATACATATCTAGAATGTCAGCTAGATCAACCTGAAACAGGATCAGTCAGAACTAATTACATGTGCATCAATTGTGGACTTTGCGTTAAAATTCATCAAGTAGATTACATCAAAACTTGAACTGTCTAATAAGTAGACTGAAAAGGAAATGCACTCGGAAGCACCTTGGAAAATAGAAGCACTTAATGACAGAGATGTTCATAATCTATTGGCTTCACGCACTCCACTTCCTAAAGAAGCCCCCCCCCCCCCCCCCCCCCTTTCTTTCATAATTCAATCGCACACAGGTGCTGTTGTTAGCTATCTCGCCATCACAGGCAAGTCACTGCCTTAGATTGAGAAATCAGAGAGGTCGTTGTCTCGTGAACCCATAAAGACGCTTCTCTATCCCTGAGCTTTGGATATTCTGGTTCATAAAAATAACCCGAGTAAAACGGAGGAAAGAAATGAAAAGGAAAGTAACAAGACAATCCTCTGTGATAGTGATTATTTGATACTCCATGGATCACCGATCTCCTTCTCTGCTCCGCACACCCCCCCCCCCCCCCCCCGCTTTCTTTATCTATTCTATTCTACTCCCTCTGTCCTATTTTATGTGGCACCATTTGACCGGGCACGGAGTTTAAGAAATAGATGTTGACCTTGTAAAGTTTCAAATATACCCTTGAAAAAGTAAGAAAGAGAAGATTGGAGTAATAAAAAAGTTGTGGGTAGCTTTTAAAGTAGGTAGGGCCCAAAAAGGGTAAAATAGAGATAGTGCATTTAATAGTTATCAAATGAGGAAATGTGACATTCTTTTTGGGATGGACTAAAAAGGAAATAGTGCCATATAAATTGGGACAAAGGGAGTATGACATTTTCTCTCCCTGTCTTGATCCCTTTCTTTGTTCCAACCCAAAAAAATAATATTTGAGCAAACGAGCTCATAGATGAGTCAAAACTCAGTTAGTTCGCAAAAATGAGCTGATCTCGAGCTTAAGAAGTCTTCTTCAAGTCAAGCTCGAACTACAACCTAAGCACATTTGATATTCAAGGCAAACATCAGCTCCAATGTTTACTTGAGTCGAGTTTCAATATGCATGACTCAGCTCGTCTACATCTTGGAGATAGATAACAAGATAGTTATACAATATGAGAAGAAGCAGTGTTTATAGAGACCTAATGTAACTAAAATGAATCAAAAGCTATTCCAAATTATCCACGAGTAACTTAATTTTTAATAGGTACTATAATTGTTCTATACATGTCCCTAACAACTTAAACTACATAGACAGACCAGTCAATCCAGTGCCTTATAAAATATCCACTGGATGACTAGGTTCTTTTTCCTTATTGCTAGGCAAGCTATAAATAAATATTGGAAGAATATAATGGTTCTGAATTAATCAAGTTAACAAAGCAAAGCACAAGACAGTCAAACAAAGACTTATCAAATGCATGGATCTCTAGGTAGTATCCACAAATATGAAAACATGAAATACCGATGAATGGTAATGTCTGTTTAACTCCTGTCTAACGGCTGCCTCAATACAAAGGAGCCATCAAAGTTATCTTCGTATAATACTTCTTGATGAAGTATCCATTGTATAAGATACGTTCCATTAACCCACAGCATGATGCATGAAATACAGATATAGAGAACATAGAGTTACCATTTGGGAGTGAGTCAAAAAAACCTCCCATGTGTTTGTTTCTGATTCCGTCCACCCTTCAAATTTCACACTACCAAGTTTCTCGGCATCTATCTGCAATTTGTACGCAGGTATATACTCGCTTAGCCAAGCAATAAATGCAGGACCTCCAACTTGTTCCAATTTGGAGTAGGCAGATGAAGTTAACCAATTGTTCATCCACCTTCCCTCCCTTGGTCTGTAATTTGCCCTTTCTGAAGAAAATTTCTGGAACAAAACATCGGTATTTGCAACTATCTCACGTTCCAGTAAGTTGTATAGTGTAACAGAGGAATCTTTTGAGACAATACGTTTATGCTTGTGAAACCAGGGGAAAAACTTCTCAGCAACTCCGCCAGGAGTTTCACTAAAGAAACTTCTTTTAGTGGTTTCAAGAGCAGAAAGACAAATAACTTCTGCAATAACAGAAATGACTCGTTCATCTGATGAGGTGATGGCAAAAGATGGAGGTACCTGCTGATAGGAAAGGAATAACAGAACTCAACCTATCAGTATCACGTAGCACCTGCAAGGTAGACATTATAAATATGATATTACAAAAGAGTATAATGAATGGAAAGACAAGATTATTAGAAGATATATTAGAAAGATAGACGGACGGACAGACAGACAGACAGGGAAGGAGTAGGAATAGGTAATATTCAAGAATAAAAATTCCCCACCTCTCTTGGTGTTTCAAGATCATCCATATTTCTTTCTGCTCCTGGTATAAAAAGTACCAGTTCATAGTTCCAAAGATGCTGCAGCATTACTTGTCTAAACGTCATGGCAAGTATATTTGTAGATGTGCTGGATAGAATCTCTTTAGTTAGGGTACTTTTAAGCTTGTGGGCTTTCTCCATAACTTTTCTCGCTGGTAAAAACTGTCAGAAAAGTCAAGATTTAGACACACTTCAATCCATTGATTTTGAATGCAATAATAGAAAAAAAAATGTGAAGAAGTCCATGGATCTTGAAACAAAAAGCATGAAGTGAAGCGTGCAATTTATGGAAAATAAAAATTACCAAATATATATGCATTTAGTGCCATAATAATAGAACTCTAAAAATAACTAACGTCAGCATCTAATGTACAATGCCGATATCAATTTAACTCCTCGGGGTTAAGATTCAAAGAATCAACAGCAAGTCATTGTTTAAAACAACACTTCTCTATAGCACATGGCTCACCTATGTAATGATAACCCCTCGCTTCGCTTATTTCATAGCTTTAATTGACAAGCGATGAATTTTAGCAACATCGCTGCAACTATATTTCATAATACCTTATTCACATCAGCAATAAACAGATCAGCCAACCAAATCAAAGTAAGGACAGAAGTCTATACCAAAGTTGGGGAGAATCGTAATTAATCTCTACCAAAGAAATTAAAGATCAGCTACATCATTTATTATCTGTAAGACAAGTCTTCAAGCCTGGAAGCAATAGCTTAAATTTTAATGTATTACAACTTAAGACAAAAACTGTCAGTCAATTGCTCTAATAGAGATATATTTTGAAAGGATGTCCTACTTTAAATGGACATTTGAATAATTACTTTTTTGATGAAGTCCATCAAAGACCACAACTATGAAATCCAATTATTATTTCTTCTATTTTTGCTTTCATCAAATATGATCCAATACTTTTTGTGTACTCGACCATTAGTTTCTTTTTTAAGAGGATTCCAGCAACAAAAATGCTTCCACAAAACGAGAAATATTTCCTATTTAAATGAAGGAAGAACTAATCATGCACATATGTCAGCTTGGATACCAGCATGTATGTTATGCTCAGATCCATATAAGCAACATATAAATTTAGTGACCAAAAAAATATGTGATCGTACTTTTGTATAATTAGAGATCTACGATATATACGAGTTATATATTTTTTACAAAACATGGTTTTATTAGAACCGAGATGTAACGAAATGCGGCACTTGGTGTGAATTGCGGAATCCTGTGAACCATCGAGTCTTTGAAGGCAAGTTGCGCCCAAAGCCTTTAGGCCGAGTGCACGTCTGTCTGAGAGTCATGCATCGAAAAAATCTTTTCCAAAAGAACCAAGAAAATCTCCAAGCGGCACACGGTTCGAAACTCTATGGATTATGGGTCCACGCCTCTATTCTTCTCCACTTAAATATCATGCTTTTGTTTGCTGTAGGTTTCAAACCACGACATGCGCCTAACTCTTACATCACAAGTTGCACTCTTACCACTAGATCAAAGCCATGAAGGCATTAAACATGGGTTATTTACTTGTATATACATTCTTTATTATAACCAAGAAATCCCAGAGAGCCTATTGACGCATGGTTAGAACTTCGAAACACAATAGATAATTAATCTACCCCTCTACCCGTCTCCAATTAAATATCAAGTTTTTATTTACAGGTTCAAACTTGTGATGTGCACCTAACCCCAACATCATGCTTTGTGCTCTTACCAGTAGACCAAAGTCTTTGGGCTCCTTTGTATACAAATTATTGACTTGTTAGACTCAAAAGTTCCATATGTGGTCATTATGAAACACATATATGAGTACAGAAATGTTTTAATATTAAAAGATAACCAGTATATCAATATGTCCCCTTATATAACAACTTAAGGTTGCATAAGATTTCAAATGAGATATTGATGTATAAATTGTTGTCTACAAAGGAATCAAGGAATCTGCACTTAGACTCATGCGAAAAGAAAACTTGGCTTGGGTAATAGCCGGCATTTTGGAGTCCAGCTAACGCTTGGATCGTTCTAAAAAGGACTCAACACATTTCCAAGCCTTACATCTCCCCTTA
The DNA here is from genome assembly GCA_029990175.1 of Petunia secreta. Taxonomy (NCBI): domain Eukaryota; kingdom Viridiplantae; phylum Streptophyta; class Magnoliopsida; order Solanales; family Solanaceae; genus Petunia; species Petunia secreta. The sequence continues at coordinate 256,873 of JARKIP010000131.1, forward strand.
CTAAGTTTGGAGGAGCTCTTAGTCTCGAGTACTACATTTTCAAGACGAATTCTCACCACTAAATTACCATGTCAACTGTGAAGATGAATGAATATCAGATCAATAAATGCATTGCCATATATTTTTTCATGTATAGATGCCTATTGTGTAAAATGACATCACGGCCATCAACTCAAGAGGTTAATCCAAAACTGTTCCACACAAAGATCCAAAACCCAAATCACCACAATGTAGTCAAATTGGTTGTGTCTCATTTAAGCAGCTTACTCTAAGAACTATCATATAGGAGTATAAGATTTTCTTCTGGTGCATATTTCATTTTTGAATTATTATGTGTCTGCCTAAAGATGCAGGGTCATGGACAACTCCTCTTGCTTATTAGAGTTGGAATAACTGAAAATTCATTGTTACTTGTGATGGATTACACCACATTTATACCTCCGAGTATTCAAGAAGGAGGTCCCAACCAATGTTCCGCTTTGAGTTACTCTACCTAACCACTATCATTTTATTTTTTTAATCAAGATTCATTCCCAAGCTATATGAAACTCTTGAGGATAGCGGAACCGTTACTAATAGAAATAAGTATCACCGTATACATGGATATTACAATATAAACAAATGCATAAGGCTTCCCACGTTCATTCTATTAAACACTATTGTTATTACTTCACAAAGAAAGAATGATAAACAAAATTCAATGAAATGTATAGCCGAAGTAGGCGGCTGACAACGGACAAATGAATATGCCAATACTCTCTACAATCAACATTCTATGTTTCATGGAAAAAAAGGAAGTTTGTCAGTACAGTTCTTAAAGATGTAGGATGAAGGGCTTAACCCAAAGTGCTCCTCGACTATCACATTGGACATATATTGTATGCAGTCTTTCCCTTCATTGCTACTATTTGAGGAAGGCTAGCCCTCACTTAACAATTTGTAATGGATGCTAGTGCAAGGCATTTATACAGAAATCGGTATATTAATAATTCAAATTTCATACATTCACCAGCCGTAAAGTTGTCTACCTGTGACCTAAAGGTTACGGGTTCAAGCCGTGGAAACAGTCAGAGCTGAGCCAACTGATTCAGTGGTTTTCTTAGTTGAATACAGAAAACTCGCACCGACCCTTAGTTAAATATGCGGGTACCTTTTCACGAAAGATTGTTGGCATGCCTCTCATAAGAAGTAGGATAAAAAAACCTATGAGACCCCCTTGTTCTAATCTTTTTCCTAAAATTACCGAAAGTTTGAAGCTGACTTTAATGAGCAACACTTCCTCGTAGGGTCACCAAAGCAGGCTCCTTTAGCCGCTTCGATTGTTAGAGCTCACTTCACACCAACAGAATCGTAAGCTTTCGCGGGATAGGCTAATTACCAGACCGCTCTGGAATAGGTTAATCGCTGGAGACAAGAACGAGTGAATCTAGTTTTGAGAACATGCCTTACTCTAATAGGGGGCGTAGAGTTTCTAAGTGAAGACAAGCGCCCTCTTTTTAGAACCACAACTCAGTGAAGTAGGCGACAACTGCTATTAGGGTCTGTCTTAAGGCATTGGCTCTCTTAAAAAAGGATTTCCCTCTATCAGCCAAAAAATATTAATTGTGTCTATTCAAATTTTGAATGAAGTTGATTGGAAAACTACGGACTTCTCTGCAGAGAATTCGACTTTCCTCTGTAGGGGGCACAGGCTCTATATCCTATTCTTGAACTTACTCTCGTCTCTTTGCTCTTTGTTTTACGGAGACAGTTTATAGACAATTGGAAGAGATCTGAAAGAAAGATCTCCAGAACTTTCGGCGTCAGACAAAGTTTTTGGTGCAGGGAGCGGAGTTGGCAAGTAGCCCAAGCCTATGTTTTCTGAGATCGACGTACTGGCCGGCTAGCCAAGCTTCCCTTCTTCACTTAGATGTGGCAATTCCGCCAAGATCTCTTCGTTAGTTGGGGGAAGAATCCGCCCGAATCGGATTTTTCTATGGTGAAGTGAAAGATCTTTCACTATAGTGGGAAAGAAGACAGGTGGGAGCGAGCGGAGCGAGAGCAAAGCAAGCTCTAGTGGTGGGTTGTCTTCGCGAACTTATTACCCGGAATACTATTTTTTTAGAACGAGTAGAATGCGTAGGCATTATTGGGGGAGACGAAGTATTAAATTGGGGTTTATCGGGACCAATGCTACGAGCTTCCGGAATAGAATGGGATCTTCGTAAAGTTGATCATTATGAGTCTTACGACGAATTTGATTGGCAGGTTCAATGGCAACGAGAAGGGGACTCATTAGCTCGTTATTTAGTACGAATCGGTTTTTGCATTAATTGCTACTTCATTAATCTTATTGATTAGCGTATCTGTTGTATTTGCTTCTTGGATCAGCCTAAGTTGCGTACATCACATCCCTTGGGGCGCGGCCCTTCCCTGGACCCTGCGTGAATGCGGGATGTTTTTTTGCACCGAATTGCCCTTTTTTTATACACTCACTAGTCGAGTAGAAATAGTACTATTTACTAATCTTATTTACCCTGTAGCCCCTAACCCTACCTTGTACCCTACTTTTTTCGTGATATTGTAAACTCATTCTCGAGTATTATGAAACAACAGGAAACGACACAATCTATACATACATTGTAGTAACAAAAATAATAAAGCAGTACACAATACAATACAATATGATACATTATGAAACATACGTAACAACCATCCAAACAAGCTATAAATACACCAACCAGTCTAGTAGAAACAGTACTATGCTCATCAGAATGCCCCGGAAACAGCGTCTCAACAACCATAGCATCCATACCAGCTGTCAAATGTTCCTTAGCCGCTTCGCCACCATCCGCTGCAGCCGCAGTTAGCGCCTGCTGGAAATCAACAGAACCAACTAAACTAAGCCGACCCAAATCATTCTCATAAGTTCTAACACAAGGGAGAGTTGATTTCTCTTCAGCTCCGTTAAAATCAGCCATTACGGCTTCTAAAATGTTCTCCTCTGTTATTGGGGTATTTTGGTTTTGAGCAGAGCAGGAAATTGAAGGGTTGTTGTGGGATGGGAAGTGGGAAAAGGGGAAGAAAAGTGACCATTTTTTAAAAGGGGAATTGGTTTTGGTTAGGAAAGGATTGTGGGGAGAGAGAGTATGAGAAAGGGTAAACGCCATTGTTGTTTCAAAGGGCTAAGGTTTTTAGGGTTTAGTTCAAAATTCGGCGCATTCTGGCGGGTTCTTCATAGTTGGGGGCTCCAAGTGTGGATAAACAGATGTTTTACTTGATGATTTTGGCTTCCACTCTTTGAATTTGATGGTTTCTAATTTATGGGCAATTCCAAAATAACTCAATTATTTTGTGTGTTAGATAGCTAAAGACTAACAAACCAGGCTTTCGGACCGTCCGTTTATAAAATGGGTGACTTACAAAAATACCCACATAAGCTAAAGTAATTACAGTTTCTACCCACAACTTTCAAATATTACTTCAGCTACCTATTAAACTAATTATCTAAATACCCATTTATCACTCCCGCTTCTCTCAGGTCCAAAACATTATATACTTTCAGGATTCTACACGATAATCTCTCCCAATTTCACGCTTTCAAAACCCTAATTCTTACATAAATACAAGCTCGCACCGTATACTTTCTTCACCATACAGAGATCGGTATACTCTCTTCACCAATAGAAGTCGAAATTTTAGTTCAGTTTAATGGTCATTGGGATTCTACTAACAGGTACTGTGATTTCCAAGTCGCTGGTTTTATGATTGAAAATAGCTGTAGTTTTAAACAATTCCAGATAGCTATCACAGAGCTCCTAAATATTGATTTGTCGAAACAACAGTTTGAGATCAAATTTGTGGTAAAAGATGCATATCCTCCCATGTCGATCTATAATGACATGGGAGTGAAGCTGTATATGCAGCAAAACAGGAAAAAACCTGATATGATCGATTTTCCAATCTTAGTAACCTTAATCCGCAACCTAACAAGCGCGGGGAGTTCCACGACATTGAATTCTATGGAAGGGATTGAAATTTCGTCGAACGAGTTGGGGATAATCGATATGAAAATTGAAAAAGGCGATCACATTATTCAAATTGATGAAGGCAACATCATTACGGATGAATATCATCGGAACATTAAAACTGGGCAAGTTTTCAGGGACAAGGATGTCCTCAGTAGTGTTATAAAGCACTATGCGATTTACAGAAAATTTCAATTTAAGTATAACTATAATTTTTCTATTGTATACTATTTTAGTGTATACTTCTATTGTAATAGTATATTGTTCTAATGTACTCCAAATATAACAGAACTATATACACTAACAAATACTGTGGAAATAACAGTATACCAAGCAGGTATACAGTACAATTGTACCCCCTAGAAGAAGTAATTTGTCACTTTACTGTTTCTGAGTAGTTGTATAACATACTGCATGCACTATGTTTCCTATTTACGTAAATCTATGCCATAAGAAATACGTTGCAAATACCAAATACGTATACAGTGCAAATGCACTTGCTACTTTTGTTGTTTTTAGTGTAACCGTCGAGGCAGTAGCAACAGAGTAAAACTCTTCAGTGTATACCTTGGTAATGTACATTATACCCTGGAGGTATACTAGTTTTATGCCCCTGTATTTCCGCTGCATGTGATACCTTGGTACTGTAGTATACTGTTGGGGTATAGTGGTTTTATGTGGTTCAATATCAATTATACAGTATACCCTGTATTTTGTTGCGTGTTATATCTTGGTACTGTACAATATACCATCGTGGTATACTGGTTATATGCGGTTCAATATCAATTGTACAGTATACCCCTGTATTTCCATTGCATGTACATATCAATTGTAGCCGTAGAAGAAGTAATTATGAGGTTCAATATCAATTATATAGTATACCATGTATTTCCATTGCGTGTTATACCTTAGTAGTGTATAATATGCCCTGGAGGTATACTGGTTTTATGTGGATCAATAGCAATTGTACAATATATCTTGTATTTCTGTTGCGTGTTATACCTTAGTAGTGTATAATATACCCTGGGGGTATATGATTTTATGCGGTTCAATATCAATTATATTGTATTCCCGGTATTTCCATTGTCTGTACAGACGAATTGTAGCCATAGAAGAACTAATTTATGGGATAAGTGATTTTCAATACTAGTATAGCATTGTTGCCATACGTGCACTACACTACATAGTATACAATAGAAAACTGTTACTGAACTCTTACGTAAACAAGTAATGTCTTATATGCATTGATGAGCAATGCGAGTGGGTTCTGAAATCGTCAAGTGTGGGAAAGTCAAACCTATTTAAAGTAACATCTTTCAAGGATGAGCACACGTGCTCACATGAGCAGAGGTTTAATGCACAAAGACAAGCTACTGCTTCAGTTATTGGAGGAATGATAAAAGACAATTATGAGGATCCAAGGACAGTGTACACACCAGCAGATATAATCAGGTACATGAAAAAAGATCACAGTGTTGACATAAACTACATGCAAGCATGGAGATCAAAGGAAAAGTCATTACAAATAGTAAGAGGGAAACCTCGTGACTCTTATAAGAAGTTACCGATTTATTTGTATGTCCTGCACTATGCAAATCCTGGATCAATAATACGACTACACACTGCGGCAAATGGGCGCTTCCTTTATGCTTTTGTTTCCCTTGTAACAACGATTGAAGGATGGAAATACTGTAGGCCAACAGTTGTAGTCGATGCCAGCTTTCTCAGAGGTGCATATGGAGGGACATACATTATTGCATGTGCACATGATGCAGGAGGTAAACTACAGCTTTTTAAAGACGGAATATTTGTCTATTTCAGCATCTTAGTGAAAGTTGTCAAAAAATAAAGTACATTCATGTTGTTACTAAATAATAACTCTTCTTTTTACAGGATATATCCTACCCCTAGCATATGCTGTTGTCGATTCTGAGAATGATGCATCATACCATTGGTTCTTTCAATGCTTCAAAGAAGCATACGCTCAGAGGGATGGCATGTGCTTTGTATCCGATAGAAATGAGAGCATTCATACTGCACTAACCACAGTGTATCCGCAGGTGCCGCATTGTATCTGTATATTCCACCTATGGAATAATATAAAAGTTAAGTTCAATAGGACGCAAAAGAAAATTTTAAAAACATACTATAAGTTAGCAAGAGCTTACACCATTACAGAGTTCAACATATACATGGGTGCTATTGGGAAGATTGATAGCAATGTCAAACAGTACACTATTGACGCTGGATATAAAAGATGGTCGAGGGCATATTCCATTGCAAATAGAACAAACACCATGACCTCCAACAATGCAGAATCGGTGAACTCTAGAACGAGGAACATAAGATACCTCCCCGTAATTAATTTTCTAGACTATATGATGCATCTGGTTAGGGAATGGAACTTTAAAAACAGGATGGAAGCTTTGGGTACTTGTAAGGAGCTGACACTGTCTAAAAAGTATGATGATGTCTTGACAGCAGAAATCATCGCATAAAAAACAATGAGGGTATGATGTACTTCAATGTATACTTTCTGAAAGTACTGTATATTGTATGTTTCAATGTCACTAATACAATTTGTTTCACAAAAAATGTAGGTCATGCCGTCAAATGACTTATTGCATTCAGTAGTGGATGGTTCAGTAACGTATCAAGTGTCCTTGGCTGAAAAGAGATGCACTTGTCGATGGTTTGATCTGGAAGAAATGTCATGTCGACATGCCTTGGCAGTGCCTGGACAAATTCACATTGTCTCCATACCAATACTGCTCTGAATACTACACTAGGGAGAGTTTTATTCAAACGTATGCAATACCAGTTTATCCTATACCAGATGAAACTACATGGCATATACCAGAAGAGGTTTTATCACAAGAGGTGCTACCACCAAGAGGCAGAATACCACCTGGAAGGCCAAAGACTGGAAGAATAAAATCAAATTGGGAAATGTCCCATGAGAAAGTGCAACTTACATGTCAACGTTGTGGAAAGAAAGGCTACAATCATAGGACATGCAAAAATGTCCCTATAGAGTCTTGATATACCAACAAATTATGTTGGTTTCTTTTATTTTAGTGCGTGTCTGAAATAACTGATGCTTTCACTGTTGGTGCAATTTGTGCATAACTTCTAGTTGTATACATTGCTATTGTGTGGTATACCCTGTTGGTATACTGGATTTATTGTGTTGGCTATGAAATGCTATGGTGTTCAATATCAGTTGTTCTTTACCGTGTAGTAAAATTTGCTCAATATGGGTATTTCATTGTATATCTTCCTAGAATACACTGTACATTTACTCATTAATTCGTTTACAGGAGAAAATATATTACCAATTTTGCTTTAATGTAGTGGTGTTGATTCTGTATAATTGGTTTGTATATACTTATGTAGTATTATTCTATTTGACCACTTTGTCTCGCCATTTGATACCTTTCTAATATAATGATATTACGCCAATGGTATACGACTTTCCCAAAGGTATAAGGCTTTGCTTTCATTAACATATTTGTCCCTACTAACAAAAAGAATACCATTTTCAATTATATACTTTTCTAGTAAACAGTATACCACAATGGTATACAGATTTGATTTGTCACAGTATACTTTTTATTAATAGAAAATCATGGTACAGTTGTATACCTTTGTAGTATACAGGATAGCCCGAATGGTATACACGTTTGTTTTGTCAGAACATAATTTTCTATTAATTATAAGAAATTATGTTGCAAGTGTATACCTTTCTACTCAACAGTATACAAAAAAAGGTATACCTTTTTACTTTGTTTTGCACCTGACTTGCTTTTGGGTAACACAAAATTTCTTTCTATTGTATACCATGTTGGTATAGTTATATCCCAGGTGAAAGGTATATAACAGTATACCACAATGGTATACATATTTGATTTGTCACAATATATTTTTTATTAAAAGAAAATCATGGTATAGTTGTATACCTTTGTAGTATACAGGATAACCCTAAATGGTATACACATTTGTTTTGTTAGAACATGCTTCCCTATTAATTATAAGGAATTATGTTGCAAGTGTATACCTTTCGACTCAACAGTATACCTAAAAAGCTATACCTTTTTACTTTGTTCTGCACCTGACTTGCTTTTGGGTAACACAAAATTTCTTTCTATTGTATACCATGTTGGTATAGTTATATCCCAGGTGAAAGGTATACTATGAGAAAAAAGCCAATAAATTTCACAAACAACAACAGAATCTGGTTTAAGTTACATCCAGCAAATGAAACAAAATTCATCATTTATAAATGCTAAAAAGCTGAATGTAATTGCTAGCCACTATTTTCTGACAACCATCGTCATGCATTTACCAGGATATTCAGAATCACTTTCTTCATAATTTTTTCACTAATTGCTAGCCACTATTTTTATTAATAATAAAAACTCCAAAAACAATTTTGTCTTTACAATGTGAAAGATGCTAGTAGCAACATGTCTATCTATTACATCTCCCTCAATGGAATGAGTATAATGAAATGCTAACACCACACATTGAGAAAAATATAATTGATTGACAATGTGCTTTACATGTAAGCCAAAACTAGTTAATACAAAATATGAAAGAATGATACTCCCAATAATCTTCCAAACTAATGATAAATTGCACCAGAAAAGACACCTGGTACAATTGGCAAAACGATTCGAGCTGCATGTCTTTTAAATTTGTTTGAGCTTCCTGCGATGGTCTTGTATCTAATCTCAACTTAGTTCTTGATTGCAGGTAGGGTGGAGTTACAGCTCCTATTAGCCACCACAAGCAGGTAAACTCAGTTCTGGAACTCCACTGCAACCCTAGTAATCAACCCGGTCTGGCCTCTTTTGAATGCTAGCCCCGATGAATAGCCAAGCGCTGCTTGTTCTTCTTGATGTTGATTGATTCTAACTAATTACTAGTTTAACATTGCAGCACGCAATAAAGATAACCAATGGAGCAATATTGTGCAAGTCCATTGCAGCAAAAAAAAGTCGTCCCTCAAATTAAAAGAGCAGCCTCTTTGACGATGCCACTAGTACCACGCAACTGCTTGATTTACACCTCTTTGTTCTTGTATCAACATTCATTATACATCACGACTTCTACTATCTCTCCAACCCCACACAAACAATTAACATCGTTGCCTCAATGTAGCTATCATCGCAGCCTCCTCGCTATCGACCCTGTCCAAGTGCTGCCTCCTCGCCTTATTGTAACTCACACTCTTCGACACAAACACAAAAAAAAAAAAAAAAAAAAAAAACCAAAATAGTATATGAAATACAAAAAGATCCAAACACCCTCACAAACCTCTACATACTAAACAACAAGAGAACACCCCTGGACCAACCAATAACTAACTCCTATTACCTACAAGCATCACATGAACAACAGTCAAACTGCCACACCCTTACTCACATACCAACTCCCTCACTGCTTATGAACACATCCAGACTTCTCTTTTACACCCCTGCAACAAATAGATTAGGACTGAAACTCTCCCCCAGAATCCCTCGCAGCACCTGAAATTTTTTTGCTAACACCTGCAAGCCAACAAACATCCCTGTATACATTATAACTGCTCTACAACCCACCTGCACATCACAGAACTAACTCCCTACACCTGCTATACCTGGTACTCTCTTCTTAGCATCCACACACTTCTCTTAGATCCTTAAACAACCAGAATCAGCCTCAAACAAACAGGAACCAAAAACAAACCTCCTGAACTACCTGTATTTCCTCACACATCATTCAAACCATCCAGATTCCAAGCTCTCACACCTACTCTAACTCCAAAAGACTTACAGAGAACCAGAGAAACATAAATAGAATAACAAAAAAAAAACAATCAGGACTTTTAAGATAACTTTAGACTCAAGAACAAGCAAATGAAGGGTAGAACACTTCTCAACAAGATTCGAGCTTTCAATTCAAATTGAGTTTTTACACCTTTCATTACTAAACGTATACTTAACTCTTAGCTTTACATTTTCATTCAAATCAAATAGGGATTCTTAACTAGTTATAACGTTAAATACAGGTTCAAACGATCAAAAGAAAATTTTATGCAAAAAAACACACTGAAGATTAAAACTTTATGCGAATAAGAGCTAACTCGAAACAATTTCATACTAACAAAAAAGATCCAAACACATGAATTTCGACGCGACCTCATATCCAAATTCTGAAATAGTGTACGTTCCTTTCATGCTAAAAGGAACAACAACCAGCATATTTGAATGATTATCTTCGATTGGTGAAAGATCCGCATTAGGAACAGGATGAGGAGGTTTTTTCCAACGTTTATGAACGAGCTTAAGCTCAATTTCGAAAATTTAGTGTTTGGAATCGTCGGTTCAAGTAAATTCATGTAGGGTTTTGAGTAGAATTTTGGAAGTGAATGGGATAGGGATTTGAGAGGTGTTTTGGGTGCGAATGGGATAGGGATTTGAGGGGAGTTTTGGGCGAATGGGATAGGGATTTGAGGGAATGGGTATGGGCTGTAATTATTTTTCAATGGGTGGGTAGGAAAAATTCAAATGGGTATGCTCTGTAATTACTATCAAAAGGGTGGGTATACAGTGTAAATTCCCCTTATAAAATTTGAGAATTTTATTTCAAATAATACTTAAAATTCTTGTTTGTTTATAGAATATATCTAAGATTTGAAACCCAAAACTTCAAATTCAACTAGATAGGTGCACCTGGACAGCTGCACCGGTAAGGTGCACCCCAAACCCATTCTACTAGGTATACTAAGGGTGGGGATTGGAGGTGGGGTGGAGGCAGCAGGGTAGGGTGAATTGATACAATTTATCCAAATATTGTACTAACAAATACATTATAATACAATACTCCCTCCGTTTCAAAAAGATTGTCCTAGTTTGACTTGGAGCGGAGTTTAAGAAATGTAGTTTGACTTATGCCAAATCACCTAAATATATATGAATTGTCCATTATACCCTTAAGTGCCCAATAGTCAAACCTTTTAATGTAAAACAGTAAAAAGGACTAGAAAGTTAAAAATTAACATGTCCCTTTCAATAAAACTTTTTAGTGATTACTGATATATTAGAGCGGTAAAATTTTCATTCTTCTTTGTGGCGCCAAAAGTTTTCATTACTGATATATTAGAGCGGTAAAATTTTCATTCTTCTTTGTGGCGCCAAAAGTTTTCATTTTTGATTTAGTGAAAAGCTTGTGTTATATAGAGATTTTGGTTTCACTCTTTCTCCTAGTTGAGATAATTATCTCAAAATCTCTAATTAAGTTCTTTCCTTCCCTTTTTTTTTTCAATTGATGCTTGCCGTAAAAATCGTATCTTGATAGTTTTTCTCTTAAAAACAATGAGCCACTCACAATCAGCCTCCACTAATAAATATAAATCACTAACAACTCAAGAGCGTCGAGCTATTGCTGAATGGCTTTTGACGAAAAGCAAAAATGGAAAAGCTATATATGGATTTCAAAAGGAAGCTTCGATTTTGTTTGATGTTAATCTGAGAACTGTTATGCGAATTTGGAAGCAAGCAAAGTTATGTGTTGCTAACGAGACTGCATTAGATGTTTCTACTAATCATGTAGGCAACGTTGGGAGAAAACGAGCACCATTCGACACTAATCTGATCAAAGGAGTTCCTCTTCGTCGCCGAACAAATATTCGGTCCTTGGCTTATGCTGTGAATATGTCAACAACAATTGTTTATCGTCGTATCAAAGAAGGAGCTGTGAGAGCACATACCAATTCCATAAAGCCTCATCTAACTGAGGAAAATAAGAAGGCAAAGATTCAATTTTGTCTATCCATGCTTCAGTTTAGTACAGTCCATCCTAATCCTAAGTTTTTAGACATGTTCAACTATGTTCATATTGATGAAAAGTGGTTCTTTCTAACCAAAACATCTGAAAAATACTATCTTCTCCCTGAAGAATCAAACCCCTATAGATCTTGTAGAAGTAAGAAGTTCATAACTAAAGTTATGTTTATGGCTGCTGTTGCACGCCCTAGGTTTGATGAAGATGGGGCTGAATTATTTTCAGGAAAAATTGGAATCTTTCCTTTTGTATTCAATGAACCTGCTAAAAGGACTAGCAAAAACAGATTTGCAGGAACTTTAGAGACAAAGCCTATTTTGTCGGTCACTAAAGATGTAACTAGAGCTTGTTTAATTGAAAAAGTTCTTCCAGCAATTCGGGCAAAATGGCCACTTTCACAACGAAATGTTCCTATCTTTATCCAACAAGATAATGCAAGACCTCACCTTAGTGTTAATGACTTGGAATTTACTAAAGCTGCGCAACAAGGTGGATTTGATATAAGGTTATGCTTTCAACCTCCTAACAGTCCGTATCTAAATGTTTTGGACCTCGGATTCTTTAGAGCTATTCAATCTCTTCAACATCAAATGGCTCCTAAAACTTTTGATGAGTTAGTCAATGCGGTTGAGACATCTTTCAATGAAATGAAAGTTGAACGATTGAATCACGTGTTTTTAACTCTTCAATCTTGCATGGTCGAGATTATGAAAGATAAAGGTGGGAACAATTACAAAGTGCCACATATGCAGAAAGAAAGGCTAGAACGAGAGGGAAATCTGCCAAATCAAGTTTGTTGTGACATTAGCATTGCCAACGAAGCTATAGCTCAACTTCAAGGTGTACGCGACAACAATGAAGCTATAGCTGAACATTGTTAATATATAACCTCTCTCTGTTTTTGTGCAACTTTTCTCCTTGTTAAGAGACATGTACTTAAAGAAGTGTAGCTCCAAAGGTTGCTTTGTTCTTTTTGTTTACTGTTTTGGCAATCTGGTTAATTTTCACTTTGGTAAGGTGATGTTTAAAAGGAAAATTCCTAGTTGAAATTAATTTTTGGTTCCTTCAACTTTTTCCTTAAAGTATTTTGTACTAGCAGATATGTGTATTGTTTGTCTTTTGTAATCTTAAAATTGCATCTTCAGTGGGAGTAGTGGCTTGGGGTTAAAAAATGGAGCAGCATAAAAAGTTTATAACATGGTTTGCAATTAACCAAATTCAGCGGAAGATGAGTAGAATTGCAGCAAAAGAGTGAAAGAACAGAAGGGGGGAAAAGAAAAATCTTGAGAAATGTATGAAAGAGGTCTGACACATTTGTAGCTTGACTTTTAAACGTTTGATCTTTTTACTGTGGTAAAATAATTATAGAATGGTTACTTTTAGATCTAGTGGGGTCTATTCCCCTTTTCAAAAGAAATTATAGTAAGGGTAATATTGGAATGCTAAAAGTAAAAGGTTACCAAATTTAGAATTGTGACAATCTTTTTGGAACGGACTAAAAAGGAAACTGTGACAATCTTTTTGGAACGGAGGGAGTACAATACAATACTGACCAGTCGAGTAAAGACAATATTATGCTCATCAGAATGCCCCGAAAACAGTATCTCCACAACCATAGCATCCATACCAGTTGTAATATATTCATTGGCAGCTTCGCCACCATCTGTTGGAGCCACAGTTAGCGCCTGCAGGAAATATACAGAACCAACAAAACTAAGGCAACCCAAATCATTCTCATAAGTTCTAACACAAGGGGGGGTTGATTTCTCTTCGGCTCTGTTAAATCAGTTGCTACGGCTTCTAGAATGTTCTCCTCTGTTATTAGGTTATATGGGTGTAATCACCTAATTTTGGCATAGGTTAAGTTAATTGTTGTTAATTTTGTGTGATTTTAATTAGTGGGAATAATTGCTAGTTAATTGATTTGTAAGTACTTTGATTTTGTGTTTAGTGTGTAAATGGCATGTGAGTTGGACTATACACTAGCAAAAGAATGAACAATGAGCAGCCCATTCCCATGCCCCAACAGGCCAATAAGTTGACTCGGCCCATTCCTCCACATATTTAAGCTAAAATGTCTTCCAAACTCTCCATTTCACAAAATGCCAAACCCTAGTCCAAACTTTTGCCAAATTTTAACCCCCCATCGGAAAATCCTACTGCCCATTCATCACCACAGATCCACCACCGGATCGCCGTCAACCTCCACCGGCCAGCGACCGAAAAATTCACAAAAATACATGGATGGAATCTTTCACTCTCATCTCTCTATTTCTACTAGTGGTTTCACCAAAATCCTTTTGAATCAATGTAAATCGGGTCCAAACAGTAACAATTTCTCTTCTTCTTTCACTTTTTGTTCACACCAAGGGTAAAGCCCTAGGCTTCTCTTTTTCCAAGTCGTGCTTAATCACAAGCTCGAAATAAGGGTAACCAAGAGTCTTCTCCTTTTGGTGATGACTATGTGATGGCGTTTTGGGACTGCCGCAGCATTTTTGTGGTGGAATCCGAGCAGCGGTGTTTTCCAGTCGTGATTAATGTTGGTAATGATGGCCTGATGAAAAGCAGCAGCGGGCGTGGAGGATGTTCCAATGGCGTGACAGCAATCCTATTGTCTGAACATGACGATGGCGCAACAGGGGGGTTGAGTCGTTCGAAATAGTGGCGACGCAGGTGATAGTGATGCAGCAGTGAGGCAATGTTGGTCTTTCCGGTTTATTATCGACGGGTTACATAGAAAGTTCCATTCCTTTCATTTTGCTTATTGATTATATATTAGTCGCACTTAGTGAATATTTCTTGTCGAACATTGTGTATTGTAAGCTAGTGTTGGCAATGTTTAAGTATGATTGAAATCCCTTTGGGTTGAAAGCTATCATGTTCCATTGTTTAGGCTCGTGTTTAAATTTGAAATTTGTAAGAAGCATGTTCTGATCATGTATACAGAAACCATCTTGGAAAATCATGTACATGGAAGTTGTCATTTGTGTCACTTCATGAAGTATGAAGTCCAAACTTATTGTTGTTAAGTCTTGTTGCTTAGCATAAGCTTGGAAGTTCTTGCGAGTTTGAGTGTTAAGCATAATGTCGTTGTGTTTCTTGTTAAGTATGTTGAGAGCTTGATATATGTGATTTTTTTAGTCGCTTTTGGAAATTTAGGTGAATGAATTAGGAATGTGTATGTATTGGTCTGCATGTTTGTTTATGAGTTAGGTGAAGAAGATGGAAAGGTTTTTATTTCATGTGGTTAATTTGGATCTGTGAATTTTGTGTGTTTTGGACTAAAGTCCATTTTGTGTTTTGGGGGGCCTAAGTCAACTGGAACTTGATGTAGCCCATTAGTTTGTTTAAGTTTAGTTTTTGGGCTAATTTGAGTATATTTCAAATCTGTATTTTTGTGTTTAAAGTGGTTTTGGGTTTATGTGTAAGCCCAATAGGCACAATAGTCATTTGAGCCTATGAGGCTGTCCCTTCAATAAGACAGTTTGTTTCAGCTTTAGTAGATGTATAGGATAGCTGGGAGCTTTTCCCTAGGAGGCCAAAAAGGTTTTATATTGACATGTACTCAAGTATGGGGTGTGGGCTTTCCACAAGAAGGCTCTCCACCCCCTGCCTTTAAAATTTCAG
Organism: Petunia secreta; assembly: GCA_029990175.1. Lineage (NCBI taxonomy): Eukaryota > Viridiplantae > Streptophyta > Magnoliopsida > Solanales > Solanaceae > Petunia > Petunia secreta. Next base: position 272,334 of record JARKIP010000131.1, read on the forward strand.
CCATAAATAGGGCATTTACTCATTCATTTAAGGGATCTCAGATTTTGGACCCTAACATTAATACAACATACACACCAAGAGAATTTTACACCTTAGAATTAACACTCCATACATACTTATATTAATATTGAGAGAGAAAAACGACAATAAAAAGAATGAAGCATTGAATGCTAGGAAAGAAAGAGAGAAAATAGTAAGGAAGTTAGTGAGTTAAAAGATAGAGTTTTAGAATCAAAAGTACTCAAAACCAAGAGTCTTTTGGGTGTAAAACTCAAGTCTAAGTCAAGATTTAAAGGATTCTTAAGGGTTGTCCGGTTGCTTTTTGCTGCGTTCAATAGTTTATTTTGGCTTGTTTGGGTAATCATTACTGAGTTCTAAGGTCTCGTATCATAGGTAAACACATGAACTTCTTGTATTTTAATTTTACCATGAAATGATACAAAACAACTGCATGTTTTTTTTACTTTTCATTAATTACCAATGTGCATTACATACTAGAACTTGCCTAGCCGGGCAAATCCTTCTCAAACATACCTTAGCTTCCAATCATCCCTATTGACTAGCTAGTTGCCAAAGAGACCTAGGCTCTAACAAGTACAGTTCCTAATAGCTTAGCTATTGCAAAGAGCTTACATAGTCAAAGACTTTCCTATTGTTCCTTACTCTAGTACAGACACTTGTTTTTATTTCATGCAGCATCTGCTCCTCAGCTCTATTCTTGTGCTGGTATATCCTGTAGTTCCTCTCCATCCAAACCTCATATACAGTGGTAGCCAAACAGGTCTTTAGAGTCATCTGTTGCGGCCTTGTTCCTTTAGATGCTTATCTGTACCCATTTCCATTCCATCTCCCAAGGAAGTATTGCCCTGTGCCATTTCATCCACTGCAATATCCCTTTCCATATGGCTTTAGTGAACACACAATCAAAGAACATGTGCTGGGCATTTTCATTTTGGTTCTGACATAAAACACACCCTCCATCCATTGTGATACCCTATTTTATCATCCTATCCTTAGTTCTAAGTCTTCCAAGAAGAGTCAGCCACAAGATGAAAACATGCTTGGGTTGGGCGTTGTTATGACAAATCAGGCTAGCCCAAGGCACATTTAAGATTTCTCCCCGCATGCTTTTGTACACATTCTTGATGCATAGTTCCCCATTTCTTTTGAGTTTCAGCTTGGTGTTCACTTGCTGCCAATGCTTCCTCATGTTTATAATTTTCCTTACCATCCAAAAGGCTTGTGCAGGCATCTTCGTTGTGATCAGGTCTTGCTTCTTTACATAATAGGTGTGCACCCAGGTGATCCATAACTTCTCTTTATGTTGACTTAGTGACCATAGAAGCTTGCAGATAGCAGCTTGGTTCCAGATTTTTAGGTTTATAATATTCATTCCTACTGCTGCTTTGGGCATACAAGTCTTCTCCCATGCTACCAGTGCCCTTTTAGAAATGTTAGCTTCCCCAGTCGACAAGTAGCTTCTACAGATGGTCTCAATCAGCTTAATTACCTTCTGTGGTAGTAAAAATAGTCGCGACCAGTATGCTTGGACACCAAACAGGACAGCTCTAATCAGCTGCACTCTACCAGCATAAGATAAACTTCTAGCCATCCAGGTGGTAATTCTTGCAGTGATTTTATCAACCAGTGGCTTGCATTGAATTACTGTGAGCCTTTTTGTTGACAGAGGGACTCCTAAATATTTGAAAGGAAGCTCTCTCACCTCATATCCCAAGGATTCCTGGCTTAGTATCATTATCAACTCCCCCAAAATACACTTGACTCTTGCTTAAGTTTGCTTTTAGCCTAGATGCCTATGAAAATAGTGAAAATTTGTCCCTTAGCATTTGAATAGATTTCAGGTCTCCTCTTGCAAAGAGTAGCAAGTCATCTTCAACACAGGTGGGTAATACCTAGCTTCTGACATCTAGGGTGATAATTGAAGTCTGGCAGATTCTTCAAGGATGCCAAGCATCTGTTTAGGTACTCCATGATCAACATAAAAATATATGGAGATATTGGATACCCCTGTCGAAGTCCCATTTAGCCTTCATAGTTGTAGATAGTTCACTATTCACTGTAAAGGTGTAGCTTACAGTAGTTATACACACCATTAACCAGTCAACCACCTTCCTAGGAAATCCCAGCCCCTTTAGCATTTGCTCAATGAAAGCCCATTCAACAGAGTCATAGACCTTCTGGAGGTCAATTTTGATCATGCACCTTGGGGAGATGTGTTTCTTTGTGTAGCCCTTTACCAGTTCATGACTGAGCACTATATTATTAGTTATAAGCCTACCAAGGACAAAAGTAGACTGGCTAGGCCCCACAATACCATCAATAACCCCTTTGATCCTCCCAGAGATTATTTTGGATATGATTTTATATAAAGTAGAGCAACATGCAATTGGCCTATTGACACGACCCGCATTTTCGGCTAGGCCGTGCGGGCACCCGACCATTTTCCTAGACCTGTCGGGCGAACCCTATAGACAAAATCGATAAAAACGGCACAAAATTACCTTGAAAATAAAATTAAACATGACCTTAACAACATAAAATAGCTCTCAAGGATAGACATATATACAAACTGTCTGGACAAAACAACTAACTACCCAGAATACACAGGTTTAAAGGTTTTCAGATCAGACATCTAAGAAGGCCAAAAGATATATACACCTCCCGAAGGGAGCAAAAGTAAGGAAAACTGTAATATCTTAAGTTGGTGGCCGCAATGAACAGGATGGCTCACCGTAGACAGCTGAGAACGTACTACTCCTGAATCACGGCGCGACTGGCTGGGTCCTGGAGCAGAATCTGCCGAACGAAAAAAAAAACAAGGACAAATAGGGGGGTGAGTCGTGAGGACTCAATAACTGCGAACAAACTAGCAACCTCGAAAAATAGATACGCTAGTCAGGGAAACGGAAGCAGACAACAATCAACAAATAAGCAATGCACATATAAGCAGAACAGTAGTCATGTACAGAAAATCTACACAATAGTATGAAATGAAATGGAATGAGATGAAATGAAATGATATGAAATGAGATGAAATGAAATGATATGCAAAGGGTCACATGTGCCAAATGAATGGAGCGGAATCCTCCTGCTCTGAGGGCGGAATCCTCCTACCCTCAATATGATGCGATGGAGCGGAATCCTCCTGCTCCGAGGGTGGAATCCTCCTGCCCTCAATATGATGCAATGATAACCCTTCACCGACGCGGGACTCTCATCGACTGCCGGGAAGTATATGTCAACTCACAGCCAGAGTACAATGCTCAGATCCTCAATGCAATACCAACAACAAGACATAATATATAATATAGAATGTAAATTCAAAGCTAAGGCGTAATGAGTACGCCTATCGGTAGCTACACACGTAAGGAACACGTGGTAGAAAATCCACGAGGCCAGGTGCCTCCAAAGAAATGGATATAAACACTTACCGTATTCCAAAGCTAGCTCTGCTACTCAACCACTGCTTTTTCTCTTTGGATTAACCGCCAAACGATCCCTTTCTATTCAATAAGTAGAAAAATTATATCAGATAAAGCTAAAAGCTTCATTCCTTATGTCTTGGGGCAATCCAGTTAGGAACCTGATACCCTATTCGCATACGCAATACGTAGGCCAGGCCTATGTACAGGGTTCAAAGTCCCATAACCAAACCCTAAATAAATTATATTTATATGTTGCCCATAACTCACTGAGTACGAATATATAATCATTTCCATCATCGGGGTTGTTGACACCCAATTTTGGCCCGATTTATTTAAAAAATTAATTATTTATTATAGAAAGAATTGAAATTGAGTAAATTTTATAATTGAGAAAATAATCATTTAAATTAGAAAGAAAAGGGCTTAATGTGTAAGATATGGCCTTAAATTTAGCTTACGTGTGCAATTACCCATTTACTTGATTATACTAAAAGGAGGCTAAATTCGTTCAAAGTTTAAATCCTAGCCTATATTTGCAAAATTCATATAAAGTATACATTACACACACAAAACACACGCTCAGTCCTAAGCATTTCCCTAAATCAAAATCCCTAACCCGTTTCCCTCTTCCCCTGACCCGCGACCCGCGACGAAACCCGATCCCAGGTCATCTTCTCCGTACGAGAGTCTTGCTAGACGAGTATCTATTCCAGCTGTGCCCTTTTGGAGTCTTCTAACTTATTCCCCAACGGATATTTAATCTCGTCCGTCAGTTTCAAAGAGTGATCAATCTCGAGCCATTGATCAATTGTCTTGGAGATAAGGACGAGAGGGGATGATTTGGACCCTCTCACCCTTATCTCACAGGGGAGTCGATCAAAAAGAAGAGGATGTTTTTGGAATTTCATAAGAGGTAAAACCCTAGAGTTTTTACTATAAATTTATCGCTTTCTGGAAGTTTTTGGGAGGGGGAGCAGACACATTAAGAAACGGCACTAAAATATAACACAAATTTTTGGTCTCTGATGGACTTTATATACAGTAGTTATAGTTTTCCTTCTAGTTTTTTTTGATTTCTGGAATTGATGTTTCTGTCCTCTTAATCGTCGCTTCGCTTTTCTAAGTCGTCGACTTTGCTCACGTCGCTTAGTCGAGTCGCTTTACTTCAGATCCTCGCCCCAGCTCGCTGCGCTGCAAAAGGTAATTCTCCAAACTTTTTTGTTATTTTCTGTTATTCTAACACGTCTTTAACTTAAAAATGCCGTTTGTGCTCCTAAGTTGGTTAGTGTTTGCAATAGTTTAATCGAGCTTGCCACTATAATTTTTTGATTTAATCTCAAAGTTTGAATATAGCTGTAAAGATGCAATCTTTTAGTTGATTTTGTTGTACTCTAGATCATGACAGTTAGCTTGTTAATTCCTGTTTATTCTGCACTAAGATTGGTGAAACCGTGTTCGACTACTCTGGTTTAGTTGCTTGCAGTGTTGTGTGAAAGGCAGTTGATTTACGCATAGTGTGAAATGCTTGAATTTTGACTGAGTTCTTCATAAAAAATGTTCTTAAGAATAGTTGTGAGCTGAAGATTCCTTGAAGCTCAAATCTGTTCCCATTTTAGTCACTTGTGTGTTCACTGTTGGTTTTAAAGTTCTGCATATCAATGTTCTGCAGTATAGTTCCAATAAATGGCCAAAGTATGTTAGAAGTTTGAATCTTTTGCTTGTTGTAGGGTGTTTTAGTTAAATACGACATCATCCTTAGTATCCTCTTTAGTCAGTTGTTGTCTGCTATAAGAAAATTGTTACAAACTTTGTCTTATAAAAGTTTAGGAATATTAGTAGGCATCTTGCTTTTGTCTCCCTTAAGTAATAACAATCGTTTGGTTAGTTTGCATATACATGTTTGAATTCCCACATTAAATTATTGGCTAGTTTGTTTTATGATAGTTCATAGGGCTTGGGTAAGTGCAGTAGTCTAGTAGAGTTGCTTGGAGAGTTTCTGCTGCCTGGTTCTGATGCTGCAGATTAAGAGGGTGCAGGGGTGCTCAAGGTTGTTTCTGTTGAGCTTTCAGGGGTCCTGGAGTTCAACACATGTCTTAGTAGTGTGTAGAAGAGTGAAGGGGGCTGCAGCTTCTTGGGGTTGGCTCTGGTATTAGTAAAGAGAATGTAAGAGCTTAGGAGATGGGATGGTTGCTACAGGTATGTGCCAGGATGTAAGTAGCAGTTCAGGAAGGAACATAGAAGAGTCTGGAGTTATTTTATGTTGTTGAAGGGCTTAGGTAGTTAAATTTCTGGTGTGAAGGTGTCTGGAGTGATCCTGCTAATCTACAGTCTATATAGTTGAAGCAAAGGGTTAGTTTGATTGCATGGATTGTTTGTTTGTCCTTTTTGCTAGCAGGTTGTTTTGGGAAGATAGGGGTGGTCCTGTAAGCTTGTAGCAGAGAGTTTGGTTGTTTGTGCAGTTTTGTATGGAGTCTGGAGGGGTTCAGGTGATGTAAGTGAGGTCTTTAGTGTGCTGCAGGCAGTTAGTTTAGGGTTTGGAGTATTGGAGGTTGGTCTTGGTGTTTCAGGTAGTTGAAAGAGGATGTAGGTGCAGCAAAGCCAGGGAGTATATGGTGTTCCGCAGTATTTAGGTTCTGGTTTTAAGCTTGTAAGGATGAGTTTGTATGCTAGTTTTGGATTCATCTTTGTGGTTATATGTTGAATGAACTTCAATTATATGCTAGCTTCTTGATTAGCTACTTAGTAGTAGTTAATTATGTAATTGTGAAGGTAGGGTCTTTGATGAATCATGTTATTCCTTGCTGTTTGCATAGGCAAATCCAGTTCGAGTAATTAGTTGGTAATAGATATTTTGTGTGGACATAGGAAATTGTGCTCTGAGCTTAAATTTTATTGCTTGCTGTATGTCCTAAATCTAACTTCTTTCTGTTACCATCAGAGCATCAGGAGTTCCATTTATCATGTAGTCGCACTACTACAGTTCATATGTGCTTTCTTTGAACTTGAATTGTTGTGCTAAATTGGTTCGAGCTTGATTAAAGTACACTTTTATTGATCACTTCAATTGGTTGACTTGGATTAAAACAGTCTTAATCTTTTGCTTTTACCTTTTTTTTTACTTTGCCTGTCCCTTCGTCCATATCTTTCGGATATTATATCAAGTGAACATAAGTTAAATTAGTAAGCTATTTGCACATACTGTTGGGTGATGTCGATGTGATAATCACTTGATTAATCAAGTAAACGTTGCTTGTTAGATCTATCCAAATGTGACCGTTTGCAAAATGCGAGTTTATATGCCTTATTTTCTGAAGTTGATGCCTATGTTCTTTTTCTTTGATTCACTAAGTTCTATTTCTTTTACTGATTCTTTACCATTTTTTTTCCTTTGCACGAGTTGGATAAACTCACAAATGGGATAGTGCATTGGCTTGGAGTCTCTTGGGGTCAAGTTCGCACTCAAGATTCAAGAAGTGAAGATCATAGAAAGTGCTTTGTTGAGCCGCCTATTCTAACTTAGGCTCATGGGCATATAATTGTATAAAATTAAATAAATTCAAGGCTCCCATAAGTTTATCAATTTCCGGGTTCTTCTTCTAAACCTCCTCTTTTCCCATCCTTAGAAATTGCATGTTGTTAGGAATTTTCCGTAGATAATTAATTGTTATAGAATAATTTATTTGATGGTTTATGAATGAATGTTAGTCAGTTATTGAGTTATTTTGTGAATATTTATTTCTTTTGAATTTCCATCTTATTTAGGAATTTCGTACCTTTTAGTTAAATAGTGCGTGCATAAAATTTGGAAATAATAAAAGTATTAACTTTGTTTCAAATCCCTTAAATTGCAACTTCAATTGAGATTTTCTCCATGTTAATTAATTTTCTTATCTCTTCCCAAAATGAATTTATTATTATTATTATTATTATTATTATTATTATTATTATTATTATTATTATTACTACATTTAAATTCATATTTATTTAAAGCGTAATTTATTACTATCTTAGATTTTAGCAATATTTTAAAGCTTTTTGAACTAAACTTTGTAAACTTGTATTTATAGAGCTATTTTGTAAAAAACCGAAGGATTAACCGTAATTTTACGGATTTTAGAAAGTGCTTTCAAATTGAAACCTTCTTTCGAAAGTAATTGAACCTCTTACTTAGAATCTCTGAAAAGACCATTTTCCTTAAAACGGAGTGCTTGCATGCACTATTTAATTAATTGGTTCCTAATTCTCCTAAATTAGGTGGCGACTCCAAAGAAAGCCCTTTGGAATCCCATTTTGTTGAACATTATACCCGAAACCTACATTTTCTTAAAGAAAGGGTAATTTTTGGGGTTCAACAGGGGTCCAATTGACCCTTTAAACTATCAATTTACGTCATTAGGGCGATGTCTAATATCCCTATTTTTGCCGTAAAAATATATTCAAACACACGTAATAAGCTAAGATAATGAGTTAACATCATTACCCGAAGATTTGGGGTAGAAATTCCACTATTTTTCCACTCCTTTTTCCCTTTTTTCCTCTATCTTTTCCTAATTTTTCTTGTCTCCGTGTCTATTCAATTTTTCTGCGTGTATTCACTTTGCTGATGCTAAGGGTAAATGAAATCCCTTAGCAACCGACAATGTAATTTTAATTTTTTTTTATAATGGACCTTACGAATATTTTAAAATTATCAGCACGCCAATCGGAGTCCTAACTTTTGAAACGACTGACCGAGGTCGTTTCACCTATAGTCTTTTACAAATTCTGAATGAGAGTGCTTAAGGACTAATGTAATCACAGTGTTGTTTATGGCCCTCAGCATTTTGTGTGTGTTAAAGAACTTCAGTATTGCTGCATATACATCCTCTTTTACAGTGTCCCATGCTTTTTTGAAGAATAGAGCACTATAACCATCTATCCCAAGAGCTTTGTTGTCCTCTATTGAAAAAAGTGCCTCCTTGATTTCATCAGTACTAATGGCTCTGCCATATCCCTCTGTTGCTGTATAGACAGGCTAGGCCCTAGTTTCATAATGTTCTGATCAATGCAAGGTAGCCTGTCTGTTGATGAGCCTAGGAGTCCCTTATAGAACTCCATAATTTCATCTGCAATCTCCTTCTGCTTCTGCAATAGGTGTCCAACTGCATTTTTCAGTAGTGAAATGTTGTTACTGCTTGCCCTGGCTTTCATACATGCAAATAAGTATCTATTGTTGCCATCCCCCACATTTATCCAATGTGCCTTTGATTTATGCTTCAATATCTTTTCGTGGATGTCTGACCATTTGGTTAGCTCAACCAATTTCTCTTTTTCTCTAAGTAACAGCTCATAATCAATGCTTTGGAAATTGAGCTTTGGATGCTTTGCAATCTAAATCTAGCTTCCTCTACTCTTCAGTCAACATTGTGCATTTCAGTTCCTTGTAGCTGCTTCAATTGGTTCTTACACTTCTTCAGCTTTTGCCATATTCTATACATATGTGTCCCCTGCACTTCCAGCTTCTATATATAGTCTACCAAAGGTAGGAAATTGTCACATTCTTCTAGCACAATGAGAAACCTGAATGGCCTCCTGATGTTTCTTTTTTCCCCTATATGTTCCAAGTGAATGGGGGAATGGTCAGAAAAAGAGTTCTCCTTGAATTGGGCTGTGACACTCTCATATGTTATGACCCAAGCTCCATTACATAAAGCTCTATCTATCCTGCTCCATACATGGGTGTTGGTCCATGTAAAGTATCTACCAGTAGCTTTCATATTTGTCAGATTAAGTACTTCCATAGCTTGCTGAAAGTCCCTAATCTAACTATCTGATACATGTTGCCCTCCTATTCTATCTTCTACTGTCAGAGGGCTTTTGAAATCACCCCATAGGCACCATGGTTTAGTTATAGCAGCACTAATGTCCCTGATTCCTTCCCACAAGCTTCTCCTTCCCTCTATAGTGTTTTTACCATATACTATTGTCATCTTGCATGTGAACTCAGAATGCCTATCAATGATGTTGCAGTGTATATATTGAGCATGGATCTCCAGTACATCCACCTTCAATACAACTTCCTTCCACAATACCCAGATTCTTCCATTTGCTGCTTGAGTGTAATTATTAATGCACTGCCACCTTTTAGCTACTTTATTTTTTACCTGCATGAATTTATGCTCCTTCACTCTAGTCTCTACAATACCAGCCAAAACAATCTTATTATTCCTCAAGTAGTCCCTAAACTCCCTTTGTTTGAAAGGCTTATTAATGCCCCTCACATTCCAAGCAAGCCAGGTCATTGTTTATAGGGTATGACCCTCTCATCATGGTCAAGGCGTCTACTACTTTCCTCTGCTGCCACCTATTCATCAGATAAGGGGGAAAAAGAGTTTGTAGTTTTCATAATAGGCTCTTCCTGTTTCCTGGCGGGTTGTTGCAGTTCTCTACCTGGTTGAAACTTACCACCCTGTTGTAACTTCTCTTGTCCCTTCCACATGTATCTTTTGGTATCTGATCCTGTACCCTTGCTGATTTCTGAGTTTCCTCTGGGTTAATTAAGGTCATTCCCCCTGGTTGACTCCCTTGTGCTTGGGTTTACTGCCTAGTGAGCCACTATTGTACTGGCTGCTTCTTAGCCTCTCTTTGTTGGCCCTTGGCCTTTTGCATTTTCTTCACAGGCTGTTGTACTTCTTTAGCTTGTTCTTCAGGGCATTCATGCCCATACATGGCACATTTTAGACAGTACAAAGACATCCATTCATATATCACCTCCTGAGCAAATTCCCTACCAGATGGGTCTACAATGGGGACTTCATTAGGAAGTCTTGAGTTACATCAATTTCCACTAGCACCCTTGCATAGGAGACTCTAGTTTGTTTTGTAGTGCATTCATCAACATAGAGGGGGCTCCCTAATCGACTAGCAATTCTACTCAGTGCTGCAGGTATGCAATAGTGGAGAGGCAGATTAGGAAAATTGACCCACAAAGGCATGGTTCTGGGCATTTCCTGCTTGAAATCAAAATCCGTAGTCCATATTTTCAGGATAAAAGGCATATGACTGTATGTGTACGCCAATCGGAGTCCTAGCTTCTGAAACGACTGACCGAGGTCGTTTCATTCTCCTACACTTAGACTCTCGTTCGTCCTCGAACGAGCAAGAGTCTAAAATAGATTTCACACCTCTAATGAGAATGCTTACACCAATTTTCAATGACATTTACTACAAAACCAAAATCATATACAATGATAAAAACTTTTAGGCTTTAAAGTTCAAGATCGAACCTGAATCGTCGAAGAGGTTAGGATACCTCTCACGCATACTGGACTCAAGCTCCCAAGTGTCCTCCTCACGTGGACGATTATTCCATCGTACTCGAACCATCGGAATCTGCTTCGAACGAAGTTTCCGGACATCACGCGCAACTATAGCAACTGGGAACTCCTCATAAGCCAGATTCACATCTAGCTGAGGAGGGTCTAATTCGATCACTTCAGAAGGATCTCGGATACACTTCCGGAGCATCGACACATGGAAAACTGGGTGAACTGGCATAGAAGCTGGCATGTCGAGCCGATAAGCTACCTTACCATACGCTTCTCGATACGGAAAGGGCCAATGAACCTGGGACTAACCTTTCTTTTCCTACCAAATCTCTTTAAACCTCGCATCGGTGACACTTTCAGAAATACCATGTCACCGACCTCGAACTCTAACTCTCGGCTCCTCCGGTTCGAATATGAAATCTGCCTACTCTGGGCGGTCCGTAAATGATCCTGAATAACACGAACAACCTCAAGAGTCTGACGAACCATATCTGAACTCATCACCTATACATCTCGAGACTCAAACCAGCCAATAGGAGAACGACATCGACGACCATATAAGGCCTCAAATGGAGCCATCTGAATAGAAGACTGGTAGCTATTATTATAAGAGAACTCTGCTAACGCCAAATGATCATCCTAGTAACCCCCAAAGTCAAGTGCACAAGCTCACAACATTTCCTCCAGAATTTGAATAACCCACTCGGACTGACCGTCAGTCTGAGGATGGAATATTGTGCTAAGCTGCACCTGGGTCCCCAACTCTCTCTGAAAAGACGGCAAAACTGAGAAGTAAACTGGGAACCACGATCTGAGATAATGGATACAGGAGTACCATGCAGCCTAACCACTTGCTCAATGAAAATCCGCGCCAGTCTCTGAGCCGAATCAGTAGTCTTTACAGGGATAAAATGAGCTGATTTAGTCAGTCAGTCAAAAATGACCCAGACTGAATCGTGGCGCCGCAGGGTCTTTGGCAGACCAACTATAAAATCCATCGTGATGTGCTCCCACTTCCACTCGGGAATGGGCAATGCCTGAGCTAACCCTGCTGGTCTCCGGTGCTCGAACTTAACCTGCTGACAGTTGAAGCAACGAGATACATAATCAAATACATCTCTCTTCATCCCCTTCCACCAGTATAGCTCTCGGAGGTCCTGATACATTTTTGTGATACCAGGATGAATAGAATAACGCGAGCTATGAGCTTCACCGAGCACTGACTGCCTCAAATCCCCAACATCAGGAACATAGAGTCGACCATTAAACCGAAGAATTCCATCTGAATTAAACTCGAAAGAGGGAACTCCTCCACTTAGGACACGACCACGCAACTCCTACAGATGAGGATCCTCGAACTGTCTTCCCTTAATCTGATTGACCAATGAAGAGTGAGCTGCAATACATGCTAAGACTCGACTGGAATCTGGGAGAAGAAATATCACGCCATAGTCGCCAAGGGACTGCAATTCTCGAGCCAATGGTCTCATATCAGCATAAAGAAAAGCCATGCTGCCCATGGACTTCCTGCTCAAAGCATCTGCTACCACGTTCGCCTTCCGAGGATGATAATGGATAGTGAGATCATAATCTTTAATCAATTCAAGCCATCTGCGCTGTCGGCCGTTAAGATCTTTCTAAGAGAGAAGATACTGCAGACTCTTATGATCCGTATACACCTCACATGGCTCGCCATAAAGGTAATGCCTCCATATCTTCAAGGCAAAGACCACAGCTGCCAATTCTAAATTGTGAGTCGGATAATTCTTCTCATTCGGCTTAAACTGTCTAGAAGCATAAGAAATTACCTTCCCGTGCTGCATAAGAACATAACCAAGGCCCACACGAGATGCATCACAATAAACTACGAATCCACTGGTGTCCGAAGGAAGGGATAACACTAGAGCTGAAGTCAATAAGGCCTTAAGCTTCTGGAAGCTGGCCTCATACTCATCGGACCATCGAAACTGAACCGCCTTCTGCGTCAGGCGAGTCAGGGGAGATGCAATAGTAGAGAATTTTTCCACAAACATAATAACCTGCCAATCCAAGGAAGCTGCGAATCTCCGTCGGAGTGGTAGGACGAGGCCATTTCTGCACCGCTTCAATCTTTTTCGGATCAACCTTGATACCTTCACTGGATACCACGTGACCCAAAAATGCCACAGAATCAAGCCAAAACTCACATTTCGAGAACTTGGCATACAACTTACGATCACGGAGGGCCTGAAGAACCACCCTCAGATGATAATCATGCTCCTCGCAGCTACGATAATAAATAAGCATATCATCAATGAAGATAATGACAAAGGAATCAAGGAATGACTTAAACACCCGGTTCATGAGATCCATAAAGGCTGCAGGGGCATTAGTCAGCCCAAAAGACATAACTAGGAACTCATAATGGCCGTAACGAGTCCTAAAAGCAGACTTCGAGATATCTGACTCGCGAATCTTTAGCTGATGATAACCAGATCGCAGATCGATCTTAAAAAATAATTTAGCACCTTGCAACTAATCAAACAAATCATCAATGCGAGGCAAGGGATACTTATTCTTAATGGTGACCTTATTTAGCTGATGATAATCAATATACATCCGCATAGTCCCATCTTTCTTTTTCACGAATAGAACAGGAGCACCCCACGGAGAAATACTCGGCCTAATGAACCCCTTATCAAGCAAATCTTGCAACTGCTCCTTCAGCTCCTTCAACTCTGATGGGGCCATGCGATAAGGGGGGATAGAAGGCTGAGTCCCTGGCACTATATCAATGCCAAACTCGATCTCTCGATCAGGAGGAAGTCCTGGCAAATCATCTGGAAACACATCAGGGAACTCCCTAACGACAGGAATAGAATCAAGAGATGGAATCTCCACAGTGGTATCTCGAACCATGGCAAGATACGCTAAACACCCTTTATCCATCATCCGTTTTGCCTTCAGGAAAGAAATAACATGCCCCCTGGGTGGCAAATAAGAACCCTGCTACACCACTGGTGCTGAACAAGGAAGAGACAACTGAAGAGACTTGGCATGACAATCTAACGTGGCATGACACGACGCCAACCAATCCATGCCAATAATGACATCAAAATCAACCATATCTAGGATTAGAAGATCTACTAGTGTCTCACGACCCCCAAAAGATATGGTACAAGCTGGATAAACTCGATCCACGATGATAATGTCTCCAATAAGAGTAGAAACACAGAATGGATCACGAAGACACATATAATCAACATGAAAACCCGAAGCAAAATAAAGAGATACATATGAATAGGTAGATCCTGGATCCACCAAAGAATATGCATCTCGACCACAAACATATAAAATACCTGTAACAACAGCTGGGGATGCCTCGGCATCCTGCCTGGCCGGCAGTGCATATAGCTGTCTCTGCGGCTGAGCTGCACTACCACCCTGAGATCCACCCCTGGAGGGACCACCTGAACCACGAGGGAAAGGGAAAGAGCTGCACTAATGGACCTTACGAATATTTTAAAATTATCAGCACGCCAATCGGAGTCCTAACTTCCGAAACGACTGACCGAGGTCGTTTCACCTATAGTCTTTTACAGATTCTGAATGAGAGTGCTTAAGGACTAATGTAATCACAGTGTTGTTTATGGCCCTCAGCATTTTGCGTGTGTTAAAGAACTTCAGTATTGCTGCATATACATCCTCTTTTACAGTGTCCCATGCTTTTTTGAAGAATAGAGCACTATAACCATCTATCCCAAGAGCTTTGTTGTCCTCTATTGAAAAAAGTGCCTCCTTGATTTCATCAGTACTAATGGCTCTGCCATATCCCTCTGTTGCTGTATAGACAGGCTAGGCCCTAGTTTCATAATGTTCTGATCAATGCAAGGTAGCCTGTCTGTTGATGAGCCTAGGAGTCCCTTATAGAACTCCATAATTTCATCTGCAATCTCCTTCTGCTTCTGCAATAGGTGTCCAACTGCATTTTTCAGTAGTGAAATGTTGTTACTGCTTGCCCTGGCTTTCATACATGCAAATAAGTATCTATTGTTGCCATCCCCCACATTTATCCAATGTGCCTTTGATTTATGCTTCAATATCTTTTCGTGGATGTCTGACCATTTGGTTAGCTCAACCAATTTCTCTTTTTCTCTAAGTAACAGCTCATAATCAATGCTTTGGAAATTGAGCTTTGGATGCTTTGCAATCTAAATCTAGCTTCCTCTACTCTTCAGTCAACATTGTGCATTTCAGTTCCTTGTAGCTGCTTCAATTGGTTCTTACACTTCTTCAGCTTTTGCCATATTCTATACATATGTGTCCCCTGCACTTCCAGCTTCTATATATAGTCTACCAAAGGTAGGAAATTGTCACATTCTTCTAGCACAATGAGAAACCTGAATGGCCTCCTGATGTTTCTTTTTTCCCCTATATGTTCCAAGTGAATGGGGGAATGGTCAGAAAAAGAGTTCTCCTTGAATTGGGCTGTGACACTCTCATATGTTATGACCCAAGCTCCATTACATAAAGCTCTATCTATCCTGCTCCATACATGGGTGTTGGTCCATGTAAAGTATCTACCAGTAGCTTTCATATTTGTCAGATTAAGTACTTCCATAGCTTGCTGAAAGTCCCTAATCTAACTATCTGATACATGTTGCCCTCCTATTCTATCTTCTACTGTCAGAGGGCTTTTGAAATCACCCCATAGGCACCATGGTTTAGTTATAGCAGCACTAATGTCCCTGATTCCTTCCCACAAGCTTCTCCTTCCCTCTATAGTGTTTTTACCATATACTATTGTCATCTTGCATGTGAACTCAGAATGCCTATCAATGATGTTGCAGTGTATATATTGAGCATGGATCTCCAGTACATCCACCTTCAATACAACTTCCTTCCACAATACCCAGATTCTTCCATTTGCTGCTTGAGTGTAATTATTAATGCACTGCCACCTTTTAGCTACTTTATTTTTTACCTGCATGAATTTATGCTCCTTCACTCTAGTCTCTACAATACCAGCCAAAACAATCTTATTATTCCTCAAGTAGTCCCTAAACTCCCTTTGTTTGAAAGGCTTATTAATGCCCCTCACATTCCAAGCAAGCCAGGTCATTGTTTATAGGGTATGACCCTCTCATCATGGTCAAGGCGTCTACTACTTTCCTCTGCTGCCACCTATTCATCAGATAAGGGGGAAAAAGAGTTTGTAGTTTTCATAATAGGCTCTTCCTGTTTCCTGGCGGGTTGTTGCAGTTCTCTACCTGGTTGAAACTTACCACCATGTTGTAACTTCTCTTGTCCCTTCCACATGTATCTCTTGGTATCTGATCCTGTACCCTTGCTGATTTTTGAGTTTCCTCTGGTTTAATTAAGGTCATTCCCCCTGGTTGACTCCCTTGTGCTTGGGTTTACTGCCTAGTGAGCCACTATTGTACTGGCTGCTTCTTAGCCTCTCTTTGTTGGCCCTTGGCCTTTTGCATTTTCTTTACAGGCTGTTGTACCTCTTTAGCTTGTTCTTCAGGGCATTCATGCCCATACATGGCACATTTTAGACAGTACAAAGACATCCATTCATATATCACCTCCTGAGCAAATTCCCTACCAGATGGGTCTACAATGGGGACTTCATTAGGAAGTCTTGAGTTACATTAATTTCCACTAGCACCCTTGCATAGGAGACTCTAGTTTGTTTTGTAGTGCATTCATCAACATAGAGGGGGCTCCCTAATCGACTAGCAATTCTACTCAGTGCTGCAGGTATGCAATAGTGGAGAGGCAGATTAGGAAAATTGACCCACAAAGGCATGGTTCTGGGCATTTCCTGCTTGAAATCAAAATCCGTAGTCCATATTTTCAGGATAAAAGGCATATGAATGTATGTGTACGGTCCTGAATACAGTACTTCATCCATGTCCTGCCTAGTTTTAAATTTAGCTATGTAAAAACCATCATCATGGTAAAACAGATCTGGCTTAGCTACTCTGTTCCAGTTACGAGCAATATAGGAGCTCATAGCAGTAAAACTAGGTATATCTCCCAATAAGTAATTCACCAGAGTATTTTTCCAGATATCCAGATGTTCCACAATATCAGTTTCCTCCAACGTTACTATTGTTTTCCCATCAACAATCATAGGGTGAATAAAGGACAGATTCATACCATTACCTGGTACGATTATTTGAGAACAAGCCTGCCCAGGATGCCTTGTTATTGATTTGTCTCATTTCTTTAACATTTTTGTGGATAGTCTTTGACTCACCTGCGTCATTCTTATCTGAGTTAGCTTCAACCTGGTGCTTAGTTCCACTAGATCCAACTGTGTTTGAGATATCTCTAATGGATTTCAGCTGCGCACCCAAGTTCAACCCATGTCCACTCGTCTTCTCCTTTTCAGGGATTTCCACCATCGTACTCTGCTGTATAGTGACTGGTGACTTACTCGTTACTAATTCTCCCTTTCGATCATCCCTACTCCCCATGGTAGCTGGTGTTGCAAAAATCCTTGTTCCGCTTGAATCTGTTAGAGCAATAGGGGTTTGCTGGGTTTTAGATGACCCAGGGTTGTTAGGATTAGGGCTTATTTGAATTTTGTTCAAAGGGGGTATGAATCAATTTCTCCTGAGATTTATAGTCTCTCATCCTCTTGGAATCAATAGTTATTTTCATCCGAGTTTTCCCATATATTGGTGGTTTTCCTCGTGAACGTTTTGTCGTGGAATCAAACTTGTTAGGTGCACGTTAGCAAAGAGGGCTAATGTGCAAGGAGAGCATTTTTGTGCACATGCTACCTTTTCTTAAAAAAAAAATTGCATGTTTAAAGGTCCAAAAATGCGTATATGGTTATATGTATATTTGTTTTGGTTGAATATTCAATGAGCTGGTTGTTTGTTTAAAATATGGAATATTTGATGTTTGGCATGTCTAGTTTTCGATCATGTATAATTTTTTGAGCTATGCATATAAAAAGCTACAGACATAATATTCAAGTTTTAAATATTTGCAAAAATAAACTTGTTTTGCTATAAAATTAAAAATCTTGCCATTTTTACAAAATAGCGATGGGGTGTAATATGTAAACTAGGACAGATTTGAAAGTGCTAAAATTGAAGACATGTTATAAAAAATTAGATTTGAAAGATAAATGGGCTGCAATTTAGGATCTATACACTTTTAATATTGTAAGTTAGGATAAAAATAAAAAGAGACAGAACTAATGGACTATTTATGCAAATATTCTAACACCAGTGAGAAATAAACTGCCCCTTTTAAATTTTTGTTGATAAACAGCTTTCTTTTAATGAAACAATCACTTTTCTTACGAACAACCATACATTGTTTTAAATGATCCGAAGTTTTAACTAAATTATTATAAGTTATGTTTGAGCAAAATAAATCATGATTCATTTTGGAGTGCGGACTTTAATTCATCAAGTTTAGTGTAGAGCAACATTTTCAAAAGCGTGACTTTAACTAATGGCAAATATATAACAACCAAATATTTCTTTAATAACTTGTGACAATAAAGCAACTTTTCTCGGCACAGGACGCAAGGGTGCCTAACACCTTCCCGAGAGTCAACTAAGGACCTTACTCAAAATCTCTGACGCATACCATTAGACGAGTCAAAGGTGTTCTAGGTATACCACTTTGGTGACTTGGCACACCTTTAGCTTGTCAAATGACGACTCTGAGTTCTCTGTAAATATTTTGTGTACCTTGAAATACCAGTCACTGCCTTTTAAACTCACTTTCATTAATTATGTTTGTGAAAAAGAGGGCGTGACAATGGGTTTTGCTTAGCAGAGCAGAAAATTGAAGGATTTTTGCGGGATGGGGAATGGAGAAAAGGAAGAAAAGTGACAATTTTTTAAAAGGGGATTGTTTTGGGATGAGAAAGAAATATGGCTGTTTTGTGAAATGGAGATAGCATGAGAAAGAGTACCATTGTTGAGGGTTTTTTGCTAAGGTTAGGGTTTATTCAAAACTCGGCACATTCTGGCGGGTTTCTCCATAATTGGGGGTATAGTGTGGATAAATGGAAGTTTTCACTTGATGTTTTTGCCTCATTCATTAAGTTTGAGGGTTTTTATGAAAATTCTACCAATCAATGTCCTTCCAGCCGCAGTCCATCCGGATCTGATCAATACATTCCGGCGTGACCACGCACGCACCTCTATGACCGGCATGTTGAACTTGATCTCTACTTGATGAGTGTCCTAATTTGAATGTTGCAAGCGAGCCCAGTTTTCAACTTTGTTGGAATTATTTTGGTTGCTACCGCCTTCGGAGGCGGTTACTTGTCAATGTCCTTTCAATAGTTTTTAATGATTTAGCTACCGCCGTCGTGGACTGCGGCGGAGCATTGGTGGCGTTGCGGTGGCAACCTCTAAACTTACAATGCTATATATTATTATATTTTTTATACTTTCACCTCGTATTCATGCATCTACTTGTGATATTTATATTACTATTTTGAACTGAATTGCTCTCATTTTGGTGTGTGTTAGGTTGTAGGAATCATATTGATGATATGGGGCGTTCATGGAGCAAAATTTGTAGATATTAAGGGTTTTCAAGTCTGAGTAGAAGCTCCAGGATCGTGCGAACGATTGTAAATGGAGCAAGAACGAATAAAATTAAGCAAGAAGTGACGATTCGACGAGAAGAGTTGATAGACTTAGAAAAATATTGAAATATGATGTTAGAAGACAAGGCTATGGTGCAAGCTGTACTTCTGTCACAACTTCAGATTAAGGAAGGTTGTACCACTAGCGATGCCTTCAGTGCAACCCTTACTGTCATATGTTGTTTCGCGTGTGGCACCTAGAGAAAGCCTTTCAAGATATCAACATCACTATTTTGCGAATGTTGTTTCAGAAGCGGCACCTTCAGGACAGCCTTGCACCTAACAACCCCAACTTATCCAACTTAATCTAGGAGTTGGTTTAATTTAGCCTAGTAATTTTTAAGCACTATAAATACATCTTGGAACCCTAACTGGAGGGGACTTTTGGCCTACCTCAAATCAAAAGGAGGCAAGAAAGAGAGAAGATCAAGATTCAAGGCTCCACTTCATTCATCTATTCATATTTTTTGTGATTTCGTATGCTTATAGTTATTTCTTGTCTTAGAACATGACTATGAGTGGCTATATCACCCATTATAGAGTTGATTGAACCACTCCACATGCTTGTGTGATTGTCATTGTTGCGTTACGAATGAACCTTGTTAATTCTTCCTATCTATGTTATTTACGAATATCATGCTAATTAATTGGCAGGATCCCCAATTAATCGTCCCTTTTATTCTTGTTGAAACGACCTCCGTCAGTCGTTTTGGAAGTTATGACTTCGATTGGCGTGCCGATAATTTTAAAATATTCGTAATATCCATTAGGACTTGTCTGTAAATTTTGAGCTAAATCAGACCTCGTTTGGTAGGCATCGGAAGAAGGTTTCAATTTTTATTGTCGATAAATACTAAAAAGAGCTTTTCGAGCTCGGTTTTGACGAATGAGCTCCGAAACCGCCGTTAGGTTTGTATAATTATTTGTGACTTTTGTGATTTTTCGAAAGTGAATTTCAATGTTGTTCGGCTAGTTTCCGCTAAAATGCCGAAAGTTAAATAATTTGGTTTTTTTTTTTCTATTTAAATTCGCATCTTGAGTTTCAGGAACCCAATTTGAGATCCGCCTTAGCGAGTATGCTATATTTATTTTGTATAACTTATATGCAAAAGTTGGAATTATTTCGAATATCGTAGGATACCGTTTTAATTTTTACCGTAGCAGCGAATTTTAAAAGAAAAAGAAAAAAAAAGGACAAAAGACTAAAAGACTAAATGAAAGAAAGTGAAAGATGTGGCGGTGGGCATATATATTCTACAGAATATATGGTAAGTACAAAAATAGAAAATGAAGTAGAAAAAAAAATGATAGTGGAAAGCTGAGAAGCAACGAGAGAAAATATGCCAGAAAATGCGAAAAGAGCCGGAGAAAAATAGTATTTTTACCCCAGAACATTCAGAGTGGGATCGTGTGGCAAGGAAACCAAAGGATAAAGCGGTTGTTGATTAGCCGTACTAACTTTTGGAAGAGGTAAGTGTTTATATCTATTTCTTTGGAGGCACCTGGCCTCGTGGATTTTCTACCACTTGTTCCTTACGTGTGTAGCTGCCGATAGGCGTACTCATTATGCCTTAGCTTTGGATTTACGTTGTATATTATATGTTATGTCCTGTTGTTGGTATTGCATTGAGGATTTGAGCATTGTACTCTGGCTGTGAGTTGGCATCTACTTCCCAGATGTCGATGAGAGTCCCGCACCGGTGAAGGGTTATTATTGCATCACATTGCATTCATGTGCATTATATGTCATTTATATGCATTACATTGCATATCATATTGGGTGTAGGAGTATTCCGCCCCAGGAGCAGGAGGATTCCGCTCCATTGTATCATATTGAGGGTAGGAGGATTCCGCCCATTCCGCTCTATTGCATCATATTGAGGGTAGGAGGATTCTTCCCTCGGAGCAGGAGGATTCCGCTCCATTGCATCATATTGAGGGTAGTAGGATTCCGCCCTCGGAGCAGGAGGATTCCGCTCCATTGCATCATATTGAGGGTAGGAGGATTCCGCCCTCGGAGCAGGAGGATTCCGCCCTCGGAGCAGGAGGATTCCGCTCCATTGCATCATATTGAGGGTAGGAGGATTCCGCCCTCAGTGTATGAGGATTCCGCTCCATTCATTTTGCACATGTGACCCTTTGCATCATATTTCATTTCATTTCATCTCATTTTGTTTCATTTCATTTCATACCATTGTGTAGACTTGTGGTACATAACTAGCGTTCTGCTTCTACGTGCATTGCGTATTTGCCAATATATTTCTGGCTCGTATTCTGGGTTGTGGGGAACGGGTTGCACGCTGCAACGTTATAAATATATGGATCGGGTTGCACGCCGCAGCGGTATAAATATATGGATCGGGTTGCACGCCGCAACAAGATACTTTGATCGGGTTGCACGCCGCAACAGGATGTATTTCTGAGTGTTGATGTGTTCGAGATACCTATATGTGTTTTGGTTATCTTACGTTCCTGGTTGTTGATGAGCTTGTCATTCCATACGTGTTTCTAGTTATTATCTGGCTCTGCCTTTTTATAATTTAAATAAGAAAAATTTTGTTTATCTGTTTCTCCTCCCTGGCTAGCTATCATATTCTTTGAGATGGCTAGTCTATCCCACTTATGGAGTCCTTTTGACTCACCCTTGTTTGTTGTTTTTTTCTTGACTATCTATTTCGTTTCGGCAGGTTCGCTCCAGGATTGAGTTCGCCACGTGGTGAAGGAGCGAAGACGACTTCAGCTGTTAGGGTGAGCCACCTTTTATTCCGGATGGCCACCAGTTTATTGTTTATTATTTTAGTTGTATTTTTCTCCCTTCAGGAGGTATCTGTCTTCTCTTGTACTCTTAGATGTCTAGTTTGGATAGCCCTAAACCTAGTATGTTGGGTAAGCTGCAATTTCTTTCGTACAGCTTAGAGGTGTTAGTATGTCTGTGTTTTTTTTAAAAAGTCCCATCCTTATTTATGAATTGTTATATTTATTTTCCTAATTTAATTGGTAAGGGTTCGCCCGACGGGTCTAGGGGAGGATGTCGGGTTCCCGCACGGCCTAACCGGATTTTGGGTCGTGTAAGTTGGTATCAGAGCCTAATTTAGAGTCTATCCAGACTAAGACAGTGTCTAGTAGAGTCTCGCTGATGGGTACGTAGACGTCCGTACTTATCTACGAGGGGCTATGATGGCATTTAGGAAGTTTCAGTTTCTTCTTTTTTGACCGTGCGTCAGTCTAGGATGCAAAAGTATTTTCGTTAATTCCTTTATGGTAATTGTGAAACCCTCGTGCAACAAATCAGCAAACAGTATGAGTTCAAGACGAAGCAGTCTGGTCTGGGGTTAGTACTGACAAAGCCCCGAGTGTTTTGATCGTGCTGACGATCTAGTTACGGAGGTCCCAATTGTACGAGCTCGCGATGGGCAAGGGAGCAGGGCCTTGTGGTTCCCTTGGCTCTCTACGATGCTTTTACGAGAATCTTGGCAACGCAGATACCGCAAGCACCTATTATTCGCTAGAAAGCTTATCAGGTTGCCGCAGATACAAATGTTCGGTCTCAGGGAGCTCCTATTCCAGTTCTTAGTATTGTCGCAGTAAATTATGTCATGGAGGCAGCATGTGTTGTGGCTCTAGTTATTCTGGCTGGCTAGTTAGCCCGAGTAATGGCTCGGTCCTAGTATATGAAAGGGCTGCATTATTTTACCCAATTGAACCTTCCGATATTCTTAAGTCATGCATCGGATAATCCTTGCATAATTTTTTTTAAAATAAAATGATGTTAGCGTATCCTTCAGGTTCTTGACTATATCGAGCAGTATGATGTTGATTATTCTGCTTTCCAGTTTCAGGGGTCCAGCCTTGAATTGGTGGGCTCTTCTCATAATAGCTAACTTGGTTCGATTTTTCTTCTAGATTCGTGGAAAAGTTCCTTTCGAGTAGCGAGCGAGATGAAAAGTGTTGCCAGTTTGAGTGGATTGGACAGGGTAGCGTGTCGGTTAGCCTGTCGGTTTCAGAATATGAAATTGAATTTTTCTAGGATGACTGGATATGCTCTATAGCTAGTCCATGAACCTTTTGAGAATATTCAAAGATTTATTGGTGACCTTTCTTTTTCCTTGAGACCCCAGATGGCTCAAGAGATTGAGGTCGGGGTTTCATTTGATGTCATTGTTGATATTGCTCAAAGCTGTTAGGCACACCATAAGTTAGAGGGGGAAAAGTAGAGCGGGAGAGCAAGAGATCCCGTGGCCCTAGTGGGTAACCATGGTACCTCATTTGGAGGTAAGAGTTCTGATTATTTTGGGGAGGTTACTTCCCAGGTTATCTTATCTTGTGGTACGTGATTCTTAGAGTGCACGAGTAGATTGTCAAGATCAGATTCAGTCTTTTATTTACAACTATCAACAATCTGTCCAACTTCCATTTTCAGCGAAAAGGTGTTATCATTGTCGTGAGTCTGGTTATCCTTTGAGGAGCTTTTCCTTATTCCGGTAAGTAGGCCGTCGTCCTTTCTCTCGTCATCAGGCACAGTCGCAGGAAATTTCATATAGATCTTAATCAAACAGAGATATGCCCTCATTCGATAGAGGTCGAGAGCGTGATGGTAGTGGTTCTTCTAGAAGTAATTATCAGGGTAGCGGCTCGGCTCAGCCGCAAAGGCAGTTCCAAGAACTACAGTCTGGTAGGATGTTGAGGTATCTGATGTAGTACATCCATTTATTTCTTCTTCCTTTATATGTGAGTAAGATTTCATTCTTCTGATCCATCTGGAAATGGTTTGTCATATCATGTTTCCATGGTCTCCTTATTATTTCTATTAAGAATCGGTTACAGTAGAGGGGCAAGCTTATGGTATTATTTATTCCTGGCATTGGTGAGACCCTACAAATTTATCTGGTCTAAATATGAGAAATTTGACGGTGAGTGTCGCTATTGTCTGCCCGACATCTTGTCGTGCCACCTTCTATTATTATATCCAATTAGTTTACCTATCTTCTCGGAATTCTGTGTTGGTTGGATGATGGGATTCTAGTTCATCACCATCAGAGAGTGTCATTGTTTCTTCCGGTGTAAAGTGCTTAGTAAGTAATATTCGATCTACGTATCTCCTTTTGGTTCAAAACGCTAGTAAAGTCATGTTATCTCATGAGCTTATCTGGATTATAAAAGGGTTTCTGGTAAATTGTCAGAATTTCCTTCTGTTGGAAGGTTAAATTGATATGGGTGTTGCTCCATAGAGCTCATTAAATGTCTATTTCTTCAGTTGCGATTCTTTGGTTAGCCTGACTCTTAAGTATCCTAGCTTTAGTATCCAAGCAAATAAGAAGATGAGCTTCGTGAAGCTCTAATTATTTCTATCCTCAGTCCATTTTCATTTCTTCTTCGTCCGACACTAGTGAGCTTGGGCAGTTGGTAGCCACTTGTGATGTTCCCTGTGTTGAGCCTGAGTACGTGTTATTGTAGCCGGGTAAGCATATTATTGTTTTTCAAGGCTTCTAAGGATAATAGAAGTACCATCCATCAGGCGGTGGTGTTTACGACAAAGGTATGGAGTTGTGAACTCAAAGTTGTAGCTGTTTAGCAACTCGAAAGGGTAGTTGGTAGCTAAGGTCTGCCTACGTTCATCTTTTAGCTAAAACTTCTTTAGTCCAGCAGACAATGCGAGGATGGTTATTCCTATTCAAATAGCTGCATGAGTTTGTGCTTTAAGTGGAGGAGTCTTCTTCCAAATACTGAATGGTAATACTAAATCTCTAAGGCGTTGATACCACTTTGGCCACGACCCAACCTAGGGCCACGACAGAAACCTACAATGAGTGTCGATCATTGCTAAACCCACTAATAATCTATTAATGACAGAGATAAGCTGGTGACCGGATCATATATATGTACCTATCTGCTGAAAGCATAAAGTCTGGAAAGATGACACGACTTTAACTTGCTGGTAATTAGAACACTGAGCTACAAATTCTGCTATGTCATACTTTATTCCGTCCTACTAATAAATTGGCTTAAGATCATGGTACATCTTAGTCGAACCTGGATGAATAGTGTATTTGGAATAAGGTGCCTCTATCATAATCTGCCCACGTAAATTTGTAACATCAGGGACATAAAATCTATCTTTATACATGAGAACACCGTCAGTAGTAACGCTATATGGTGACTCCGATTTTCTTCTGGCTATCTGTCTGTATTCAACTAGAACTGGATGCTCATACTGACGTTGTTTTACTTTATGAAAATTTAGAGTTAAAGGTCTAGTGCAACTTGTCGTCGATCTATCATTGGCATATCTCCTTCACACCTCAACTCTTTGAGAAGTTACTTTAGCGTTATAAGTGCACATGTAATCAACTTTGTTGCTGGTATTCTGCCTCAGCTCATGGTCCAACTACATGTCTATTTTGTTTTCACTTTTTCAAGTCATTATATTTCCAATTCAAAGACAATACCCAGAAAGTAGATGTTTAGTCTGAAGATTATTCTGGTCTGCATTATACTATCCAGTAGTTGCATGATCGTTATCCTTATATGATAGACCCTGTTCAGATGAACCTTTGACATACATTAGGATATGAGTAACTACATTCCCACAAGTAGCTTGCGGAACAACACTAACATCAACTGAGATATTGCATAGTACGTTCGTAAAAATAATATAGTTTGCATCAAATCTTCTATAGTGTGTAGTGACAAGGTACTTCAAAAGCTTCCTGCTATTGCATCAAGCGTGAGTTAATTCTTAGTTCCATCGACTTGTTCTATATCGAAAGGTATATCGAAGAGGTGATTATCAGCTGAATCATGTTAACCCATTCAAAGTTCCGTGTATCTTTTCTTCGAAAATGTAGAAATCTCCTCTCGTGATCGAGGAAGGGTCATTTTAGTCAAAATAAGCTGGGCAATGGCGTTATCATATTATCCAGATATGTTTTATTCCAAGAATTCGGTGTTCGAGTTATAATTTTGATTATGTAATCATGAGAAAAATTTCGTAGGATAGTTTATGAAGGTCGTGCAAGTTCTTTTCTTATCAGTGTGAATCTTGCTTTAGATTTAGGCTCGTTCTAGGACGAACGAGAGTTTAAGTGGAGGAGAATGAAACGACCTCCGTCAGTAGTTTCGGAAATTAGGACTCCGATTGGTGTGCTCGATAATTTTAAAATATTCGTAATGTCCATTAGGACATGTCTGTAAAATTTGAGCTAAATCAGACTTCGTTTGGTAGGCATCGGAAGAAGGTTTCAGTTTTTATTGTCGATAAATATTAAAAAAGGATTTTCGAGCTCGGTTTTGGCGAATGAGCTCCGATTCGAAATCCAAAAGCGTCGTTAGGTTCGTATGATTATTTGTGACTTTTATAATTTTTCGAAAGTGAATTTCGATTTTGTTCGGCTAGTTTCCGCTAAAATACCGAAAGTTAAATAATTTGATTTTTTTCTATTTAAATTCGCATCTTGAGTTTCGGGAACCCGATTTGAGATCCGCGTTAGCGAGTATGCTATATATATTTTGTATAACTTGTATGAAAAAGTTGGAATTATTTCGAATATCGTAGGGTACCATTTTAATTTTTACCGTAGCAGCGAGTTTTAAAGGAAAAAGAAAAAAAAGACCAAAGACTAAAAGACAAAATGAAAGAAAGTGAGATGTGGCGGTGGGCATATATATGCTACAGCATATATAATAATTACAAAAACATAAAACGAAGCAGAAACAAAAACGATAGTGGAAAGCTGAGAAGCAACGAGAGAAAATATGCCAGAAAATGCGAAAAGAGCCGGAGAAAAATAGTATTTTTACCCCAGAACATTCAGAGTGGGATCGTGTGGCAAGGAAACCAAAGGATAAAGCGGTTGTTGATTAGCCGTACTAACTTTTGGAAGAGGTAAGTGTATATATCTATTTCTTTGGAGGCACCTGGCCTCATGGATTTTCTACCACTTGTTCCTCACGTGTGTAGCTGCCGATAGGCGTACTCATTACGCCTTAGCTATGGATTTACATTGTATATTACTCCCTCCGTCCCAATTTATGTGGCGGTGTTTGACTTGGCACGGAGTTTAAGAAATAGAAGTTGACTTTGGAAATGTTCAAATTTACCCTTGAAAAAGTAAGAGAGAGAAGATTGGAGTAATCAAAAAGTTGGTAGCTTTTAAAATAAGTAGGGCCCAATAGGGGTAAAATAGAGATAGTGCATTAAATAGTTGACAAATAAGGAAATGTGACATTCTTTTTGGGACAGACCAAAAAGGAAAGTGTGACACATAAATTGGGACAGAGGGAGTATATGTTATGTCATGTTGTTGGTATTGCATTGAGGATTTGAGCATTGTACTCTGGCTGTGAGTTGGCATCTACTTCCCAGATGTCGATGAGAGTCCCGCACCGGCGAAGGGTTATTATTGCATCACATTGCATTCATGTGCATTATATGTCATTTATATGCATTACATTGCATATCATATTGGGTTTAGGAGTATTCCGCCCCAGGAGCAGGAGGATTCCGCTCCATTGTATCATATTAAGGGTAGGAGGATTCCGCCCTCGGAGCCGGAGGATTCCGCCCTTGAAGCAGGAGGATTCCGCCCTCTGAGCAGGAGGATTCCGCTCCATTGCATCATATTGAGGGTATGAGGATTCTGCCCTCGGAGCAGGAGGATTCCGCTCCATTCATTTGGCACATGTGACCCTTTGCATCATATTTGATTTCATTTTATTTCATCTCATTTTATTTCATTTCATTTCAATTCATACCATTGTGTAGACTTGTGGTGCATAACTATTGTTCTGCTTCTACGTGCATTGCGTATTTGCCTATATATTTTTGGCTCGTATTCTGGGTTACGGGGATCAGGTTGCACGCCGCAACGTTATAAATATATGGATCGGGTTGCACGCCGCAACGTTATAAATATATGGATCAGGTTGCACGCCGCAACGGTATAGATATATGGATCGGGTTGCACGCCACAACAGTATAAATATATGGATCGGGTTGTACGCCGCAACAGGATGAATACCTGGATCGGGTTGCACGCCGCAACAGGATGTATTTTTTATTTTTGATGTGTTCGGGATACCTATATGTGTTTTGGTTATCTTATGTTCCTGGTTGTTGATAAGTTTGTCATTCCATACGTGTTTCTAGTTATTATCTGGCTCTGCCTTTTTATAATTTAAATAAGAGGAATTTTGTTTATCTGTTTCTCCTCCCTGGCTCGCTATCTTATTCTTTGAGGTGGCTAGTCTGCCCCACTTATTGAGTCCTTTTGACTCACCCTTGTTTGTTTTTTTTTCTTGTCTATCTATTTCGTTTCGGCAGGTTCGCTCCAGGATTGAGTTCGCCACGTGTAGAAGGAGCGAAGACGACTTCAGCTGTCAGGGTGAGCAAGCTTTTATTTCGGATGGCCACCAGTTTATTGTTTATTATTTCAGTTGCATTTTGCTCCCTTCAGGAGGTATCTGTCTTCTCTTGTACTCTTAGATATCTAGTCTGGATAGCCCTAAACCTAGTATATTGGGTAGTCAGCTGCAATTTCTTTCGTGCAGCTTAGAGGTGTCAGTATGTATGTGTTTTTTTTTTAAAAAGTCATGTCCTTATTTATGAATTGTTATATTTATTTTCCTAATTTAATTGGTCAGGGTTCGCTCGACGGGTCTATGGGAGGATGTCGGGTGCCCGCACGGCCTAACCGGATTTTGGGCCGTGTCACTTGTGATTTCTAGGAATAGATTCATGAGTTAGAGTTAAACACATAACATTATTTCAACCTAAAACAAAGGCATTGCTTAGGTTTTAAAAATGGTGAATTATGACTATTGATCTTTACTGTGAACCATAAGTTTAGTCCTTCCTTTCTTCATTAGTTAATTGGAATAGTTGATTAGTGAAAATTAGATTACTTAACGAAAGTTGGTAGTTGTAAACTTGGAGCACTTGTTCAATAAGAAGGATCAAGGGGAGTTAATGGCACAAACACAAGTAGGAGTTAAGGAAATCAATCCTAGGCTTCACATCTATTGAATCAAATCTATCTGTCTATACTTGTTATTTACTTTCTTGTCTAGTAGTGTTAATATAGAACCAACCAAAGATATACACTCGAAGTTGATTGATAGATAATTTGGCTAGATTAACTGCTCGAAGTCGTGTTCACTATGGGATTCGTCTCGGGACTTTCTATACCGAGCTATATTTGTTGCGACCACTTAGTCCTTTTTATAGGGTGTAGTTGGGCTTGATCAGGGAGAGGTTTGATGTATAAGTTGCGGGCAAGGCACAAGACAATTATTGTAATGTTTGAGAGGTTTTATGTATGGGTTGGAGGCAAGGCCCATAGCAGCACTGCACAATAGAAAGATTGATCCAGCTCAATACATCTCTCATTGGTACACATATGAGATTTATATTAAGGTTTACTCTAATTTTATTCAGCCTGTGTTGAATATGAAAATGTGGCCAGAAGGGCAGAATCCCATAGTGACACCACCTGAGAATAAAAGCTTCCAGGGAAGCCTAAGAAAGTTAGGAGAAAAAAGGTAATAAAAAGAAGACAAGGTAGATGTCAAAGACTTGAGTGGAGATGACCAGCAGCAACTGTCATGGTAAAGGCAATAATAAGAGGGGCTGTAGCAAGAGGTCATCAGTTAGTGCTTCCAAGGATGCATCAACTAGTTCTTCTAAGAGACAAACATCTATTAAATCAAGTGTTGGCTCATCTCCAAATCCATCCACGCAACCAACAAGAACATAAGTAATGTCTTTGGTTTAAATCAAATAATTTAAGCCTTGATATATCTTTGTCAATTAATCCAAAGTTGTATGGTAGGATTCTGGAAATGAAAAAGGGTAATACATCCTTTAAAAGGCCAAGAGTGGTAGGAATGTGAGTGCTTCACACCCAAAGTGGCTACTCTATTGTCAATGAAAGTATTTGCCTTATGTCTATTAGTTGTCTTAGGATTTTGCCTACTTTTGTCCCACTTATGCAGCCTGATATTTCTATGAGAACGCCAATCATTTTGTTTGCAAATGTGACTGGAGACATTGGCCATAAACATGAATTTGGGGTAAAATGGAGAGGGGAATCAGTAGTCACCTCAATTGGTCTTCAACAAATGGAGAGGAGGAAAGAAAATGAGATCAAGGCAAATGCAGCTAGGAAGATTCAAATAAGCCAATCAAGTTCTGTTAATCAACTTGAAAATGGATTATATTCGGGGGCAATCAAGTATTGTTTTTAGGCTGTAACCTTTGGCAAGCATCTACAGATGCTACCCGTGTCTTATTCAAGAATGGTTAAGCAGCTATGACTGCCTTTTTGTGTCTATCTTTCATGAATTTGTGTCCTATGTCTAATTTTGGAATGCTTGAGCAACTATGACTATCTTTTTGTGTATGTCTTTCATGAATTTGGGTCTTTAACCTTCATGACATATTCTAGTAATTAAAGCAGCCATGACTGCATATTTTGCTCATTCTAATTACCATTTCCATATTATGTGTGTGTTAGCTTATTTTATTACATAATGACAACCAAATGTGTTAACAAACATATGACAATCAAATGTAACCAACATACACAACCAAGTCAGTTACATTAATTAAGGGGAAATATCCATACAACAAACCAACTTAACTAAAATTTGGAAAAAACATATGATGCAAAGACATAATACAACCACACATGATCATCAACAACAATACATTCTTTGTAATCTTAGACCAAACCAACTTGCACTTCAACTTCTTCTCCTTTCCTGTCATCTTCTCAATCTCTAATTTTATGTACTCATTAGGTCCCCTTTCATAACCTTCCTTTCAACTAGTTTAGGAATAATCAACTTTAATCGTGAGTCTATTTCTTCGCCTGCCCACTTCCAAAAGTTACAATATCTTGGTCCCTATAATGAAGCAATGGTCAGCTTTAATTCCATAATTAAAGAACAAAAATAGGGCCATATATAACAGAGCTAATACCTTATAATAAGGACGAACCCAATATCTTCTCCAAGAATTTCTTTGAGTCAAAGCAGTCAACAATGACAACAAATGACCATGTTTGCATCTTACCTCTTGGTTCGTGACTCGGTCAGCCTCTTCTCTACACAGTGAATTCAAACTACTAGACGATATTACCTTTTTCAGAGGTTAATATCATGAAAGGGATAGTGCTAATTTTATTAGGGTTTCATGGTTGAAGATGAAATAAAATTGTGGGAAAGGTAAACAGGGGGCGGGTTAAAGAAAATGGGTGAGGGATTTTGCCGTTAGATACACTTTTTCTTTTATGAGTAGTAAAAAAGACCTTATGTGCCTGAAAGAGTGAGTGTAAAATGCGCAGGCCACATGGAGTGGAAGGTTGGTACTAATACCACTTCGAATGTGTTAAAGGGGCCATAGGTCGCCCGCAAATTTAGAGTGTGCAACTGTGTTTTGGAACAAGTTTAGGTACCAAGTTATGTATTTTACCCTATAATTAATCTATTGGTACAAATATCCCAATGGATAAAGCTCACGTGTTAACAATGTTACTTTCTTTCTTAACTCTCTGTATATATAAAAATAGCTCTAGTTTCAATGAAAACATCTCTTTATTTGTTTCACATACTACCTCCGTCTATTTACTCAACACAACTACATTGTAGAATAATGGAAAAATAAAGCAATACTATTTTGTAAAATCAACAAAAACAATTCTCGAGTGGTACCTTTTCAATAACTAGTATGTGCTTATACGCGTTGCATATGTTCCATCACATGTTCCATAAAATAATGAGTATAAATTTAAGAATGAAACATATAATTTTATTGTAAAATAAATAAAATACTACAAGGCTATAGACAAGATATAGAGAGGGAGAGAGGAGATTATATTATTCACTTCCAAGTGTTCAAATGTATTCTTCAATGGTGAAAAATATTACAATTTATAGGATGAAAAGACCATTCAAAGTTTACAACCATTAAGTGCGATAATCAATAGAGATATGTAACCTACAAAAAGTTCATTGTATAGCAAGTAGTGGAGAAGTGAATGGACATCCACTTTAAAATAGATTTATAACACTCTCCCTTGGATGTCAATTAAGGATAATGTGCCTCGTTAAAACCTTAATAGAAAAAACCCCGTGGAAAAAAGTATAGTGAAGGAAAAAGAGTACACACATCCTGTAATATGCATTGAGAGCTGCCTCATTAAAAATCTTACAAGAAAAATCCAATTGGGACAAAATCTTGTTAAGGGGAAAAGAGTACAACGTGTATCCCCCTGATGAAGACACCATCTAATATCTTGAAGATGATACATTTTAATTTTGTATACAAGCTTCTCAAATATAGAGGTTGGCAATGACTTAGCGAACAGATCCGCCAAACTATCACTGAAATGTGTTCTTTAGCATTAACTTCATCATCTTTTGAAGGTCATAATTGAAAAGGAATTTTGCTTAATATTTTCTCCTTTAGTTGTATCTTCCTTTAGCTGATTTGTCTATGCAATATTTTATATAATATTGCTGAATCTTTGTCTTCAAAGAAAGGCTATATTGTTGTTGAATAAGTTGAGTCCTTGGTCTCAATCATTTATATTGTCGGCTAGCTTGATGCATGGCTATTATCTTTTCATGATTTGAAGATGTAACAACAACAATGTATTTTGTAAAGTGCCATAATATAGGTATACTTTCACAAGCAAATAGCTAGTTGATATCAGGCATTTGTGGATCAAGTAGATACCATGTATTCTTCTGATGTCTTCGCATTGAGGAAGAACTAAATCTTACCAATAAGGTTATAACAAAAGCTATAACCAGTGGAGTATATTTGGTAAGATACTTGAATGCACTTATTGCTTTAAAATATGATATTTCAATACCAAGAAGCTCGCTATCGCGATTTCACCACATGTGGCCGGATTGTTTTAATCCGTATAAGAGTTTCTAGGGCTTTATTGAACAAGTTTCCCAAGAACCTTTAAATGCATAAGACATTTTGAATCCTTCAAGGATTTTCTTAAATATTCGAGCCATATAAAACGGGTTGTAACAATATTCGTAATACGCATATCAAGTCTTTGATGCACTTCCAGACATATAACATACCTGAAGGTGATTGCATCCACTAAAGGAGAGTATAGCTCCATATAACCAATATCATATCTTTGTGCCTCAAGTCGTACTTTATATTTAACGACTTAATTTCTTTTAATATATTTTCACAAAAACTTACTTGTACACCACTGGCTTTACACCTTCATATGTTCAGACTGTAAGTCCGAAACTTCACGTCTCCCGAGTGAAGCCAATTCTGCTTGAATGCGTTTTTTTTTTCATATTTAGCTAATAATTTGATGTCTGTATTCCTAAAATACTCAAGCTCAAGATACTCATAAAAATATATAATATTGGGCTTTAAAATATATGCAAGATATCGTCGACGATAATTTTAGATCGATTCCAGATACGACATAACTTATTAAGATCTCTTCATATTCATTTTTTTCAGGTACCTGAACCTCTCTTGATGAGGTTTTATGAAGTGTTATGTCGTGGACTATTCTAGAGCCCTGCCTCCTTATTTGACCATCATAATCATTTTTTTCTCCTTTTCCTTTTTCAAGGACTTTTACCTTTGGGACCAATTGGTCTACCACGCTTCAGGCGTGCCTTAGACTCATTTGCATAAATATATTGTCCTACCAGGACATCAAATCAATCTGGAGTATTAGCAGCTAGAATATAATATTTAGCTTTGGGTCAGTAATGCGTCTGACAGTGACTTGTATTATCTTTAAATGAAGATCATAATCAAATGATAATTTAATTTATTTTTTTCCTCAGGTGTTTTAATTTTCTCCCCCTAATGTTAGCCATTGTGGTGGTACAATTAATAATAATATACCACACATTCAAATTATTAAATGAAAAATATTTGGTTCCTGACCTTGAACCAATTATGAGGGGAAAGTTGGTGGCATGTCGCGCACAAGTGCTGCTTTGTGGATATACCATTTCTTGTACATGATTTAGGTAGCTTTGTTCTCATATGCGTGGTTTATCCATTAATTAGAGGCTTTCAGTTATATGAATATGCTAAACTAGCTTGCCAACATTATCAATAAAACTTGTCTTTGATTGCATAATCTGGAAATATGATCATAATAAATTAATTTGAGCAAATACTTAGTCGTGCAAGTACCCTTGCAGGTTTAAAATAATGTACATGTGACCTTCTCATAGATGCATCTATCATAGAATAATTATATGGTCCACATGGCAGGTGAATGGGCATATATTCACCTTTTATATATTCCAGAAGTGCGGGGATCCTGATCCCAAATTTTGTTTGGCTAATAATTTATTTATCTTGAGAACAAGCAGAACAAAGAGAATTCTTGAAGAATCCTAGTTCTTCAGTATATATCCATGCGAATTCTGATTTATAAATTTTGTGCATTATATTTAAACTGAGATGTTCAACCGGTCATGCCAACTCATAAATTTATTCATCTAGTAAACTTCTGGTTTACTATAGCATGGGCTTTGTGCAACAATAAATTAAAAGTTTATTGTGGCATGCACATACGGTTCTACCATACTTAAATTTTGTGTAGTACAAACTCGAGGAAGATGCGGAGAGCTTTTCAAGCACATATATCTCACCCGTCATTGCGGGTAACCCTTTATTATATACATATATCTTACCCGCTATGACTGTAGTAATATGAAGATATTATAATCTTCTTATATTTTGTAATCTCAATTTGATAGTTATTTTGGCAAATGTATTTGAAACTTAACAATTTTCTTTTGAGAAACAGTACAATAAGGATTTCAACAATCTCATTCCTCCGGGTAGTAATAATTTGGCTCTCTGAGAGCTCTCGATTAGTTTGTACTACCAAACATTTCATGACAACATCCAAATGGTGAATATCTCCTTCAAGGAGAATAACATATAATTATTCCATGGTCAAATCATTATAGGCAAGATCGATTTCTTGCTTTACTTGCTCTTGTGTAATTCTTAATAACACATAATTTTGACGTACGTTTGTACGTGAGCAATGACCATTCATGCCATAATAAATAATAGATTCATTATACTTGAACCTCTTCTGGAGGTGAGTTGTGGTACTTTATCAACTATGCATGGGCACGTCCGTATTCATACCTTTTATCATATATTGCCTCATTCACTTTCAGGAGTGGGTCTACATTCATAACATTTATTATAAATTGTCTCATTCACTTCATGAACGGATCATAATCATTTTGGACGTGCCTCATATTCACATAACATATTGGTGGCATTATTATATTTATCGTTTGAACGGTTACTTTTGAGAACCTTTATTTTTCTCTTATTTATTTCACAATGATGACTATTATTTCGTCCCTTGCTACGTCCACACTATGGTAATTTTTTTAATCATATTCCGTACATAAAATTACTTGCCTTCTTTGAGACATGAAATATTGTGTTTTATTTAAGACATAAAGATATTTTGCTTTCCTCAGGCATTATTATGTGCTACTACATTCTCATTCATGAATGGAGTATGTGTTTCTCCCACATTCACATTATGGAATGAAGCTTGTCTTACTCTCCACATTCATCTTAGGGAATGGAGCATATATTGCTCCCACATTCACCTCTATGAATGGAGCATATGTTGCTCCCACATTCACTTTAGGAATGTAGCATATCCGATGGACATGCTTCATGGTTAACATATTATTTTACTTCAGTCATCATTATATTATTTATATGGTGCACTGGGTCCTGAACCCAATATCTTATTATCGTAAAGGCGTATTAGGCCATAATGCGTTGGGAGACCCTAACATCTTATTATCATGGTGCACTGTTGGCGTATATTGATAAATTGAACTAAGTAAAACTAATACCAATAATAGAATACTTACCTCTCGAGTATATTTTTAATAATGCCAAACTGTAAAAACGTATTGTCATTAAAATGGTATATAAATCATGATATCAATAATAGAACCATATCAGATAATAACCATCTGGAGATATGTTTGCATATCCATTTCATGCCACCGTCCATGTCATATAGAAAAGAAAACAATAATCATATTATGTAACCACCTGTGCAACATAACAAATAATTCTCTAAAATGGTTAGAGAACATATACCAATGGGAACATACTATATAATTAATTGAACTATTAGCAGAAGAGAAAGCCTATGTTGAATCCAAAAGAGAAGGTTTGGAGAGTTCTGGTAACCGTCTCATCCAAACTAGTAGTAACTAGTGCGGTCATTAAAAATATATTATTAGATTGGAGTGCAAAATCTTCTTACTAATGGAAATAAAATTAGATAATTAAGTAAAATGATATATGATTTAAATAAATGGAGTATTAGTTTTATTATAGTGGAAATTATTCACATAACTTGAACAACCACCATATCCCACAGTGAAAGAAAAAGAAATTATAAATTCCAATTATAGCCATAGTCATTTTTTAATCCTAATCAAGCCCATTTATTATAGTATGTTCTCATATCAACCTTTAAGGAAGAAGAAAGAAGCACCAAACCAGATAAAAACAGTTTTATTTGCACTAAAGCAAGAATCACATATCCATCAAGTTTATAATACTACCATATATTTATCACCTCAATATTTTTAATTCGTTATTCACCATTTAAAGCTACGACATATACCGAACATAAAATTTTAATGTCCAAACACTTACCTATTCCAATTTCCAAATGTTTATATTACCTTTCCAACTTCCCAGGTAAAGTAGTTGAACATCACTCGCTAACAAATTCTTCTCTTGCTTGATAAGAGTTTGCATACGCGGTACGCCAATGGTGATGATTGATGAAAAAGTTAGCAACGCATAAATGATTCAGAACTGAGAATTATTTGGTAAACATAACATAAACATCAAATAAAAGAAATTGTATATTCCACAAATTTAAATTAGAATGACTATTAATTTTGTATTAATTTTTCTAACATTGAATCAAATAAAAATCAAACTTTTACTCACCCAATACAAAAAATCAAGAAAAGATAGAATCTAACAGTAAGGTAGAGAATTGGCAAATTAACTAAAGATACAAACTGCTATACCGAAATTGAGAGATGATGGAAAAAAGTAAAATAAAAGGAGGAAAGAGGTAAATAAGTTTCTTGAAGTGGGTTTTCTCTGCGCTTTGCACAATACATCAATAATGTATATTTATTTTATAAATTTTGATACATCGAGACAGAAGAGATAAAGAATTTCAAATATCTGCATACAAAAATCAAGTCTAGGCAAAATATAAGTATCATTATTTGAATTAGAGCATAGATATTGTACTACAACTTTTACTGTAAAATTTTCGACAAAAAGATTATAAAAAACATAGAAACAAAGAATGTGCAAGTAAAAATATTCTACGTGAAAGTTATCTCTTGTATCATCTCAGAAAAGGGAACTTTAACAACCTCGAATAAGCCTCATGATATTGTATCATGGACATATGATTTTAAAAAATACCAATAAGAACTAAGTCCACCTAAAACAAACTAATGAATTTGAATATTTTTGTCTTTTTGTCTCGTAAACAACATGCTGAAGCAAATCCAGTAGTCCCTAAAAGAAGATCATGATCACAAGTAGATGGTTTGGGCTCCTGCCAAACCCTGCTACACGAATTACATTCCCATTCCTTCATTTTTCACAAGCAACTACACAGACGTTTTGCGCACCTATGAAAAAAGAGCATAAGAAGCAAATGTTATGGGAGTGTAGGGTAATGTCGAAGGAAGGTTGAGTTTTGATAGTATAACTATTAATAGCTTCTTTAACTAAGCTTTTGAAAGTCAAAATATTTTCTCCAGTAAGCCATATGTTGTATAATATAAACAAGAGAAATATTTCAACTTGAGCTCTTATCATTTATAAACAAAACTCAAGAATATCAGACAAATAAAATCTTATAGTAGAGGAAAAATTACTACATCACATATAAGAAACGAAAAGAAACAAAAGCTAAATTTTTTAATGAAATAAATTTGAACATGTCAATAACAAAAGGAAAACGAAAAAGCTAAGAATCAATGTCTTTCTTCATCATGCTGCTTGCTTATGGAGCCGTATATTACATTTGATTTTAAAGGAGGGTTTGATAATGAAAAGGAAGGACAATAGAAATAAAGAGGAAGACTTGAAGTGAATGAAAACTTTTCTTGCCATTATATAAGGTGGAATGTGAAGAAGAAGAGTCTTATATTGCATTTATTGCCACTTTAATTATCATGATTATTTTGAATATTGCAACATTTCCAATAAGTGTTGTAACGGTTTTTCTCATTAGGTAAATTAAGGACCATTAAATTAAAAAAAATTCACTACACGGGTCAAATGAAAATGTAGAGAGAATACCATCTTGAATCAAGAGGGAAAAAATCATTGTTTTCTTTACATTTTGATGGAATGGTGGTCACAGAGCCATGCCACATCACTTGTCTATAGTTCTCAATTAGTATATATATAGATATGAACGTTTCATTTATGTACGTTAGCCAAATATTGCTCATCCTTTCGGATGGCTTTGGTGAAGATAAGGCTTGGACATTAAAAGTATTAAATTAAAGAATTGGCTTAAAATAGAACCCGGTTGCATGTACATCAATTTGGTGGTATTTTCATTATCAGTAATTAAGCAATTAGCACCTCAAAAAATGATACCTCATTTACAATTATCAATAATACAGGTTATGTTTTGAACATTTAATCTACACGAAATATTATGATTAATGATTCATAAAACATACTGTCATACAGATGGTGAAAAAGCAGCTATGGTTTATAGGATTTTATTCTCAACAAAAATTAAGAACAATGGCACAACAAAAGATCATAAGTCATATGAAATCTTACCTGGATGAGGTGAAAGTGCTCAAGTGCAAATTTGATGGTTCTACCTTCTTGGATTTCTAGCAAAAAGAAAGGTTTCATTAAATTTGAAAAATATACTAGGATGTTACCGATCATTCATGGGAGGCTTGTCCAAACCAGCTGTTTTATGGCCCACTTCTTGAGTAGATGATATAACCTAATTTAGAGCTTTGTGCTGATAACGTATTGTAAAATAAATAAAATACTACAAGGCTATAGACAAGATATAGAGAGGGAGAGAGGAAATTATATTATTCACTTCCAAATGTTCAAGTGAATTCTTCAATGGTGAAAAACATTACAATTTATAGGTGAAAATACCATTCAAATGTTATTGTTGCTCCCAAACTGTCACGACCCGAAATCCGAATAGGTCGTGAGGGCACCCCACTAACCCTGTCGGGGCGAACCCACTTGATTATGAACGAATAATATAAGCTTCTCAATGAAAAATATAAATATCTCAATACCATAGAATAAAGTAGAAATAATCCCAACAATAAAAGGTTTAAGTACTCCCCGAATCATGAACATCTAAGAGTGTCGAATAAGTTATATAACTCCAAATTTTTGGGAATACATCATAAGAAAATATAAACCATATAGGTGGCCACCACGGACGAAGGGTTGGCTCACCGCTAATAAAGGAATGCTCCACCTCGGTCAACCACGATGCTCACTAGTAGATGGTGTCGGATCTGCAAGACGTAAATAAACCAACAAAGAAAGGGAAAGGGGTGAGTCGAGTGACTCAATAAGCGGGGACGGGGCTCCAAGTAAACTAGCAAACAAGGCAAAATAACTCAAAGATAATCAAAAGTAAAGAGAAACCGTTCAATTAACTACCAAGTAATGTTCATATTCCATCATCAAGTACCACGACACTTTTATTGTAACTCGGGGATAAATACATAACTACGTCATACTACAACCATATGCACGGAACTACATCGTGCTATGATAATACGTACGGAACTACATCGTACGTTAATTATATGTACGGAACTACATCGTACCACAATAATATGCACGGAACTACATCGTGCCTCAATAATATGTACGGAACTACATCGTACCACAATAATATGCACGGAACTACGTCGTGCCTCAATAATATGTATAGGAGCATATAGCAAACATAGGGTGTGGAGCAAGTCCACCAAGAAAGCAAAATACACTTACCTCGGTCCGAAGCTCACTAGCTACTCAACAATGGTTTTCCTTTTCAAACCTCTTCAAAATGAATCCGCTCTATGAAAAATAATGCATAATAAAAATCAATATCCAAGCTAACGGTTGAACATTCCAAATCTTAAGCTAAAAGGATAAAGAAGACAACCTAAAAGTCAACAATAGGCTCACTAAGTTAAATCTCGAAATTGAACTCATAATTACGTTACCCATAACCTCACGAGTCTAATTATATATTAAAAATCCTATCTTGGTATAATTAAGACCTCCCAATTAACAAAATTAGTGTTATAGGCTTTAGGCCAAAAATCCCAATTCTTATGAAAAACACATGAGTTTAGGCTAAAAGGTCACACACATTAATGGATTAGAATACTAAATTAGCTAGGAAACATTATTTCGATCTCAATAGAGTGACCCCTAACTCAAAATAACTCATTGCAGTAGCTTGGGATCAAAAGAGAACAAATTGAACTCACTGTTCATGCTAACAGAGGTGGCGAGAATTCAAGCACTGATGCAAACATCACTTACTGCTAATCTTGAATACATCCTAGGAGAAAAAGCTCAGTCCTCAATTTACTAAAATCCCACGGGAATACATGATCTGCTACATGGGTATACAAGAATTTTCCTTCCCTCTATTTATGATATATAGCATTCAATACTTGCTATCCCTTAAAATAATTGTCATCAAGTTTAGCTAAGTATTTTACTAGAATAGATAATGAAGGGACAGTAGATTAAAGTGATTCGTACCTTTTTAATTAGCTTTTCAAATCCAAGAAAAAATCCATTATCTTGCTAATCTCATGAAGCACTAAGCTTGGCGGCGGGACAATAGATATCTTAGGTCTCTTATATATATCAATGAGATTGAGCTATAGGTCATCTCATTCTACTCCTCTATATTTTTATAACTTGACTAAATTACCCTTAAATATTAGTCATCATTTATATATCAATGAGATTAGCATTTTAGTTATCTCATTCTACTCTTCTTTATTTTTACAACTTGACCAAAAATATCCTCAAATATTAGGGATATTACATTCTCCCTCACTTAAACACAAGTTCGGCCTCGAACTTATTCCATCCAACACCAAAAACCAATTCACAACTCATGCACATGACATCATATCCTTCAGCACTCACAATCAAACTTGGTATGAGCTCAAAATTTTCCTAAGTCCCAAAATTTACAAAAATTTCGCCAGAGTTTCCTTTGTAAATTGGACTATCCAAAAATAATCCATGTCTCAAATACCAACAATCACCATATACAATATAATAAGTCATGCATAGGCACCAACAAAGCTCAAGGTAATCTCAACCGCTCCGACAAGGAGGTAAATTTCAATAATAAATCAAACACACTCCAACAAGGAGCTAAATCACTCTAATGAATCAAATACTCCGCAAAGGAGATAAATTACTTTAACGAATATAAAAACTCCGACAAGGAGGTAAACATGCTATAACTCACCATTAATAAGAGAAATTTAAATGCAAGGACTTTAAAATCTACTTACCTGGTGCTTCAAACAAGTGGGGATATCTATCCCGCATGCTCGACTAAATCTTCCAAGTATCCTCATCATGCGGACGGTTATGACACCGCACTTTTACTAATGAATCTCTTTAGACCTCAACTTTCGGGTGTCTCTTCCTACAATAGCAACTGGAACTTCTTCATTAGCTAAGTTCACATCCAGTTGAACTGGGTCAACCTCTATGACATGAGTGGGATCTCGAACACACTTTAGGAGCATAGAAACATGAAAAACGGGATGAACAGGCATAGACTATGGCAATACAAGTCGATAAGCAACCTCACCAATACGCTTCACAATCTTAAAAGGACCAATGAACCTAGGGCTCAACTTGCCCTTCTTCCCAAATCTCTTCACACCCCACATTGGTGACACCTTCAAGAAAACCATATCACCTTCCTCAAATACCAACTCTCGGCTTCTCTTGTTCGAGTATGATATTTGCCTACTCTGAGCAGTTCGAAGACGATCCTGAATGATATGAACCGTGTCCAAAGTCTGACGAACAATATCAGGCTCCAACACCTCAACATATCGAGACTCGAACCAACCAACTGGAGATCGACATCGGCGACCATATAATGCCTCGAACGGCGCCATCTGAATGGAAGACTGATAACTGTTATTATAAGCAAACTCTGCAAGAGCAAGCAGAGTGATCATCCCAATGACCGCCAAAATCCAAGGCACATGCTCTCAACATATCCTCCATGATCTGAATAGTCCGCTCAGACTGTCCATCAGTTTGCGGATGAAATGCTGTACTAAGCTGGACCTGAGTACCCAACTCTCGCTGGAAAGCCTGCCAAAACTGAGAAGTGAACTGAGAGCCTCGATCAGAGATAATAGATAATTGAGTACCATGCAGCCGAACAATCTGCTCAATAAAGATCCGAGCCAACTTCTTTGATGTATCAGTTGTCTTAACCAGAATAAAATGGGCCGACTTGGTAAGTCTATCAACAATGACCCAAACTGAATCATGATGCCGCAATGTCTTCGGCAAGCCAACTACAAAATCCATGGTAATCCTCTCCCACTTCCACTCCGGAATGGGTAGTGCATGGGCTAAACCTGTGGGTCTCCTATGCTCGTACTTGACTTGCTGACAGTTCAAGCACCGAGATACATGATCAAAGACATCTTTCTTCATCCCCCTCCACCAATACAACTCCCGAAGGTCCTGGTACATCTTGGTGATACCGGGATGAATGGAATACCGCGAACTATGGGCCTCATCAAAAATCAACCGCCTCAAATCACCAACATTCGGAACACAAGGACGACCACCAACCTGAAGAATACCATCACTATCCAACTCAAAAGGAGGGGCTCCTCCACTTTGAATACGCCCACGCAACTCAAGAAAATAAGGATCCTCGAACTGTCTTTCCTTAATCTGGCTAACTAAGGAAGACTGAGCCACCATACAAGCGAATACCCGATTCGAGTCTGAACTATCAAATCTCACCCTCGAATTATATAGAGTCTGCAACTCTCGAGCTAAAGGTCTCATCTCAACATCAAGAAA
The DNA here is from genome assembly GCA_029990175.1 of Petunia secreta. Taxonomy (NCBI): domain Eukaryota; kingdom Viridiplantae; phylum Streptophyta; class Magnoliopsida; order Solanales; family Solanaceae; genus Petunia; species Petunia secreta. Next base: position 315,906 of record JARKIP010000131.1, read on the forward strand.
TGCAAGACTACCCATAAACTTCCTACTCAATGCATCAGCCACCACATTGGCTTTCCCCGGATGATAATGAATAGTAAGATCATAATCTTTGATCAGCTCGAGCCATCTACGTTGCCTGCCATTCAAGTCCTTCTGAGTAAGCAAGTACTGCAAGCTCTTGTGATCGGTGAAGATCTCACAAGGCTCGCCATACAGGTAATGTCTCCAAATCTTTAAAGCAAATACCACAGCTGCTAACTCCAAATCATGAGTCGGATAGTTCTTCTCATTCACTTTTAACTGCCTAGAAGCATAGGCAATAACTTTACCATGCTGCATCAAGACACATCCCAACCCAACACGAGAAGCATCACAATAAACTACAAACCCTCCAGCTCCAGAAGGAAGAGATAATACTGGAGCGCTAGTCAACAATGACTTGAGCTTCTGGAAGCTCGCCTCACACTCTTCTGGCCAATGAAATTGAACCGCCTTCTGAGTCAGACGGGTCAATGGAGCAGCAATAGATGAAAACTTCTCCAAAAATCGCCGATAATATCCAGCCAGACCAAGAAAACTATGAATCTCTATCGGAGAAGTAGGTCGTAGCCAATTCTGAACGGCCTCAATCTTCTTAGGATCAACTTTAATACCCTCACTAGACATAACATGACCCAAGAAAGCCACAGAGTCCAACCAGAACTCACACTTTGAGAACTTAGCATAAAGCTTACGTTCCCGAAGTGTCTGAAGAACCAATCTCAAATGATGCTCATGCTCCTCACGGCTATGCGAACACACAGTTCATCATATCCATAAAAGCTGCTGGAGTATTCGTGAGCCCAAAGGACATAACCAAGAATTCATAGTGACCATAACGGGTCCTTAATGCTGTCTTCGGGATATCGGACTCCCGAATCTTCAATTGATGATACCCAGACCTCAAATCAATCTTGGAAAAGAACTTGGCTCCTTGCAATTGATCGAACAAGTCATCTATACGAGGCAAGGGATACTTATTCTTGATAGTGACCTTGTTCAACTGCCTATAATCAATGCACATACGCATAGAGCCATCTTTCTTCTTAACGAACAACACTGGAGCTCCCCAAGGCGACACACTAGGTCGAATGAACCCCTTATCTAATAAGTCTTGCAATTGATCCTTTAACTCCTTCAGCTCGGCTGGAGCCATACGATACGGAGGAATAGATATAGGCTGAGTTCCGGGCACCAAATCAATACCGAACTCAATATCGCTATCTAGAGGAAGTCCAGGCAAATCATCGGGAACACATCAGTAAACTCCCTCACAACGGGAACAGAATCAAGAGACGGAAACTCTATACTAGTATCTCGAATCATGGCAAGATAAGCATAACACCCCTTATTCACCATCCTCATTGCTTTCATAAAAGAGATAACACGTCCCGTAGGTGGCAAACAAGAACCGTGACACACTACCGGTACTGAGCCAGGAAAAAAAAACCGAATAATCTTGGCATGACAATCGAGAGTAGCATAACATGATGCCAACCAATCCATACCGATAATCACATCAAAATCCACCATGTCCAGAACTAATAAATCAACCATGGTCTCACGCCCCCCAAAAGATACAGTACAACCAGGATACACCCGCTCCACCACAATAGACTCTCCAACAGGAGTAGAAATACAAAAGGGATCACGAATGCACATATAATCAATACTAAAACTTTTAACCACTACGTTGGATGCCACGACATCGTGTCGCGCTGGCAAAGCATAAAACTGTCTTTGAGGCTGAGCTGAACTGCTACTATAATGACCACCCTTGAAGAACACTACCACCATACCCACAGCCTCTGCCTGGCGGTGGTGCACTCCTAACTGGTTGACTGCACAGATGTCTGGGGTCGAGGAAAAGAGTGACTACCTTCCTGCAGTAGTCTAGGATAATCCTTCATATGATCATCAAGATCACGATAATGATAGCACCCGATGTTGGTTCTGTATGATGTGTGCTGTTGAGGACGTGAAATAGATTGGTCTGAAAAAGAAGGCTGAGAGAATCGAGTCTGCTCATGATGAGTTACAAATGTGCTCCTCGAGCTGAAGAACGAAGCCTCACTATTTGCGCGTTAGACAGTGGAAAAAAATTAGTCTTGATATTGAAATACTACGCACGATAAGGAGGAAAAGAAGGGAAGCTTCCTAAATGTCACCATAGCCTCTCGTAGATAGGTACGGACGTCTCCGCCCGATCAGCGAGACTCTATTAGGCACTGTTCATGATTTGTAAGCACTCTAAACCTATAGCTCTGATACCAATTTGTCACGACCCGAAATCCGAATAGGTCGTGAGGGCACCCCACTAACCCTGTCGGGGCGAACCCACTTGATTATGAACGAATAATATAAGCTTCTCAATGAAAAATATAAATATCTCAATACCATAGAATAAAGTAGAAATAATCCCAACAATAAAAGGTTTAAGTACTCCCCGAATCATGAACATCTAAGAGTGTCGAATAAGTTATATAACTCCAAATTTTTGGGAATACATCATAAGAAAATATAAACCATATAGGTGGCCACCACGGACGAAGGGTTGGCTCACCGCTAATAAAGGAATGCTCCACCTCGGTCAACCACGATGCTCACTAGTAGATGGTGTCGGATCTGCAAGACGTAAATAAACCAACAAAGAAAGGGAAAGGGGTGAGTCGAGTGACTCAATAAGCGGGGACGGGGCTCCAAGTAAACTAGCAAACAAGGCAAAATAACTCAAAGATAATCAAAAGTAAAGAGAAACCGTTCAATTAACTACCAAGTAATGTTCATATTCCATCATCAAGTACCACGACACTTTTATTGTAACTCGGGGATAAATACATAACTACGTCATACTACAACCATATGCACGGAACTACATCGTGCTATGATAATACGTACGGAACTACATCGTACGTTAATTATATGTACGGAACTACATCGTACCACAATAATATGCACGGAACTACATCGTGCCTCAATAATATGTACGGAACTACATCGTACCACAATAATATGCACGGAACTACGTCGTGCCTCAATAATATGTATAGGAGCATATAGCAAACATAGGGTGTGGAGCAAGTCCACCAAGAAAGCAAAATACACTTACCTCGGTCCGAAGCTCACTAGCTACTCAACAATGGTTTTCCTTTTCAAACCTCTTCAAAATGAATCCGCTCTATGAAAAATAATGCATAATAAAAATCAATATCCAAGCTAACGGTTGAACATTCCAAATCTTAAGCTAAAAGGATAAAGAAGACAACCTAAAAGTCAACAATAGGCTCACTAAGTTAAATCTCGAAATTGAACTCATAATTACGTTACCCATAACCTCACGAGTCTAATTATATATTAAAAATTCTATCTTGGTATAATTAAGACCTCCCAATTAACAAAATTAGTGTTATAGGCTTTAGGCCAAAAATCTCAATTCTTATGAAAAACACATGAGTTTAGGCTAAAAGGTCACACACATTAATGGATTAGAATACTAAATTAGCTAGGAAACATTATTTCGATCTCAATAGAGTGACCCCTAACTCAAAATAACTCATTGCAGTAGCTTGGGATCAAAAGAGAACAAATTGAACTCACTGTTCATGCTAACAGAGGTGGCGAGAATTCAAGCACTGATGCAAACATCACTTACTGCTAATCTTGAATACATCCTAGGAGAAAAAGCTCAGTCCTCAATTTACTAAAATCCCACGGGAATACATGATCTGCTACATGGGTATACAAGAATTTTCCTTCCCTCTATTTATGATATATAGCATTCAATACTTGCTATCCCTTAAAATAATTGTCATCAAGTTTAGCTAAGTATTTTACTAGAATAGATAATGAAGGGACAGTAGATTAAAGTGATTCGTACCTTTTTAATTAGCTTTTCAAATCCAAGAAAAAATCCATTATCTTGCTAATCTCATGAAGCACTAAGCTTGGCGGCGGGACAATAGATATCTTAGGTCTCTTATATATATCAATGAGATTGAGCTATAGGTCATCTCATTCTACTCCTCTTTATTTTTATAACTTGACTAAATTACCCTTAAATATTAGTCATCATTTATATATCAATGAGATTAGCATTTTAGTTATCTCATTCTACTCTTCTTTATTTTTACAACTTGACCAAAAATATCCTCAAATATTAGGGATATTACACAAACGCACACGGAAGTATACGTGGCCGACAAGTAATAAATTGATAAATCGAGTATCGTTCTCACGAGCACTATTGTTCAGACTGAATCCTAGCAAATAATTTCGTAAAAACTATTCACAGATCTTTTTCAAGCATGATTGAGATTTTTACTAACTAAAAAAATAATTAAAAACAGCTAACTGAAGTCAAGTAATAGAGAGCAAATTATAGGTTGTTATCAATGAAAGAGAAACGGTCCAGGGACAGAGCTACGAACAATCCAGTTGAGTTTTCCAGCTGATTCTACTTCTTGATTTCCTAGATTGCTAACTAACAGGTTAATTATATTCGTGAAAACCTGTCGATTCTTCACGAGTCTATGCAAGCTACTATACCGCCTATATTTCTATGGAATTAAATCACATGCATGCATTAAAGAACTTTGTATTTAGCTAAGCCAATCGAATAGGTATATGTCTATCCTACCCACAAATCGATTCCAGATGCCCAGGTTCACAATCAAGCCCTATTCTTTCTTATTTGCATTTACAGGTTCCCTCTGTCGAGTTCAACTTGTAAACCGTAGATAGTGTTCAATTATCAGGCCTCAATAACCAAACAATTAGGCTCAAGAAAGAATAAACAATCCATAATGGTAAATCAATAGGAAAAATTCAACTTTCAAACATCAACCTTCATGTATTTGCTCTAATCCTAGAACGATACAAACTATAGAATTAAAGAGAAGAATAAGATAAAGATAGAAAGAACTTGTTTAGAAGATATCTAGGGCTCCTCCCCTCTTCTCCAAAACTGACCTCCTACTCAAAACGAAATTAATGTGGTTTTATAGTGTTTAAAAAGTGCTATGATAAGCTAAACCAAAGCCTAATCTAGTTGGAAAAACTTGTGTTTCGTCAGCCTCAAAGCTTTCGTGGTAGCCACGCTTCCACTATAGCTCCCAACTCCAAAGCTATCTCTGAAGCCTTGCTCCCAGTATAGCTTCCAACTCTTCAGGGCTTTCTTGGAAGCCTTGCTTCCACCATAGCTTCCAATGTGTCCATTATCTCCAATTTGATTGTTCTTGTCTCGAATTCATCCGCACCATTCCTAAAATCACAAATACGATAAATGAGCCCAATAAACACAATTATCACATATAAAGAGCGCATAAAGTACTAAAATATGAGAAGATATCAAGGTAAAATAGGCTAATATTGCCAAACATCACCACCCCACACTTAGACCTTTGCTCGCCCTCGAGCAATCATCAAAAAATAATTTCCTAACTAGATCCCAACACTCAATAGAATAGGTCTACCTATGATTATTGTTGATATCGACCATTAGACAAGTGCATATACATACCATGCAACCCTCAACATGCCAAAAATCCACCACAATTTTAAAACACTAGAACAACCCACTCAAGACATCTCAATCTCAAAAACCGACTCAATTAAACCAAGCTTTTACAAAATCACACTCATTCACTCAACCAAGAAGTCAAAACTTCACCTATCCCGCACAAACCATGTGCCCTCATCAAAAGTAACCAAGAGAGCGTCCCAAATATCACACCAAGAATATATTTCAAGAATAAATGAGGGACATAATATAGGAAGAATTCACTCGCTCTCAAAAAGAAATTCACGTGCCACAAACAACGTACCATAGGCTTGCCCGTAGTGTAGGACTCCACTAATGTAAGCTCGCTCCAATCGAGATTAACTACGACTTTACGGATAGTAATATAGGCTAAAGGACGGGTAGGATAAGTATGGATAAATAGTGACTACCTCCCTAAGCACTTTAATACATCAGTTTAACTTTTATTTTCACCATTCTTCTCAAATCCAACCAAGCAACCACCCAAAAGTCTCCCTTCAACTTTAAGCATTTTGTAATTTTTTTCTTTGTGCAAAACACTAGCAAGAATTGAGATTTTTCTTCTTTTCTTTATTTTCTTTATTTTTTTATTTTTCACTCTTTTTTTTCAATAATTCCCAACCTTGCCAATGTATTTTTATTCAAAATGCACCATATTTTCCTTTCATTGTTCCACTCAAAAGCTGCCCAATTCTCCAACCACAACTCTGTCAACAATAATATTTTTCAATTAAAATTCTATAAGGAGTAAGGGTTCAATAAGAAGGTAATTAAGAACAAAAGGGGTAAGGCTTGAAATGTGGGTGCCAACAAAAAGGCCAATAGGCTCAAAAGGGCTTAATAAAGATAATATTAAAGGGTAGGCTAATCAAGGCTAGAAAAGTTTATCAAAGAAACGCCTGTTTCATCTCCCGACTAGAGCAAACCTAGGATTTTGCTTTGAACACACACGGGGCAAGTTCTAGACATCAATATGTGGCACGGAACATAAGAAAAGATATCTCATATCACACATGGCACAATAGCTCACTAAAGACGGTTTCATTCCAACTCTCGGTTAAAGCAAACAAGATGCAACTTTGGAAATTTAAGCAGTAAGGCACAATAATTCACAAAAGAGTCAAGTAGTTGAACCTAAGCGTCTCAAGAAGGTCATTCAAATTTTTCTAGGCATGCATCACAATTTTAAAACCAAAAGGGATTCACAAATAGCACATGCTCAAGTCTAAATCCACTGGTATCAAACAAACCCAAATATCAATTTTCCTAAAATATTCTACTAACTACTACTTCTAAACTACTCCTAAAAATAAAAATTACCCGGTTCAAAGGTCTACCCGTGGAAAGAACCGAGGCCATAAGAAAAACCACGTGGCGGATGACTGTACCACTAACTAAAACTAAAAATAAAATCTTTTTGGTATTTTTCATTAGTTTTCTAATTTTTTCATTTTTTATATATTAAAGCAAGAAACAAATAAAAATAAAGTCAAGTGACACAAATAAAAATTGCTAAAATTAAATTCCTAAAGGTACAATCGTCCATAACCTCAAAAAGAACGGAAGTTCCCCCACCCCACACTTAAAATTAAGCAATGTCCTCAGTGAGACAAAAAAAAGTGCAAGAGTTAAAGGAACTTCCCTGAAGGCCGAAAGATCTAGCCTTTGGCGCTAGCAGTGGCGCTATCTCCATCACAAACCAACCAATAAAGTGTCTGTAACATACAAGGTGCTCAGACTTCCCCCGACATGTTGTTGATAAGGCATTGGGTGCGCGCGCACCCCACACTTGAGCTCGACACAGCCTAAACCTGCAAAACATGTAGTATACATACGAGAACAAACATGACGTCGTAGCGACCCCACACTTAATCCTAACTATACTATAATGTAAGTAAAACTAACTAACTAATTTAAACTAACTAACAAAAAAGGACGTGGCAACGACTGGTGCACGACAATGGCTATGGCACACTTTAACTCATGATCAAGTCAATTTTTGTCGCCAACGATATCAATTCAGTCCCTCGGGATATCACAATGTTCAATTTATTCCTATATGTAATTTTGCTACTCAAGATTTCAAAAAAAAAATCAACTTTTACTCATTGCGGCATTTTATCGAACATGTTATGTGCATTAGTTTTAAGCTTCAATTTCATAGACATTTGGAGGGAAGAACACTCCCAAATTTCAATAGGAGATCGCTCACAGATTCCAGTACAAACCAACACAGATTCACTGTTAATGCTTAAAACCCGACAAGGGTTCGATCAAAAAAGTCGACTCAAAGTTATAGCTAAGGGAAAGGGAAAATGGGACTGTTGTAAGAAGCAGTAGCTGCGAGCAAAACAAAGAGGAAAAGAACTTACCTGGCTCAGTTCGTGAATCAATGAAGGAAATCGTTTACTTACCTGCCTGAGTTCGTGTTCTCTGTTTTTTTTTTTTTTTTGGTCTTTCTTCTCTTGTTCGTGTTTAACCAACAGGGAGAGGGAACTCAGTTTTTATGTTTTAAAAATCACAACTTACCTGCGATGGAGGAGGCGACGCCTTGCAATCGCTTTAAACGTATGGAGTGCACTGCCTAGCTAGCTGCGACTGCAAGAGCGTTGCTTTTGCTGAATTTTGTGCAGCTGAGGCGTTGATGAAGGCGACGCATTGCAATCGCTTTGAGCTGGAGTTTCTATTTATATGGAAGCGGTACAGGAAGCGTCGCTTCCGCTGTGTCTGTGCAGTTTTGGATTTTAAATGCTATCCTTGAAGCGACGCTTCTGAGATCGCGCCACACAGGTCTGAAGCAATTTTACAGAGGGAGCAATCTGTGATGTGAGGCTTGGAAATCGCTTTTAATGTTTCTGACTTTCTGGTTAATACATTGCGGAACTGATAGCGTCGCTCTACTCTATTTTGACATAGAATCTGACCCAAAAAAAAAATAAAAATAACTTCCAGTGTTGCGAATTTGGAAGCTATACAGTGGGCGATGCTTCAGGAATTGCTTCCAGCAGGTCTGGATGTTCTGTGAGATATCTATTGTGTGAATCAACCAAGAAAACTGCATGTGGGTCTGAGTTTTGCCTGAACTTCGTGGAATTTCAACACTTCGTACGGTTTCCTCAATTTAGTTCCAGCTGCATTTTTCTAAAATCATGGCTTCAACCGCTCCGCAACTCCTCGCCTTAGTGGTTCTGCCACTATTTTTTTTTTTTAATGATTCGCACTCCGAACCTTCCGAGCCCTACAAAAATGACAAGAAAAACTACGTAATACTAATAAGTGAAAACGACTAAAACAATAAAAATTGGGTTGCCTCCCAATAAGCGCTTGATTTAACGTTGCGGCACGACGATACCAACTTCAACACTTTTTCCTCCACCTCGAACTTATGAATTGAATCCCCAACTTTGCCTCTAGCTTACGGTTATGGCCTCGGGGTGGTAGAAATACCAACAAACCAATTAAACAATGTCGCATTTTACACTTTTTGGCTCTTAAATTAGGAATGTCATTTTGTCTTCTCGGTATAGCAAATTTCAAAATATAGGCACCTTGTTCCTCATTCCTGCGCTTCTTAACAGGCTCGGATGGCTTGATTCTCATGTCATTATCCAAACACAATGTTGAAAAATGATTGGAACGAGGTCGAATGCGCTTCAATTCTAAAATTGCATTACTTTTGACACCCTCACTTGCACAAACACTAGAGTCCTCAAATATGATGTCTTCTTTTTCCTCACTGGACTCTAATGTGATTTCCTCAACTTCGGTATCATCAACTATTATTGGCTCGAATGGTAGAAATTCCACTTTTTGCTCCTCAAATCGGCTCCTAAGCTCTTCTATCTCAAATCTACTATCCACGATAACTGATAATTGGGCATCAGACACCTCAATTATATCACTCAAATTTGCCTCTAGATCATGAATAGCCAAATCAAATTGATCAATCTCTTGTCTGAGCTCCACTCTCTGTTCCATTAACTGTCTCGTCATATTTGTGATGTCACTCTTGAAATCCCCATAAGCTTCTAAGAGTTTGGCTTGCTCCACCAGCCAAGTTTGGCTGACAACCTGCACTGCTCCCGTCAAACTCACAAATATTATTACGATCATTACACACATTGATAGGGGAAGAAGTATGACACTTGGGACAACTATTCCACAGACCACCACACAATTTGCAAAATTTCAAGTCAAAGGTTGCGGAAAATTAACATAACCAGTCCCACAGAGTCGAAAGACTTGGACAATTTTTCCAAAAGTGATGTCCTCTACAAAGTAGACAAGAATCAGTAAAGCAACCACCATTCGACCAATTTTTATTCAAAGATGTCATGATAACTAGTAACACAATAATAAATTAAACAATAATTAAACCTGAATAGAAATAATAAATCGTTCAAAAAGAAAACAGTCAATTATTTAGTCCCCGGCAAAGGCGCCAAAAACTTGTTGCTCCCTGATGTTTGGCATTTTATGCCAAAGTTTCCTTAATATTTCCGCATGTTTGAGCTTGTTATTCGCTCGTTTTATAGTTTATGAATGTGGTTTTGCACTAATTTTATGTCGTGTGTATGTAGCTTGTTATGAAGTGCAATTGGAGCTTTAAAGAGCGTGATCGAGTAAGAAAACATTGGATTTTGATTGAGGATTGGATTGAGCACACGAAGGCACGACACGAGCGAGCAAAGGAGCAAACGAAACAGAAAAATAGGCTGGCGCCACAGGTGGCGCGCCGCGCCAGGCAAAGCGGCCAGCCTGTGGCGCGGTTCCTCACGTGCCACGTGCCACGTGCCAAAGGCGCTCAAAATCTTACGCTACTAGTTGTTTGGGCGCTTTCCGAGGCGCGGGGCACCCGTTATAGCGCCCCGTGTGCGGTTTTTCACTTCCTATTTCGTCTAGGATTGGGTCTAACTTATTACTAGGTGTTTGTAAACTCTATAAATAGTCTTTTACTTAGTTTTTGAAAGGAGTTCAGACCTTGGAGCAAATTGGAGAGCTCATAACATCAAGAACAAGGGTTTTTCTTCCTTCCATTAATCTATTTCATCATTATTTCATTATTACATCAATTCTTTGTGTTGTTATTATGAGTATGTGTGGCTAAATCTCTCGTTCTAGGGTTAGAGTATTACATGAAGGTTGATGTTTGAAGATTGATTTCCATTAATTGTATCCCATAACGGGTTGCTTATTCTTTCTTGATTTCACTTGTGTAATTGTCAGGGCCCGATTATTACGCATTATCTATGGTTTTTAGATTGAACTCGAAAGAGGAAATTTAATTACATAATAAGAAAGGATAGGACTAGTTTGTGAACCCGGGCATCGGGGAACCAATTTGTGAGTAGGATAGACATATACTTGCTCGCCTAGTTTAACTCATTACAGAATTCGTTAATGCGTGCACGTGATTCAACCCATAGACATATAGGGATTGGAGTAGCCTGCATAGACCGTGAAGAATCGAAAGGTTTTCACGGGTACATTTAATCTGTTAGTTAGTAACCCGGGATTTAAGAAGTGGAATCAATTGGAAAACTCAATTGGATTGTTCGTAACTCTAACCCTGGACCCTCTCCTTATTACTGATAACAACCAAGTTTTGCTCCATTGCTTGAATTCACTTTTACCATTTAATTACTGTTCTTTAGCTAATAAAATCATCACTATTGGAAAAGATCCCTGAATAGTTTATATAAATTGTTTGTTAGAATTCAGTCTGAATAGTCCTCGTGGGAACGATACTCGATTTATCACTTTATTACTTGTCGACCACGTATACTTGCGTGTGCGTTTGGGAGCAACACTCCCAAACGCATACTATACGTAGTCGACAAGTAATAAAGTGATAAATTGAGTATCGTTCCCACAAGGACTATTGTACAGACTGAATCCTAGCAAACAATTTCGTAAAAACTATTTACGGATCTTTTCAAGTGTGATTGAGATTTTTACTAACTAAAACAATAATTAAAAACAACTAACTGAAGTCAAGTAATAGAGAGCAAATTATAGGTTGTTATCAATGAAAGAGAAACGGTCCAGGGTCAGAGCTACGAATAATCTAGTTGAGTTTTCCAGCTGATTCTACTTCTTAATTTCCTAGATTGCTAACTAACAGGTTAATTATATTCGTGAAAACCTGTCGATTTTTCACGAGTCTATGCAAGCTACTCTAACGCCTATTTCAATGGAATTAAATCACATGCATGCATTAAAGAACTCTGTATTTAGCTAAGCCAGGCGAATAGGTATTAACTCGACAGAGAGAACTTGTAAATGCAAATAAGAAAGAATAGGGCTTGATTGTGAACCTGTTTAGAAGACATCTAGGGCTCCTCCCCTCTTCTCCAAAACTGACCTCCTACTCAAAACGAAATTAATGTGGCTTTATAGTGTTTAAAAAGTGCTATAATAAGCTAAACCAAAGCCTAATCTAGTTGGAAAAACTTGTGTTTCGTCAGCCTCAAAGCTTTCGTGGAAGCCACGCTTCCACTATAGCTCCCAACTCCAAAGCTATCTCTGAAGCCTTGCTCCCAGTATAGCTTCCAACTCTTCAGGACTTTCTTGGAAGCCTTGCTTCCACCATAGCTTCCAATGTGTCCATTAACTCCAATTTGATTGTTCTTGTCTCGAATTCATCCGCACTATTCCTAAAATCACAAATATGATAAATAAGCTCAAGAAACACAATTATCACATATAACGAGCACATAAAGTACTAAAATGTGAGAAGTTAAGGTAAAATAGGCAAATATTGCCAAATATCAGTTACAATCATTAAGTGCCATAATCAATAGAGATATGTAACCTACAAAAAGTTCATTATATAGTAAGTAGTGGAGAAGTAAATGGACATCCACTTTAAAATATATTTATAATAAATTTTATATTATAAAATGATTTTCTTAAAAAAAAAGTATAAGTTTATGAAAATGATGAAACGACACCTATTCTCTTAAGACGTACTCCATATCTAATTAATATAGCTTCAATGTCCTAAAATTTAGTATTGAAGTATGAAAATTAGAGTTTGAACCATTCAAATTTTATTGTTATTTCTATTTAATAATTACAAGGCCGATAAAACATCTCATGGACTGAACCAACTTACATTTACTTATATTTCACAAACGAAATTTAATCTTGCATGTGAATATATCAAAGGAAGATTGAAGTATCTCTTCGGGCTTCAAAAAAGCAAATCTCCCATATATCAAAATTCAAAACGTCCCAATATTGGTGCAGTGACGCAATCAAAAGTCCCAAATTCGAAAAGTATCATCCTGACTGAAAGAAAAGCAAAAAAAAAAAAAAGCATCATTATTCTCGTATTAACTTACACGCATGCATGGTGTCCACTGACAACTGATTTGCTCTTCTAGGGCTCTACAATCAGCATAAAACTAACACAAAGCAAAAAAATAGGTCAGAAAAGTTCGATATATTTTAATCATTATACTTTTATACTGTAATTGCATAACTTGATGTAGAATATTAAAATACGTACTCTAAGAAACATACTCGAACTTTTTATTAAGATTTCTAAAAAACATACCTGAACTTATTATTAGGACACTAAGCCACATCTATATTTGCTTTGGCACCACCATATCTTTTCTTAAAATCAACTCTCACACTTTCCAATTCATCCGATGAAAACTCACTTTTCATGATAGTCCCTTCTCATAAATTTAGCCCACCGTTTGTCTATGCAAACGCTAGAAATAACGGAAAATGGACAATTTTACCCCTCAATTATTGAAAATAGAGCGAATTTGTCCTCCGTTTGCAAATGGTCTCAAATATACCCCTGCCGTTAAGAAAATGTATCACTTATACCCCTCTTTACTAATAAATGCCATGTCACACATAAACAAACATTAAAAAAATATGAAAAAATTACACAGAGTATAACTTTATGTACTTTTATTACAAAATATATAAATATTTTCAAAACTTACAAAAAATAATAACATTCTTGTTTTTTGCTACAAAAAATAGCAGAATGTATTTAAAAAGAAAAGAAAATGTAATTTTAAAAAAAGATAAATCTAATCCTATATTTATGCACCCAACATTTTTTCTCTCACCTCAAAACCATCTATTAAAAATTGACAATAGGCATACGTAAGAAACAATAGACATACAATACACATACAATAGTCATACAATACACATACAATAGCCATACAATATACATACACCATACGATAGACATACAAAAGATATATTTGTATATTTGTATAATTTAGCCAAAAAAATATTCATTTGCCTAGGTGGACCTCCAACCTAGAAAAGGCCTCTAATATGGAAAAAAACCATACCTACCTTTACTGCCCCTTGCTTCGTCCTCTCTGATTCATAACTTTTGACAACTCCACAAATTTTGACCACCTCATAACCCCTCTGACCACCTTTAACAATAAATTGTATTTATTGCAAAACTTTAACTTTGAATTAATATATCCTAAAATACAAACTAAAACAGAAAATTATTTGCATAATGTCAAAAATCATTGTACAGTGTTGCAATATGAAAAACAGCTAAAAGAATTTTCTTTTTGCCTTTTGCTTCTGTTCAACCACTAGCTTCGCTTCGACAACAACTGACGGAGCCTCGGCATTGGATGACGGAGCGGTTGCGGCGCAGTGTTCACACTCTACCATTTGAGACAACGAGGCATAAGCATAGATTTAATGTAGAGGATAATTTTTGTGGTCCCAACATATAGCGGGTCTTAACTCTTATTTTGTAACCCAAAAATTTCAGAAATACATCTATTGCAAATCGGTTAGTTTGCAAATCAGTGGAGCTAGGTGGAGAGAAAAAGTTTCGATGGTTAATCATGTTCACTAACCTATTTTTATTTTTCTTTCTTTTAATTCAATGAGTGGGGTATAGAGAAGGAGGGAATGGTTGTTTTCCAGGTTGGAGGTCCACATAGACAAATGAATATTATTTTTAATGTGTTTATGTATGACATGACATCTGTTAGTAAAGAGGAGTATAAATGACTAGGGATATATTTGAAACCATTCGCAAATAGAAGACAAACTTGCTCTATTTTTAATAGTTGAGGGGTAAAATTGACCCTTTACCGTAGAAATAATTGTAAGATTTTCTACATAACAGTGACAAGAATTCTAAACGGTGTAAATCCTATGGATCTTAAGGAAAATTAACCTCCTTGTAGGTATTCCATATTAATACTAAATCTGACAATATGTATCACGTGAAGTTTTATTTGTACAATATCTTTAAATAATATTAATGTAATTATAATTTTAATCAATATGGAAGGCACTAACGAAGGGTAACAAAGGCGAATGATATTTTACTAAGGCCTCCGTATTTTCGGAATAGTACTAATACTAATTTTAGCATATATGTGTTGCACGTGTATATTACGAATATCAATAATACATAATAAAAATAATTTATATATAATAGCGGTTGACGTATAGATATGTAATATTCCTTTAAATGAAAGAAAAAGTGAATATTATAACATCAAAGTAATATTTGTAACTAAACTAAAACATGAAAAAATTGATCAAATTAGTTAATAAGTTATATAGTATTTATAAGTGTAAATCTATTTCTTGTCAGATAAGTTCCAATCCGCATGAAAGGCATAACAATGAGCCAGTTTGGGTGAGCTTAAAAGTGGTTTATAAGCTTATGAGCCCACTAGTAAATATTTGGAACTTAAAAATTTATGGGTTTATAAGCCCGTATGTGCTTAAAAAAGCGAAAAGTGAGAAGTTGAGATTTTCTAACTTCTAAAAAAGTGGCTTATAAGCCAGTTTTGACTTATAAGCTGCTTAAAATAAGCTGCTTATCAGACAGACTCTACATAGGTTGGTGAAATTAATATATTTGAA
This sequence comes from Petunia secreta, assembly GCA_029990175.1. NCBI lineage: Eukaryota > Viridiplantae > Streptophyta > Magnoliopsida > Solanales > Solanaceae > Petunia > Petunia secreta. The sequence goes on from JARKIP010000131.1 coordinate 331,354, forward strand.
AAGATACAAGCGTAGAAACGTGCCATCATAATATACTTTCCCGCGCCTTTCCAATATCTATTGGATTATAATAAACCAAGTAGTTACAACTTGCAAGCAAGAAAAATAACAGAAACTGAAACCGTGAATGTCTTTTCGATATGGGTATGAGGTATCTCATAGTGTTAGGATCGAAATAACATGGTGCATGCGGAAGCTAACACATCAAACTTGAATGACAAAAATTAGGTATAAAAGATGTATATCAAAAGACTTTTATTTAAAGTGGTTTGGTCAATTGACCAAGGAGATAAAAAACTACTAATAAAAATACTAAATATAAAGTCTCCCCTAAACATGCTTCTCTTAATGATTACATTGTTGGAGTTGTTGTTTTTGTGAAGCAGAGATCTTCAATTTATAGATGTCCAAACTTTTCCTCCAAGTAAAAGGATAGGCATAGAAGGAGATACATTCCTTTTAAAATTCTTTTTCCTACTTCAAGAAAAAGAGTCCTAGCAGGTTAAAATTTTAGGGCAAAACCCTAACAATTCTCCTTTTGGCCTGAATTTTCTGACAAAATAATCTTGATCTGCCTTCTTCATATATTTCAATGTGTGACTAATGCTTGAAATGGTTGAAAATATGTATGGATTAAAAATTTTGGCATTGGTTGAAAGAAGCCCAAGAATGAGTTAAAAGGAACCCCAAAAAATAGTTAAAAGGAGCCCAAATATGGTTCAAAGGAGCCCAAATATGGGTTAAAACTGGTATTTGAAGCCCATGCGTTACAAGTAGACATATATTAAAAATGTTATTGGTTTAAAGTGACCCAAACATGAGTTAAAAAAAGTTTATTTTGAAGATGTAGCAGCAGGACTATTGTTGATACATGGTTGAAAGATTATCTCCACATGTAGCATCACAAATCAAATTTTTTGGATAAAAAACTTTATGATCATCATATTGGTTGTGATTAGAACTGAACCACCTTGAACCTATCTTCGGCATTGCTCAACCAGGCTCATCGAACCATCGATTGAATATGGCTCTGATACCACTTGTTGGGATCGAAATGACGTGGTGCATGCGGAAGCTAACACATCAAACTTGAATGACAAAAATTAGGCATAAAAGATGTATATCAAAAGACTTTTATTTAAAGTGGTTTGGTTAATTGACCTACATAGGAAAGAGGTTAAAAACTACTAAAAAAATACTAAGTATAAAGTCTTCCCTAAACATGATTCTCTTAATGACTACATTGTTGGAGTTTTTGTTTTTGTGAAGCAGAGATCTTTAATTTATAGATGTCCAGACTTTTCCTCCAAGGAAAAGGATAGGCATAGAAGGAGATATATTCCTTTTAGAAGTCTTTTTCTTACTTCAAGAAAAAGAGTCCTAACAGGTTAAAAATTCAGGACAAAACCCTAATACATAGCTTCCAGTTCTTAAATGCCAGTTACCACTGTAGGAATATAAACACAGCAAAAGCAATTCCAGGACCATAACTCACATGTAATCTTGACAAACTAGCAGGCTATTTAGTTTTACATAAACATAAAACGAAATAAATCTTGAAGCGTGACTTCAACCGCAAAACGAATCTTCAATTACGAGCAAGATCATACACAAAATCATCCTTCAGTTTCATGATCTTCTGTCGTGTACCCGAACAATAATTGGACTAATAATATTTGAGTGGAACAAATATCTCAGAGAGAGAAAAATGATAGGGTTTTCGTATGTTCTTCCTTTTGGCCAAGAATCCTCTTTATACAGTTTTAGGGTAAAACCTTTTTCTAAAACTGTTTAAAAAAATTTCCACCAAGAAACCTCTCTCCTAGTCCTAATTGGATTCGGTCACAATAGGGATCACAAAAGCGATTAACGGCTTATAATTATGGAATTAATTCTTTTTCTCTAGAATTAACCTTTCCATAATAAATTACAAATTATTTCCACTAGAAATTCGTAATTGCACTCCTTAGTTGAATTTTGAATTCTTCCACCAAATCTTATTTAATTCCCCACGTTAAGATTACAGACACCAATCAATATTATTAACTTACTGATAATTCAATATGTTGACTAGATGAATATCCTTTAGACTTTCGCTTAACTTATTCCATGTGCCGGATACAAAATCCACTTGCCAGATTTATACATAGAAACTTATAAGCTTTCATAAAGGGGTGTCATCAATCTTTATAACGAGATGTGGATTCTATCAACTAGCTATCACTTCGCAAATGCATATTATTATTATCCAGCTTATCAGGAATTATTTGACCCAAATATCCAGGACTTCACCTTTTGATAAATCAAGACAATGAATAATATACACCACTAATAATAGCTATATCAAGATTAAGAGTATAAGTACATTTGATGAGCTAGATATTTTTATATAGTCAGTATAAAAACAAGAGATACTTGGTCTGTTCAATGAACACAAAGCGCACTAGCACAAGAAATTGGAAGTATACCATTCTCATAATCAAGGTAAATTATATATAATCATGTACTACAATTATACCGATGGCTTTGTCCAATTTCCATCTTAGATTGTGAATATTACTTTATAATTTATAAGAACCGATGATTTAATCTTCCGTGCATAAGCTTGTCTCGACACATTAAATCAACTACTATATAAATAATAGGACACACATGACACAATTGATCCAAATAAATAATAATTCATTATACTTAATAAATGAATAATCAATTGTTCAACAAGAAATAATCTAACTAAAACCGCATGGTTATTAGTATATCCCAACAACCACAAATTTCTTTATTCTTCTATGCCAATAGTATCTTTGTAGATGTTGTAATAATTCAATGGAGCTTATGTAAAATATAACTCCAGCATAGTAAATATTAGGAAAATAATCTGTTGCTCTCAAACGCACACGCAAGTATACGTGGCCTACAAGTAATAAAGTGATAAGTTGAGTATTGTTCCCACGAGGACTAGTATTAATGACTGTATCCTAGTAAACAATTTCTATAAACTATTCAGGGATCTTTTTCAATAGTGATTGTGATTTTACTAACTAAAAGAAACAATAATTAAAAAGAAAGTAACGAAGTCAAGTAATCTAGAGCAATTTATTAGTTGTTATCAATTAGAGAGAAACGGTCCAGAGTCAGAGAGACAAACAATACGATTGAGTTTTCCAATTGATTCTACTTCTTGATTTCTTAGATTGCTAACTAACAGATTAATTATATTCATGAAAACATGTCGATTCTTCACGACTCTATGCAAGCTACTTTAACGCCTATATGTCTATGGAATTAAATCACATGCATGCATTAAAGAACTCTGTATTTAGCTAAGCAAGGCGAATAGATATATGTCTATCCTACCCGCAAATCGATTTCCTGATGCCCAAGTTCACAATCAAGCCCTATTCTTTTTTATGTGAGTTCACAAATTCCCTCTGTCGAGTTCAACTTGTAAACCGTAGATAATGTTCAATTATCAGGCCTCAATAACCAAACAATTAGGCTCAAGAAAGAATAAACAATCCGTAATGGTAAATCAATCAGTAGAAATCAACTTTCAAACATCAACCTTCATGTAATTGTTCCAACCCTAAAACGATATATTTAGCTACGCATATTCATAATAACAACACGAGAATTTATGGAAGAAAGATTGAATATTGTAATAGATCGAGTAAAGGAATTAAACCCTTGGTTCAATATATTAGGAACTCAATAATTGCTCCAAAATCTGACCTCTTTTCTCAAAAACGAAATAATAAGCTTTTTATAGTGTTTACAAAGTGCTACCATAAGTTAAACCAACACCTAAACTAAGTTGGAAAAGTTGAGGTCGCTGAACTTCAAGTTGTACTCTAAACGTTGCTTGCCAAATCGCTTCTAGATATTACGCGCTGTACTGAAGGCGTCGCATGGCTCACAGCATTCCAAAGTCTGAAGCTGTGACAGATCTACAGCTTGCACCATAGCTTTGCCTTCTAATACCATGTCCCATATTTTGATAAGTCCATCAACTCTTTGCTCGTTTGTATCCATTTTGATTGTTCTTACCTCGAATTCATCCAAACCATTCCTAAAATCACAAACACAATAAGTGAGCGCAAGAATCAGAATTATTTCGTGTAATGGACGAATAACGTATCAAAATGCGAGGAAATATTAAGTTAAAATAGGTAAATATTGCCAAACATTATAATCAAAACGACTATTTTATCCATTGTGAAAGTTATTTTTAAAGGTAAAAAGTTCAATCAACATTCATTAAGGGCTTTGAAATATTAATACAATATAGGATTAGCACGGTTCTCTGTTTAGCATGCAAATGTTACTCCAATCATCTATGGACGACAAGTTTTTAATTGATAAGCATAATACAAATCAAAGAACAAAGAGATTTCATAGAACGGTCCAATGCCACAATTAAATGTCATGCAAACTTGTTTTACATTCTGCATATGCTTTTTCATAATTTAAATATTTTGCAAATTCGTACATATTATTGACCGATTTGTTTTGGTGTAACCTATTTTTATAATAGTAGCACCAAAATAAATAAATAAAGAACATAAATATCAAGAGTAAAGTATAATAACATAGCTAAACACTATATGAAAATGAAGAATAAAGGAATTACCATAATTATATGTTCCAATCGAGTGATTTGAACTCAACAATCTAATCCGTTCTATCAATATTGAAACATAAAACCAAACATGCATATTTATCAAGTTCCAACTCGAAATACATTAACTCAACGAACAACATATGATAATGAAGAACAAAAAATTTACCATAACTGTATTGTTATTTACAATCTCCTCTAACCTATCAACATGAAAAAGATGGACAATCAAAAAATAATTTTTATCCGTAAATATAGCAAAGCAAGAAATATATATATACATATATATTGTTCGAACTCTACAAATTACTGCATGAAATTAAGACTCAAATACATTTAAATTAGTAATTCATGAAAGATTTAAAGCATTAAAAGTTGACTTGAAGTCTCTAAACACTGATATATTGAGAGAGAACTGAAAAAACATAGACTTTTTTTTTGGTAAATGGAATTCATTTTATTACCAAAGTGTTCGTTACAGCTCAAAAGAAAGAAAATGTGCAGAAAATAGATGCAGCCTTGGGCATACCCAATCTGCTGATTGAAACTTCACTGGCCTATCACACTAAGAATCCCTATACATGACATTATTGGTACAAATTTTGGGTATCTAATCTCTTCTTTTGGTTCTTCTTTCCACTCCTCCTGTAGTGGACTTCCTGGATAATGGTACGAACAATTCTACTTGGACTACTTAGTTGCTGCTGGAATACCTTTGCATTTCTAGCTTGCCAAATGTAGTATACAGCTTCAGTCATCACCATTCTATAAATTGCTGCATCTGGACTCTTAACTTTAGCATCTCTAGTTGCCCAGCTCACCTCCTCCGTCCATTGGTTAATCCTCCTATTGTGCCCCGTCCATTTTAGCAAACTTGCCCATATATGAGCAGAGAAAGCACATGAGAAAAACAGGTGCTCATGACTTTCATTGAGTTGGGTGCAAAGTGGGCATACTGAGTCATCAGTGATTCTCCATTTAAAAAGTCTGTCTTTTGTTGCAAGTCTTTCCTGTAGTGCCAAGAATAGGATAAACTTCATCTTTGGGGGGCTATTATTGTTACATATCAATTTCCTCCCTAGGACCTTCACAGCTGCTCCTCTCATCTCAGTGTAGATACTCTTGATTGAGTACTCGTGCATTTCTTGGAGCCCTGCTTCATCTAAGTTTATCAGTGACAAGTACTTTGCGACACTTAGGATTTTCCTGATCATCCAGGAGGCTTGCTTTGCATTCATATCCCATAATGGTTGTCCCTTGATGTATTATGCATGCACCCATTGAATCCATAGCTTGTCCTTCTTTGTGCTAAGACTCCACAATAGTTTCCCAATGCAGCTCTATTCCACACATGTATATCAATAAAGTTCAGGCCCCCTGCAGTCTTTGGGTTGCACAGCTTGTCCCAAGCAATCAAAGCTCTTTTGGAAGGATTGATATTACCAGTCCAGAGAAACTTCCTGCATATACTTTTATGACCTTCTTTGGTAGAAGAAAAATCTGTGACCAATAGGTTTAGATAGCAAATAGCACAGACTTGATAAATTGCACTCTGCCCCCATATGAGATGAATTTTGCAGTCCAGCAGGTTATTCTTTGTATCATCTTGTCCAGTAGGGGTTGGCATTGAGTAATAGATAGCCTTTTAGTACTCAAAGGTACCCCCAGATGTATTGGATAAAAACTGATGACATCTATTAAGTGACACGTGTCTACCATGTGGCACGGGCAGAGATCTCACCGGACAGATATCTAGCGGGCAGATAGCTAACCAAACGATTGTCACGAGCAGACCTAGAGCGACAATGTAACGCTTCCTCAGTCAACACGATCTGAATAAGTAATTATTAACCTGATCATGTGCGATTACCCAATAAATGGTCATAAAAGCAGTTATTACGTGCTCAGCGGTTACATATCCAATGGATACGTGCCCAGTGGTTACAAAACTTAACGGATGCCTATTAGACCTATAAATAGCATTCGTTCTAAGCCATTGTAACACAACTTTACTTCCTGTCTACAACAATCAATAGGAATACTCTCTCTTACTCTTGCTCAAATACTCTTCTTTGCTTACATTCGTTAAATACTTGGCTTTCTAGTCTTCTAGGGCGATCAGTAACAAGGAATTCTTACCGGGGTCAGGCGATCCAACACGGTTACCTCTATCTATTTTATTACGCTTTAACTTTATTCATTCCCGGTTACATTCTGTTTCCTTATTACTAATTATTATTACTAGAAATCACGAATATATTGGTAATCTAACAGTGAGCGCAATTCTTTATTTGAACTCTTAATCTAAACTATTGATCGTGACTCCGCAAATACAAATTTAATTATTAATTGCCTTAAAATCGGATTTAGGTTAAACAATTTGGCGACCACAGTGGGAGCCGGTCAATAGCTTTCATAGGTTAATAGTTTATCTTTCCAGTATTACATTTCTTTTTGTCGATCTTTTTGCTTCACAACTAACATGGCAGAAAGTGGTTTACAACGAACTATCATCGGCGGAAGTCAGGTACGTACCTCTTCATCAAGTCCCAATTAATCTCCAGATTATTCGTCCGATGGGTAGCAACAATCTTCCCAAGGACCGGTCAGGCAGCGAAATGGGCGTAGGCGCTCTCAGAGCACCACTCCGCCCAGGAGACGACGCCATAGGAGTCTCTCCCCTGGCCAAGGGAACCTCCAGGAGACGCTCTATGTATTTATGCAGGAACAGGCAGAGGTCAACAGAGGAATAAACGAGGCACTCAACTCTCTCCGAGGGCACAACCCTCCGGTTGCAAGAGCTGACGCTGCAACGCCAGGTCGTGACACCCCTTCTTCACACACTTCGAAGCAAGGTGGGTAGCAAAACAACGGAGGATCTATGGCATCCGTCGAAATGAAGATCGTCGTGGAGGCTCTTACCAAGCAGTTCAAAGAAAGCCAGGAAGCACTTCAGAAATCTCTCCACGAGAGAATCGATCAGATACCAGGTGCTCCACCTACACTAAAGAAAATTGATGTCCAACGGTATTCCCAGCGGCCTTGGAAAAAGGAGGCAGCCCCAAAAGATACCCAAGACATTCAAGATGCCCAATATTCCGAGATATCGTGGGACATCCTATCCCAATGATCATCTCATGATGTTCAGCAACTTTATAAAAGCTAGCAATCTCACCGATGAAGAGATCGAATCTGTCCAACTGAAGAAGTTCGTGGAGACCCTAGCAGATGGAGCTCTACGATGGTACTCAATGCTGCCACCAAACTCCATTGGGTCCTTCGCAGAGATGGCTGAGCTGTTCGTGACGGCACACACAGGCGCTCAGAAGACGGAGACTCGCATAGAAGATATTTTTGAGATCAAGCAGAGGCCCGACGAATCTCTCCGTAAATATGTGGATCGTTTCCTATGAGAACGTACGATGCTACCCAAAGTATCGGACCGATGGGCAGCGATCGCATTCACCAACAGTTTGGATATAAGGAGCTCAGAGGCTACGCCAGAAGCCAGCTGGTCGGACGTCTACAGCCGCTACAACTCAAAGGTACGTATTGATGAAGATAAATTAATTGGAACAGGTACCCGAGGAAGGACTCAGACACGCAACGGCGGTTCCGGCGGAAAGACGGAGATGGAGAGATCAGACGTACGTTACGAACCGTACCCTGACCAATCACGCAGCAACTCCAAAGGGCGCAGCCGCAACAACAGAGGGCTGTCCCGAAGAGATGATTCAGAATCAAACCTCCGTGGAGCTCCAAGCCTGACGAGCTTCAACGTGGAAGTGTCTGAAGTTGTGGTAGCGCTCAAAGACATGGGAGAGAAGGTCAAATGGCCGAAGGATATGAAGACCGACCCAAACAAACGAAACCAGGACCTATAGTGCAAATTTCAGCGCGACGACGGCTACACCACCGAGGACTGCAAAGGCCTAAGGTATGAATTTGCACATTTATTGAAACAGGGATTCTTGAAGGAGTTCCTGACCGAGAAGGGGAAGCAAACTCACGCGAAGGCACAGCAGAACAAACCTGGCCCTCCACGAGCATCTTCCCCTAGGAGGACAGTCAATGTTATCTCGGGTGGGATCGAAGTGGATTCCGTCACCTTCACAGCAAAGAAGTATGCCAAGGTCTCCATCACGAACACCAAGAGTCCACGATCAGAAGGAACGATAACATTTGAAGACTCCAACACAGACGGTTCGCAGTTCCCACACACTGATGCGTTAGTGATAACGTTACGCGTGGCGGAATTCGACGTCAAGAGAGTGCTCATCGATGCAGGCAGCTCTGCAAACATTATTCAATCACGAGTTGTAAGAGAGATGCAGCTGTCAGATAAGATCGTGTCGATATCTCGAGTTCTCACAGGCTTCAACAACTCGAGTGAGAAGACCCTTGGCGAGATTACTCTTACAACACTCGCCAAAGGGGTAGCGAAAGAAACGACATTTCATGTTGTTGATATGGATCTGGCTTACAATATCATCATGGGGAGATCCTAGATCCATGATATGCAAGCCGTTCCCTCTACTTATCATCAGGTGCTGAAGTTCCCATCCGAATGGGGAGTACGTGAAGTTTGAGGACAACAATGCTCTGCTCAAGATTGCTACTCAGTGGCCCTCAAGCTGCCCGAAGAAAGCAAATAGCAATTACAGTGACCGGGACCAGACATGCCACACGAAGAAATAAAGTATGAGGTCCCGGAATTCATCACAAAGCTGGACGAACGGGAGAGCCACATGCCAACCGTGGAAGCTTTGGAACCCGAAGAATTATTTGCAGACAAGCCGGAATGGAAGGTCTACTTAGGGACCGAGTTGAGCGAATGCTTACGAGGAGATATCCTCCAGTTCCTCAAGGAGCGACATACAACGTTCGCCTGGTCTCGTGCAGATATGACAGGTATTTCTCCAGATATTATTTCTCACAGGTTGAACGTCGACCCATACCATCACCCGGTAAAAAAGAAAACGCGCCAGCAAGGAGCTTTTCGGAACCAGGTCATCAACAATGAGGTCGATCGGCTGTTGAAGATCGGGTCTGTACGTGAAGTCAAGTACCGAAACTGGCTAGCCAATGTGGTCGTTGTGCCCAAGAAGAATGGAAAATGGCGAGTCTGCATTGGCTTTACAGATCTAAACAAAGCCTGTCCGAAGGATTCATATCCCCTTCCCAGGATAGACCAACTGATTGACGCAACAGCCGGGCACGAGGTGCTCACTTTCCTCGATGCGTACTCTGGGTACAACCAGATACTGATGGACCTCGATGACCAGGAGAAAACAGCGTTCATAACCTGTAGAGGTACGTACTGTTATAAAGTTATGCCATTTGGGTTGAAAAATGCAGGTGCAACATATCAGCGCCTAGTCGATCAAATGTTCCATGACCATATCGATAAGACTATGGAAGTGTACATTGATGACATGCTGGTCAAATCAAAGCGAGCATAGGACCATCTAGCGCATCTAAAAGAAGCCTTTCGAATACTCGATCAATACAACATGAAGCTGAAACTGGAGAAATGTGCATTCGGAGTCGGATCGAGAAAATTCCTGGGCTTCATCGTTTCTCAGCGTGGAATTGAAGTCAATCCCGCTCAGATCAAAGCCATCGAGTCAATTCCAGATGTACTCCACAATCGGAAAGACATCATGAAATTGACCGGAAGAGTGGCAGCCCTGCAAAGGTTTATATCCTGATCATCAGACCGATGTAAGCGTTTCTTCAATGTTTTGAAGCAAAACAAAGATTTTGATTGGACTCCCGAATGCCAACAAGCACTGAAGGATCTGAAAAAGTATTTGTCCAATCTACCACTGCTCTCTACACTTCAACATGGGGAGCAATTGCTGATTTATCTGGCAGTTTCAGAGTCATCGGTAAGCGCCGTTCTAGTTCGGGAAGAAATAGGTAAACAACTTCCTATCTATTACATTAGCAAAGCTCTAATTAACGTAGAAACACGCTATCAACCCTTGGAAAAATTGGCTTTAGCAGTAGTAACTGCTGCTCGTAAGTTACGCCCATATTTTCAAAGTCGTTCAATAGCTGTGGTAACAACCTTTCCTTTACGAAATATTTTACACAAACCTGAATTTTCGGGAAGGCTAGTGAAATGGGCTATAGAATTAAGTGAATTTGATATCACCTATCAACCTAGGGTAGCAATAAAATCACAAGCCCTAGCAGATTTCGTGGAAGATTTTAGCGCTAATATCTATACTGAGACACAAAAGGATGTCGTTTTGTATGCTGGGCAGGCTCCTGACGCATGGACCCTATACACTGGTGGCTCCTCGAGCGTCAAAGGGTCCGTTCTCGGACTGGTTCTCATCGCCCCATCTGGAGAAATCGTCAGGCAGGCCATCAAGTGCCCATTTATTACTAATAATGAGGCCGAATATGAGGTCGTTATTGCAGGATTGGAGTTAGCCCGAAGCTATGGAGCAAACATCATCAAGCTTAAGAGTGATTATCATCTGGTCGTCAACCAGGTTACCGGAGGGTTCATTGCACGAGAGTCTAGAATGCAAGTGTACCTTGCCCGTGTGAAAGAACTCTTGGGCCAGTTTGACGAATGGGAGGCACTTCAAATTCCATGATAAGAGAACCATGAAGCTGATGCTCTCGCGAATCTAGGGTCAGTAGCAGAAATGGGGGCGGCCAGCTCTTCAGCTATCGTTCAACTTCTCTACACGACCATAGACATGGAAAAACTCGAAGTCAACACCGTCAACGCAACTTGGGACTGGCGGAATGAAATCACGAACTATATTCTTCATGGGACTCTGCCCGTTGACGCAAAAGCCGCTCGCAAGCTGAGAATAAAAGCTGCTCGGTATACAATCATCAACAACGATCTCTACCGCAAGATGTTTGCAAGACCCCTCGAAAAATGCCTCGGACCAAGCCAAATCAACTACGTGATGCAGGAGGTCCATGAAGGCTGTCGTGGCAATCATTCCGGAGGCAAGGCATTAGCCCGCAGGTTGATTTGTGCAGGATACTACTGGGATAAGATGGAAAAGGATACGAATGAGTTTGTCAAAAAATGCAACAAGTGTCAGAGGTTCGCACATCTTCTTCATCAACCAGCAGAACCACTCAATTCAATAATCTCCCCGTGGCCATTCATGAAATGGGGAATGGACATAGTTGGTCCTCTCCCCGCGGCGCTTAGAGGAGTACGGTTCTTGTTGGTCATCACCGACTACTTCACCAAATGGGTCGAAGCAGCAGCATATGCAAAGATACGACAAACGGAAGTTGTTGACTTCCTTTGGCGTTTTGTCGTGTGTCGCTTGGGAGCGCCTAAAGAAATAGTCATGGACAATGGGCCGCAGTTCATCGTCCAGAAAGTGACTAGGTTCCTCGATGACTTGCACATCAAGAGGATCACTTCCTCTCCGTATCATCCGATTGCAAACGGACAAGCAGAATCTACCAACAAAATAATCGTTGAATCCCTCAAAAAGCTCCTCGAGCAGGCCAAGGGATGTTGGGTAGAAGAGCTACCTGGTGTGCTATGGGCTTATCGCATGACGATAAAAATGAGTACTGGAGAGACACCTTACTCATTAGTGTACGGTGCAGACACCTTAATCCCAGTGGAAATTGGAGAACCCAGCTTACGGTATGCACATGCTACTGAAAAGTCCAACTCGGCCAACCTCTCCGAAGAGCTGGACTTCCTCGAAGGGCGAAGGGAACTAGCCCTCGTACGAGTAGTCGCCCAAAAAGAACGAATTGAACAATATTACAATCGGGGACTACGTGTACGAAGTTTCCAGGTTGGAGATTTTGTGCTAAGGAAAGTGTCCCAGAGCACACAGGAAGGAAATTTAGGGAAGCTAGACCCTAATTGGGAAGGCCTTTACAAGGTAATCGCCTCAGTCGACAAGGGATCATATCGCTTAGCACGACCAGATGGTTTAATTGTTTCAAACAGTTAGAACGTGATTCACCTCAAAAGGTATCACTTCTGAGTGGTAAAATAATTTGTCGTTTTCTTCTTACCTTTTACTTTTGTGATAATCCTTACTTTCATTATATTTCTTCTAAATGGTACTAACGGCCTGAACAAGGTCAGATCCATTTAGCTCAACTGGTAGAGCTCGAAGTTCTTCAACTTCGCGGCTGTGGATTCGAATCCCACAACGGACACACTCCTCGTTTGTTTATATGTGTTCTTTTATTTATAACTTGCCTTAACTCTTTTTATGTTATCACTTCCCGTGTTCCAACTTAAAAACAAGCAGGGTAGTGAGAGGCCCCTGTTGGCCAGGTAAGACCTTCATAAAGGCAAAAGACCTTGTGAAAAGGCGAGTTTTCAAAAACTTTTTATGTGACAAGCTTCCACGAAAATAAGAGAAGTCGTTCACAAGGCCAGCAACTCGGACAGTATTAAACTACAAACTTCCCGCGACAACTTTCAACTATCAAGGCGATAAGCAAGTTGGCTCCTAAAGGCCAATGATTCGGCCAGAAACTATCGACCGTGACTCGGTCAGAATAAAAACATCTGCGCAGATTATTCACGACTTACGACCTCTTCCTTGGGAAAAGCCAAGTTAAAACATTCGGACAGACTTTTGAAGACTAGAACTTAATAAAGTTCAAACTTTAAAAAGCTCCTAAACATAAGGCACAGAGGCCACAACACATACAAACAAAAGATCAAAAAAAATTCAGGCTAAATATAGTTATTGAATTAAAAAAGATCTAAAGTTATATACATAATCCTGGCAAAATGATAAAGTGCCGATAACGGTTGACAGAAATTTTGCAGAGTGATCAAAGGCCAAATGGAACCGGCCGTACAAGGATCAGAGAGTCCCTAAGAGACCTCTATCCACAACCAACTAATCCGGCTCTCGCCAGATGTGCAAACTTACAACTTAATCAAATTTTGGGGGCATTAGTTTTTAAGGCTACGATCAGAACCCGACGCACCAACTCCGTCGATTCTGTCATCGTCCCCTGAATTCTCGCTGTCATATGCATCTTCATCCTCATCTTCACCTTCAGACTCCTCACGAGAAAGATTCAGTACTTGTCTTACTCCGCGAACAACACTTTTTGTCTTCTGCAGCATCTCCTCAACGTTGATCTGCTTAGCCAGGACCTTCCCGAGCAGTGAACGCTTAGCTTCGAGCACAACAAGCTTTGCCTTGATTTCAGATTGGTCATGCAGGTTCGCCAAGGCTTTAGATAGCGCGATTTGAGCACTCATTGACCGGGCAACCTGGCCCTTAGCAGCTTGGAGCTTAGCTCTGGCCCTAGCGGACTCTTCGTTAGCCCTTTGCAGATCCATCTCAAGAGATCCACGATCATCAATAGCTCTGTTCAGCGAAGCCTTACATTCTTCGAGTAGAATCTCCAGGCCCTGGGCAAAGCGTGCGAACCCTTCCTTCTCTTCAGAAAGAAGGTCCTTCTCCTTGGTGAGTTCGTTAATCCGCTCAATTCGCTAATTATTAACTTCAGTCAATCGATTAACTTCACCCCTTCGGAGACGACACTGCTCTGCCAGAATCTTGTTCTCCTTTAGAGCATTCAGCAACTCTTTCTTTACCTCGAGTACTTGATCGACATTGTTGATCCTGGAGCGGAACATTAGCTCGGCAGACATCATAGTTGACTGGAGAAACAAAAAGAATCAAAAGTTAGAAATCTGAAGTCAAATTACTTCCAACACAAGCGGTAAACATTTACCCGGGCAGAATCAGCGGCAATTGCAAAAGCTTATTTCCCTCATTGTCCATTCCTCTCGGGGACCGATGAGTGAAGAGACAGCCTTGGCTACAGTACCCGACCTGGATATAAAGTTGGCGTCAGGGGCTAGCTTCATGGTATGCTTCCTCTCACAGAACGTGGGTTCCCAAGCCTGTTCAGAGGGGCAGTTTGGACCAAACTTATAGCGCACACCCCTAATGTCCTTTAATCCGGTCTTACCGTTGATGATTGACCGCCAGATAAGCCTTGTTGTTGACAAGTCGGAGTTTCCCACCACTCCAGGATCTATCGTGTCGCACTCGTGAAGACCAGCAGGCGTAGACCCCCCAGTGGCCACATTTTCCAGGTCCTCGAAATGAAAAACACGAGGACCTCGGCCACCCTCTTGGGGAACCTCTTCCCTTATTTATTCTTCTTCTTCTTTTTCTTCTTCTTCACCCACTTTTCCTTTCCCTTTGTCCGCACGGGAAGGAACCGCCTTCACCCCGTCATCAACTCGGGGACTCTTCTCCAGAGTACGGGCAGCCTCTTCCTCAACCTTCCTCTTATCACTTCGAAGTTAAGGTTTTCGCACAAGGGGTTCAACCGTTTCAGTCTCAGCATCTGAAATGTCAATTACCTCCTTGTCAAAACCCTCTCCCCGTGCAGACTCGGGGACTTCCGCATCGATCTTGGCACTCTCTCCTGTAGACTCTGGTACATTGGCTTTGGGTGAAGACTCACCTCCAGCAGCTGAGGTCTGACCGGCAGCAACGGAAGTCTTACGAGCAGACTTCTTCCGTGCTCCGCCCTCACCTTGGCCCTTCTTCTTCCTCTTCAAGGAACCAAGGCCACTAGATAAGAGCTCCTCGCCACCTTCCCTACCGCGCAGTGCCTCTGCTGAAGCTAATATAGATGTGACTTCGGCATCAGGATCAGCAGTAGATCCAGAAGGCACGGCCGGAGAATGAGGGGCAGGGAAAAAGTCCCACTGAGTACCCAGACCTACAAAAAGAAGAACGGTCAGACATAGCGAAAATACGAAGCAAAGGAATGGCCACAAATTCTCACCGTGAGTCTTCATGGTCAAATTCTTCTACGCAGCAAAATACGCCCATTCTCTCCTTTCAGGGGAAAAGTCCTTCAAGATCGCCTCGACCCACGCTGTCAGCTCATCGACGGATATGAGCTCGTCGTAGGGTCGCTTGGCCGCTACAAGAAGAAATCAAAGGGATAAGCAAACAAAGAGAGAAGAGGGAGCACAAAAAACTCAAAAGGATACTCGGGGACTTACGCTTCTTGTTCCAAACTTCGGGAAGATAGGTCTTAGAGTTGAAGGTCAGGGCCGTGGTGCGCACAAACACATACCGGTGTAGCCAACCCCGGTCGCTTGTGTCTTCGGAGCTGCGCACAAAGTCCTTGCTCCCACGCATCCTGGCGTTTACAAAACCGTCTTTAGAAATTTGTATACTGTACAGAGAAATAAAATGCTTATATTCAAAAAGCTTATTGGTTTCCGCCGCAAACCAATACATAAGTGTAACTATTCTATACACGCTGGGACACAGCTATCCCGGGCAGAGCAAATATTCCCTGCAAAGCCTCTCAAGCACAGGATGCAGGGGTAGTTTACATCCAACTGTAAAAGGGTAGGTGCATATAGCTATCCACCTAGCCCTATGCGAAGTGATATTCTCCGCTTCAGATAGCGGCAAGAGGGGGATACTCTCGTCCCAGTTGCAGTCTATTCTAACTCGTGGGATCAGCTCCGATGTGATACCAGACTTAAATCTATACGCAGGCCAAACACATATATCTCCGTGGTTGTTGAAAGCTTTGACGCTGCAGTCCTTTTCTAATTCACCCCATTTCTTGGGGATAATCTCCACAGCGATAGCCTGAGCAGCCCTAGGCCTGGGGGTGGCTGTCGAAGAACTACCAGCTGCATCCATATTTTGGTTTCTTCTAGCTTTCGAAGACATGATTCAAGAAGAATTGAAGAAGTTGGAGAGAAAGTTGAAGGTTATTTGAACAATTCTTAGGATTTGACAGATAAAAGATGAAAGCAAGTAAAAGAGTTTTAATTCAACAAACCTCTATTTGTAGAAGTGAAAATCTGGCCCATCAAGTTCTCATAAGACACGTGGAGACTATCAGAAAGGCCACGATCAGATCCGACCGTCAAAAGAAGAAGTAGGTTGCACCAACCTTTGAAGTATCATCATTACTCTGAAAGTGTAGCGGTCACCTCGTGATCAGCAGCCGACATGTGCACGTGATTGAGGCGGTTAAAATAATTATTTTTACCCTTGGGGCGCGCTGTAGTCATTTCGAAGTAGACTGCAGACGTGCAGGCGTACCAACTGCAGTTACTTTTTTACTGCGCATTTAATGCGCACGTCATAGGGATTTGTCACGCAGCTGGTAAGATACATACGTCACCTAGCTTCGTCATACAAATATTGGACATTGCAAAATAAAAACTCCCGCCAAATCTCACATCCACTCCTCAAGCAAAAACTCTGCCCGAAAAGTGCGGGGACTATCTGTATTGGATTAAAACTGATGACATCTATTAAGTGACACGTGTCTACCACGTGGCACGAGCAGAGATCTCACCGGACAGACATCTAGCGGGCAGATAGCTAACCAAACGATTGTCACGAGCAGACCCAGAGCAACAATGTAACGCTTCCTCAGTCAACACGATCCGAATAAGCAATTATTAACCTGATCATGTGCGATTACCCAATAAATGGTCATAAAAGCAGTTATTACGTGCCCAGCGGTTACAAAACTCAACGGACGCCTATTAGACCTATAAATAGCATTTGTTTAAGCCATTGTAATACAACTTTACTTCCTGTCTACAACAATCAATAGGAATACTCTCTCTTACTCTTGCTCAAATGCTGTTCTTTGCTTACATTCGTTAAATACTTGGCTTTCTAGTCTTCTAGGGCGATCAGTAACAAGGAATTCTTACCGGGGTCAGGCGATCTAAACGGTTACCTCTATCTATTTTATTACGCTTTAACTTTATTCATTCCCGGTTACATTCTGTTTCCGTATTGCTAATTATTATTACTAGAAATCACGAATATATTGGTAATCTAACAGTTAGCGCAATTCTTTATTTGAACTCTTAATCTAAACTATTGATCGTGACTCCGCAAATACAAATTTAATTGTTAATTGGCCTAAAATCGGATTTAGGTTAAACACCCGATACCTAAAAGGCAACTCAGCTTTAACAAATCCCAGCAAGTAAAGTATGTTTTGTTGTGTCTCTGGATCAACACCTCCAAAGTAAACAGAGCTCTTGTCAGTGTTAGCTTGCAGCCCAGAAGTAGTAGAGAATTCCTTGAATCCCTCACATAATAATCTAGCTGATTCCAAATCACTCTGCTGAATAGTAGAAGGTCATCAGCAAAGCTTATCTGCACTATATTCAGTTTCTCACATCTAGGGTGGAAATTGAAGTCTGGATTCCTTTTCAGCTGCTTTAGAATCCTAGTCAAGCATTCCATTGAGAGCACAAATAGGAATGGGGACATAGGGTGCCCCTGTTTGAGCCCTTTCTTTGCTGGGAAGGGTTTAGTGTGCTTTCCATTGATGATAATAGAGTATATGATAGTCCTAATACACTGCATTATCCAGTAGACAAACTGTTCAGGGAAGTTTAGGCATCTGAGCACCTGCTCCAGATATGGCCATTCTATTGAGTCATATGCCTTTTTCATGTCTATCTTGAGCATGCATCTAGGGGAAATACCTTTTCTAGTGTAGCTCTTTACTAATTCATGGCTCAAGATAATGTTGTCTGCGATAATCCTACCTGGAACAAAGGTTGATTGGTTCCTGTCTACTCCATCACTCCTTGCATTCTTTTAGTGATCACCTTAGATATGATTTTATACAATATAGTGCAACAAGAGATGGGTCTAAATTGTGACACCATAGAAGGATTCTTTACTTTAGGTACTAGGGTGACTATAGTGCAATTAATAGGCCTATTCATTTCTCCAGAAATAAAAAAAATGTTGCACTGCTCTAATAACATCCTCTCCAATCATTGGCCAAGCTTTCTTGAAGAAAAAAGCATTCATACCATCACAGCCTGGTGCTTTAAAGTCCCCAATGTCTGTAACTGATTCCAGGATTTCCTTTGCATGGACCGGAAGGATTAGTGACAATTGTTGCTCCCTGTTCAAAATAGGACCCCCTCTCATAACAGTGGGGTTAATTGCAGGCAGCTGAGATGAGGCAGTACCTAGCAGGCCTTTGTAAAAGGCCATAATCTCCTGCTCCACAGCCTCTTGAGTGTAAGCCATAATGCCTGCACTAGTCATCAAGTTTTGGATTCCATTCTGGGCACACCTGTTTTTCATACTAGCAAAGAAAAAAACATTGTTAGCATCCCCCAGCTTGAGCCATTGCACTCTAGATTTCTGCCACATAATGCTTTCCTCAATAGCAGACCATTTTTTAAGGTCCCTTTGTCTCTCAGTGTTGACAAGATCAGGCTGGTGATTCAGCATCAATTGTCCCTGAACTTGTTCAAATTGATCTCTGGTAGTATTCAGCTTCTGGTTGAAAGCCCCAAATTCCTCCCTTGCTAGGCTCTTTACTCCCTGCTTTACTCTTTTTAAGTTGATCCATATGTTCTTCATAGGATCCTGGGTGCCAACTCCAGCCCAGGCATCATTCACTACACTAAGGAAGTCTTGATGATCAGCAAGATAGTTGTAGAACTTGAAAGCTCTAGGGCCTTTATGTTGTGTGCCCTCAAGCTTGAAACTTAGAGGAGAATGATCAGAACAGCCAGATGGCAGAACCTGGACTTCTACTGCTTCCATTGTGTGCATCTATTGACTGTTTACAAAGGCCCTATCAAGCTTGGTGTATACATGTCCATTTGAGCAGGTGAACTCTGCTCCCACAGCTTTAAGTTCATGTACACCTGTGTCTCTAACAAAGTCTCTCATGTCTCTCATTTCAGCTTCTTGAACAGTACTACCTAGAATCCTTTCCTCTACTTGCATTACAGCATCATAGTCACCAATAGCTACCTATTCACTTTCACATGTACTATGTATATCTCTCAGCTCTGCCCATATATGTTTCCTATCTTTTATTGTGTGCAGACATAGACAGCAGTCAAGTTAAACCTTCTATTTCCTCTCTTGACAGTCACCACCCCATGGATATATTGGACTGATTCATGGAGAATAGTATAGTCAATGCATTGGGGGTTCCACATAATCAAAATTCTACCCTTGGTACTACAGCTACTGTTGGAGCACCAATGCCATGCTGGATTGATTCTTTTTGTTGCTTTAAGGATACCTTGTGCCTTTATTCTATGTTCTACTATTACTATAAGAGCTACATTATTCTGCTTTAAGAAAAACTTCACTTCTTTCTGCTTGTACAGCTTATTCAGTCCCCTCATGTTCCAGGCCACTATCTGCATGGTTGAACAATTGGGGTTGGACCTCTATCCTTTACCTCTATTTCACTTCTCTCAGGAGGAACAGGCTGGTGAGTTGACAAGTTGTTGGTATTGGTCTCCAAAGCTCTAAATCCATTGTGTGTTTCCAAGGGCATAGTGCTCAACTGTTTAGGGTCAGGGCTTGCAGTCCTGCTGGTCGAGGCTCTTCCTTTAACAAGTTGCGATTCAGTAGCCTTCTTGTCATTGTTTTGTGCTCTAGCAGTCCCACTTGCTGGTTGCTTCATCTGTGTCTCTCTTTCAGGGGCTTGCTTTACACCTTCCTCTGTTGCTTTTGTATCCTTGTTTACTCTAACAAATTGTTTCTTGATGATCCTTCTTTGTTGCTGAGGGGCTGGTTCAGGTGGAGGTTGGCATTTATGGCCAATCTGGCAACAAGTTGGGCAAAACATTGATTTCCATTCATAGTTAACACTCTGTTCAAAGATTCTACCTGTAGGATCCATCACTTTCCCAGTATGTGGTAGTTCTCTTGTGACATCCATCTCAATAAGTAGCCTTGCATAGGATATCCTCTCTATTTGAGTGGTACACTCGTCAGCATATAGATGCACTCCTAGTGCACTACCGATTCTACTTAGAGAATCTGCACCCCAACAGTTCAATGGGAGGTTAGGCAATTTATCCCATAGGGGAATGGTCTGGAGAATCTCAACAGTGAAATTGAATTCTGCACACCATGGCTTTAGAATGATAGGTCTATTAAAGATAGTGTAGGGCCCTGTCATCATCATTGCATCTATATCATCGGGTGACATGAATTTAACCACGAAATACCCATCATTGTGATAATATACCTTAGGTTTGGCTACAAAATTCCACTGGTTAGCCATGAATCTATCTAAAGCAGCAAAAGTGGGAGCATCTTCTAGAACATATAGCACTAAGGCATGCTGCCATTTTTCATTCTCCTTTTCAATTTCTGCCTTATTCAGCTCAACAATTGTTTGCCCTTCCTTGATAACAGGAGCTATAAAATTCAGAATCATACCTATGGCAGCAAGTCGGTTCCCCGTAAAGAGGCTATTCCATTTCTTTGATTGTTCCTCAATTGGGTTTAGGTCCAGTTTCCTCTGTGCACGCTTTTGCATTTGTTCCTGCTTGGTTTCCTCCATATAAGTTTTACTAGCATCTTCTACTGGATTTATCCTCTGTTCTGGTGCTCTTCGGTCCATATCGATCTTAGATTTATCAGCTAAACTGGATGCCACCAAGGGTTTGGTTGAAGTGCTAGCTTGGTCCCGTGGAGTTGTGCCCAGCTTGATGGCTTCTGTACTTCCTTTATTAGAACCATAGGTGCCTTGATTTGTTGATGTTGCCGTGGATAATGATGGCCAGTTTTCCTTTGGTTGGAGTTTGGTGTGGGTATTCATGGTGGTTTGTGTATAAAGATATTCGAGTATTTGTAGCTTTACTTTGTTGTTCTTAGATCCACTGTTGCTTCTGGTCTTTGAATTTGTTTTTCTTACCTGTTTTCGGCCTCCCCTCGTGGCATTTTCGGTGGGCGCACGATAAGCTAGTCAACGCTATCATGCGCCTGGTGAGCTAAGAGAGAGACTTAAGTGTATTACGTAAGTCTGATTGATAAAGGACCCCTTAAAAAAAAACTTAGACTTGTTTTCCATCGAACCAACTTCTCAAATATCCAATATTCTTTGTAAATGTAGTAATAAAGAGTATGACCTTCAACCAAATAATGAAAAAGTAAATGAATATGTTTCCTTAACGAACTAGACTTGTACAACATATAAAGAAGACTGTGAGCCTGTTTGGGTGGGCTTAAAAGTTGCTTATTTTAAGTGGCTTATAAGTCAAAAAGTGACTTAAAAGCTACTTTTTGAGAAGTTAGGATTTCCTAACTTCTCAAAAAGTGGCTTTTAAGCAACTTATGGCTTTTAAGTTCAAAAATTTTGAGGCTACCAAACATATTTTAATTGGCTTATAAGCTTATAAGTCACTTTTAAGCTCACCCAAACGGGCTCTGTATAGTGTAGACTTCTTGTCCTTTATATGGTGAGTCGTGTGAGTGTCTTATAATTTTTACCAATTTTAATTAATTACTTTCAAATTAAGTCCTAAATATTAGGAAGATAGTAAATGATAATTTAATCTACTGTAAAATCTTTAAATGAAGGTCAAAAAATTCAATCAATATTTCCAAAAGTTTTTCAATATGGAGTAATAGATAGATAGAGTACATCATCGTTACTATGATACATCTTTTAATATTGATCTTTTAATTTTATAGAATAAAAAATTAGTAATAGATAATATTAAAACAATATTAAGCATGGTAACAATTACATAGGATTTAGGAGTATGAAGTAAATTAGCAGCTAATATAGCTATGGAGGACTCGAGATGCTCGGTCCACGTCATCGATCTTCATCTTCCAAAGCGAAAGAAACACAGTTTCCTCCACATCATCGATCCGCACTCACACCTCCCGCAAACCAACCACAACCGTCGATGACACCCCCTAAACCCATCATAACCAACGTCCAAGATCACTTCTTTCCCCTCCACGTCATTAATCCATAACACAACTTTCACTTGAATCTCATCCGTCTATTAAATCAACGGCCACGATTCTTTATTTTGCCGCCTCAATTCCCTTTAAATGCCACTTCCCCATAACTCAAAGATTCATCAAATCTGAAAAACCAAAACACAAACCTTTAAAACATTTCAATTCCAATGGCACGTACAAAGCAAACAGCACGTAAATCAACGGGAGGAAAAGCACCAAGAAAGCAACTAGCAACAAAAGCAGCAAGAAAATCAGCACCAGCAACAGGAGGAGTGAAGAAGCCACATAGATTCAGGCCAGGAACAGTAGCATTAAGGGAAATAAGAAAGTACCAGAAATCAACGGAGCTTTTAATCCGTAAACTCCCATTTCAACGATTGGTTCGTGAAATAGCTCAGGATTTTAAGACGGATTTGAGGTTCCAGAGTTCAGCTGTAGCTGCATTGCAAGAAGCTGCTGAAGCATATTTAGTTGGGTTGTTTGAGGATACCAACTTGTGTGCTATTCATGCTAAGAGAGTTACTATTATGCCTAAGGATATTCAACTTGCTAGGAGAATTAGAGGTGAAAGGGCTTAATTGTAATAATGTTTTAGTGTTGGCTTTTATTGAATCTTTAGGAAATGGAAGATTCTAGAAACGCAATGATGTATTTTTGGGCAATATCAATGTAGAAATGGTTCTTTCTTCCCGTTTGAATGCTATCTTTTTCACTTGTTTAATTTCCTAAACTCAGAAAATATTCAATTTCCAATTAATTTTCTGATTTACTCTGCTGGTACTTGGTTTAGACTTTAGAGCCAATTTATTTCAGATAGTGTTGGATAATCTCGCTTTGAAGGTAAAACACTCTGTAATGGATCTTGAGTTCTTTAAGTAATCTTGATGGGGGTATTGAGTATTGACGGCCTTTTCACAACCTTTGGCGACGTTTTTCAATTATAATGCATTAAGATCATTGATAACCATGATGTTTGTATGGTAACCATTAGGGAATTCATGTAAATTATGTATCAACTTCATTATACAAGAAATGTTTTGTCACTACAATCTCATACTTCTGTTAACCAGTTGCTTGTAAATAATCATATGAAATATTTTTTTTGGGTAATTGTTAATCATCCACAAGGATTTCTTCAGTGCGGACATGTGCTTAAAGCTTCCATCTGAGATTAGTTACAACTTAATAAGATCCAAATTTTGGTGACTATTTTTACAATTATTCACTTGCCTCAAAAAAAGGAAAAAGAAAAAGGAATAAGCTTATGTGAGCTCTTAGTCAGACACTGCAATGTATAACCTTTTTCTTTTTGGTGCTAACGCTAACACTATAGCAACACTCTCTCAGGCCTGAGCATAACTTCACCCAGCAAGTAACAAGCTTTTCTCCCAAAGTTTTTGGGTGGTGCTGGCTCCTGTAGGAATGAAGTTAATTCAGAGATTTTAACTTTTATAGAATTGATGTAGGAGGCATCATCATCGAATATTTGGTTGTCCGTAAAAAGAATGGATGTGACGACTAGCTATGCTAAGGACTTAACGTATATTATATGTATCTCTTTCTCTCAATGAAGACTGTTACTGCACAGATGACACCGGCTCTGTTGTACTTTATCCACTCCGGATTTCCTTGATGATTTCTTTTGCAAGTGACTCATGTTGTCAAGGTAATGAGAGAAAAACCATCCCAACAGAAGTAGCAAACAGAGGAATTGGACCAAAAACCACAGAAGCAACTTAACAGTGAGTTAAGCTTTGTAACAATGCATTTCAATCAAGTTGTACAGCAATAAGAAGCTAGTTAGAAACTTGCTATAACTGATTGATTACCTTTTAAACTATCAAGCAAAATTACTAGGAATGCACTAGGTAGTAATAATCTTTCTGGAATATCATATTTTTCATTTATTTTCTTGTTTGCTTTTCTTCTTCTACAGTTAGAGTGGAATAATTGGTTGTGCTTTCTTGGCTTCTTGCACATTAATTTGGTTAAATACTGTTTCTTGAAAGCAACTTGCCCACTCCATGCATTGCAAAAGGTAACAATTAGGCTTTGAAGGAATTTGTCGTTAACAAGCCTGAGCTAGAATAAACTTCTATAATCTACTCTGTGATCTGATTGCTTTCAACCGTAGTTTAAGTAGCCTCCCATGTCCCTAATTACAGGACCTTTGCAAGCTAGCTGTTGGCATTTGATAATAATGCCTCCTTAGTCTTTCTTGCGATTCTCTGTAGTTAGATTAACGAATTAAACCTCTTTGTTTCAAAGTTAATGAATAAGATCTATATCTAGAAAAACAAATACACCTTTTTTTCAGATAAGCCAGTGGGAGTACCAAATCATTGTTCCTCCAAGCACATGCTCTGGATTTGGAATTTGGTATAGACAAATGGACACTTTTTTATATTACTTCAGATAACCATAGAATAGAATTCATATATTTACCCTTAAGAAGTCTTATATACATGCCTCATTCAATGTTATGATCAAGATCTTGATAGGCTTCAGGGGCACTTATAAGAAATTTCAAGCTTCCCTACTTGATGTTTCCTCAAGTCTCTTGTATGGCTGCTTTCCTTTTGCAGAAGATCGATGTCTATGCAATTGCTTAGTGTTTTTGTCAAGATAATGTAGGAGCAATACCATTCCTACCGATGTACCAAACATGGGAATTGGACCAAAAAACCATAGCAGCAAAGGGGTAGAAAAATAAAGTGCTCTAAGCCCTAGTGACCAGAAATCACCTCCCCTGATCACTGCCAATTCAACATAACTAATCGGTATGTCAGAATCCGGCGTGCTTATTAGGTAACCTGCATGAATATAACACCTTGATGATTGAACGAAGCATGCGAACGCCAACAGGAAGCAGAGTAACAGAGTTATGAACTTGATGGACATGGTTTCAAGTCTTGTGTCACCATATATTAATTCACTGCTGAAAACACTATTATTTGCCATCCAAGCTCCAATTAGAAAACTCAGACTTAGTGAAACAGATGCCAAGAATGTTGCTCCACTGAGGCTTGATCCTAGAACACTTAGAGCTGTATCAATCTTCTTTGGATCAGCCTGCAAGATTCCAAATAAATTTGAAACGTTTTAACTTTTATATTTTGATCAGATCACCTAAACATATCCTTAGGAGCACACATAATAAGTGAAATTAGTAACTTGAAAAGTAAGGTAGACAACGCGCTACAATTAAAGTACACTAATGGTATCGCTTTACACTAAACTTGTGTGTCAATTAAACCTAACAATATATTGGTAGTTTAGCACTTACCAGCATAATTTTTTCAACCCAAGCTCTTTTGTCATTGTTTTCAAAGCCCATGACAGTAGTATGAGGAACATAGAGATACCTGTAAAGCAGGTAGAGATGATAACCAAACATGATAATTAGGCCACTTGGGACCAAGAACAAATCAAGGTACTCTTTTTTGAAAGCCATTATTTTTCTTCCCTTCTCTGCGAACAGAATTTTAAAGAAGAGTTGGCCAACTTCAACCATAATTTTACGCTAAATGTTGCTTCAAAGTAAAATAGCATCTTTGTTTGTATACTTAAGCTACCTCTAACCTTACGTAAATGTATAGAAAGCCAACTTGCAAATGTCAAATTCAAGAAGCAACTCATAAATCTAGCTGGACTTCTGATAAGTGAAGTAACAAACATAGGAAACAGTTTGCTAAGAAACATATTTTTATGTTTGGTCTTGCGTGATCCCTCCAATTATTTCATACCCCGTTACCACTTATCGTCTGAAAATAGTAACTAGTCTCTCAGCAATGGTATAAAATATAATTATCGTATGGTAACTGATCGAGCTTTTTGGTTGGATGTTCATTATCGTACAAACTTACATGGTATATGCATTAGAAAAAGCTTTTTGGTTTTTGTGAATGTTTAGATTATACTTAAAGGGAATTGTTTTTGTAAAAATTGAACCTTGGATCAAAAGTTAACTCATGAGTTAAAAGATTGCTCAAGATTTTACATATAAAAAGAACAACTTCTTTGAACAATAATTAATGTGGAAGACTTAACACTACCTGAGCGGCCAGAACTTGAAGTCCATGCAATATTATATTGCCCAACATTTGAAAAACCACAGAAGGAAGAATCAAACTCCAATACCATGTATAGAAAATGGACCTGGGAAGGTTCCAACTCGCATTGCCAAGCTCAACTGGCAAGGGATTGTTTGCTTTGCCCCAAATCTTTTGGGGACTTACGATTTTATATTTGGCTTTAGCATTGATTGATGGAAGAAATGTCTAATTTTTATATTTTATGACGATTTGCTAGGATTAATTAGGAACTCTTTGAACAAAACGGCTATGTTTAATTAGTATAGTTAAAACTACTTGTGAAAATACCCTTGCTAGCTCAATGATGTAAAATATGGCCCCATAGCCACTTTTTTAGAGTGGTAAATAAGTTATATCCCACATTTGTAATGTTTTAGATGAATTGTCACAGTTTTAAAATGCGAAAGGTATTTAAAATAGCCACTCTGATTTTAGTATAAAAAGTTGAGAATTATAGTTAAAAATGTTGAATTTCAAGAATAAAAAATGAGTTTCAAGCTAAAGTTATTGTTTTGTGCTGGAGCTCAAACCTCAGCACAAAAACCTGAGAGTTGTAGTTAAAAGTGCTGAATTTCTAGAAAAAGAAAACCTGAGTTTTGAGCTGTAGTTCGTATTTTTATACTGAATTTCAAGGGAAAAAAATAATTTTGAAAAAAAATTCATATTTCTTATCATGGAGTTTAAAGTCCATCATAAAAAACATGAGATTTTTGTATTTAAAATACTGATTTTCAAGAAAAGAATATTGAGTTTTGAACTAAACTTATTCAAAATCCAGTACAAAATATTAGTATAACTAAAAATACCAATTTTTTCAAGAAAGATAGAACTTTTGGAACTTGTCCTTTTGACCCTCACTTTTCTTCTAATTAAATGACCCTCACTTTTGGAGCTGATGGCATCGCTCCGAGGACTGATAGATTAACCAATAAAGCGCAGTTATGCGACCATTGAGCCCTTTTACCTCCGCCGCACTTTTTAATACCTTAGGTATTTCTTTGATGGCTATGATCTTGACAGGGTTGACTTCTATCCCCCTGTTCGAGACGATAAATCCAAGGATCATACCATGACACTCCGAAGGAATATTTTTCGGGATTGAGCTTCATGCCGAATTTGTCTAGTATGTCGAACGCTATCTCTAAGCGCTTCATGTGATCCTTCACGAGCTCTAATTTGACTGTTGAACCCTCCAAAAAATGCACACAAGTATGCATCGGGAATTATTTTCAACAAAATGGGACTCCAAAGGGCTTCTTTGGAGTCGCCACCTAATTTAAGGATTATTAGGAACCAATTGTTAATTAATGAGTGCATTTCTTCCTTATTTTTAAAGGAAAATAAGTTTCAGAGATTCTAAGTAAGTGGTTCTATTAAATTCGAAAGAAGGTCCCTAGCGGGAGCACTTTCGAAAATTCGCTAAAAGCGGTTAATCCGGCGGTTTTCACGAATTTTAATAAAATAAATAACTTAGAGATTTTAGGAAAAATATAGGATAAATAAAATAGGAAGTAAAATAATAAGTAGATAAATAAATACGTAGATAATAAATACATAAATAAATTATAAAATATTTAATAAAATAAGTAAATTGATAAATAAATAATTTAAATATAAATAATGATAAAAATGGTACAATTTTAATTAAATTTTGATTTGCACTCATTAATGCACAAATGATTCTTAACATTCATAAAATAATTGGCGATTCGCAAAGAAATGATACAAGGCATTCAACAGGCAATTTAAATGATTTATAATAATTATTCACAATTCAAATACAATTTCTATCCTACAGGGCTTCTAGTCCGGTCTACAGGGATCCTATACATGGATTTCTATAGGAACGGGGAAAGAAGGGTAAAGAAAGTAGAACCCAAAAATAGCAACTCGCAAAACGAGTCTTGAATAGCAATTTGTCTATTTGAGACCCGAACTTGACCCCAAAACGACTCCAATGTAAATTAGAAATCCCAATGTCAAGTTTTAACCAACTCGATCCCAAATGTGTTTATGCAAAAGAAAGGGAGATAAGAGTTAATATGTATGAAATTTAAACAAGACTAAGAGATACAAAACTGTATTTAACAATGGGAGTCTAGCACTTGGCATATATAAGAAAATATTCCTGGAAAGAGATTAGCACAAAATAAGCGCGTGCAAGTAGTACAAATTAATAACAGTGAGTTTATTAGTTCTATAAGAAACAAATGGGTGCACAATAAAAATAAACACATTCTGCAATTTATGTAATTGAGCCATTTATATTTGCCAAAACTTTGAACACGCTTAAAGCCTAAGACAATAACAGAGCATCGCATAAACATCAAGCAAACAAACTATGAAGCTCTCACCAATGAAGGAATGGAAACTGACCGATCCAATTAATCAATAAAAATTATTATCAAATTTATGTTGACTCCACAAGCTTACGATGGCAAAATTGTCCAATCAACAAATCAATTTAATATTAAAACAATACTAGTTATTCCAACCAGTGACATATCAGTAATGACAAATGGGGTTCATTTATTAAATACCATATAACCAAGAAACAAACTTAAGATCTGAATTCATATTTGAAATGGGCAACGCAGTGAAGGAATATAACCAGTTAATATCTTAAACTAACCTGATCGTCAGTTAACCTCTCTTACCAGCTTTAAGTTAAAGAAACATAACAGGAAATAAACGTCCACTCAAACTAATTAATGTCATACCGGTGCGAACACAATAACCATCAGACCTCTTTAAATCAACTAGAATAGGAAGAAGTAAACACAGGAGCAACAGGCATGACAGACTCACTCCTTGAAGCATTACAGACAAAATTTATCACTGCATAAGCTCTTAGAATCAGCTACTACACAACCAAATTTTAACAACATTCATGACATCAGAATCAAACAAGAAAATGAACTAGAAATGAAGGAGAACAAGAAACTTAGGGCTTTCATTACATCCTGGCATAGTCATACAATGAACTGGGCACAAACTAAATGAGGACTGAACTATAAGACTTCTAACCTACTTCTAAGATCTAGATTTGAACTTAGAATTAACAGTAACAGGAGGACCAAACTGAAGCCTTTCTTAGACACATTATCTTACTCCCATCACTCAAACACAAGCAAAAGACAATAAATGCACAAATGAAAGGACACCAGATCCTCTCGACTAACTTAGACATCAGATCTAGCCTAATCAACTACACACACAGAAGCCTTTCCAATACTAAGACTACTCCCTGACCTTACTGCACCTGCACAGCCCTTTACCTCCTTCCTAAGACCAGATTCAGCTACTCTTGAACACCCCCTCACCATCATATACTCTCTCGCTCACACCCAAAACTGCCTGGACTTCCTCAACTCACTAAAGCAACTCAAGGACAACATAGCACACTCACACAAACCTTCTAGAACTACTACTATACCTGCAAACACACCAGACCTAACTCCTCTACTTCTGAACACCTGCACTGCTCAACTCACAGGCCTCCCTGAAACAACTTAAACAACCAGGGATCCCTCTCTGACTTCAAACACTTGCATACTACTCCCTTGACTCCTACACACATCCACATACCCCTGAACTCCCTCATTTATACCTGCACACACTTGACTACCCAAAGCCTTCACAAACACCCCCAAAACCACCTTAGACAACATGAACAACCAAAACCTATCTCACTAAACCACCAGGAACACCCTCATTGCCCGAACTACCACCTACTACTACTAAACCAAACTACAGCACTCACCATGACTAGAAAACTAACTCCATATACCAAGAACTTCAACCACAAACAAAAATCAAAACAAGGAAACATCAGCTACCATTGAAGCTCCAAACAACTCAGCATCAAGACCAACTGACTCACATATTTATCAGAAAAAACAAAGATATTTCTTTACTCGCTAGTCATAAGCATATAGAGTAGATTTCAAAAACAAGCATACAAGAATATTCAGAACTAAAGAAACAAAAACTAAAAATAAGAAGGGAGAAGGATTATTACTTGCTGCGATGCAGTGAACTAGGAGCGAGGATTCGAAGAAAACGATTCGAACAAACGACGAACAAAGTCGACGACTTCAAAAGCGAAGCGACAACATAATGCTTAAACAAGAATTAGACCAATGCCTTTTTATATTTTAAATGTGCTAGTATTTTAGCTGCTGCTGCTGCTGCTTCCCCTAATATTAAAAAAACCTAGAACCCCCTAAATAATGAGAAAGAGATCAATATATACCTGGAAACTTAGGGTTTAGACTCTTCAAATTTCCCAAACGATCCTTACACGCTTTTCACATTTTCTTTGGAAACAAGGGTGGAAATGGTATATTCCTCTCGAATTGTACCATTTTCACCTTTTTGTCCAAAAGATTTGCTCGTTTGAATTATTTGTGGCTCGGATTGAAACTTGAGTTCAAAATGAACGATGGAGATTGATTGAGTTCGTACTGGCAGGGATGATGTGGAGATGGGGGGACCAGTGGTTTTGGCGGATTGTGAGAAGAGGGGGAAATTGAAAGGGAAAATTTAGGAACCGGGTCTAGGGCTTGAGACGGGCTGGGGAAAGAGAATCGGGTAAGGGGAAAAACTGAGTATGCGTGTGTATGTTGAAATGCTGATATATGTATTATTTGCAGGGGTAGTCTGATTTTAAAGGCTAGGAGCAGGTTTAGCCTCTTTTAGGCTTAATTAGGAATTGAAAGGGGGGTTGCACGGGTGGGATAGAAATCAGGCTACCAAACAAGGACCGGCTTACTTACTTCTCGAGCGATAGTTCCACGATCCCGACCAGCAAATGCCTTGCAATTTCGGCTCCTTTTCTTCAAAATTAATCAATTCGCGTTTGAGTTTTAAAACTAGCCTTATTAGAAAATAATTAGACAGTAATTTGAAAATTTCGGGACAAATTGGGTGTCAACAGCTGCCCCTCTTTACTCAGAAAAGGATGAAAGAGTTTTCAGGGTAAAGAAGTTGACGGGAAACCAATTTTGTCCCTATAAAACCAAGACTTTTGATTCCAAGGACCAAAAGGCGAGGCTTACAGACACGGCCGAACTCCGGTTTCCGAGTTACCTACATATCTCGGGCTGAAAGAGAATCAGGCCATATGTAGTTCAATGACACTTAGATATGGGGATTTGCACGATTGACAGAAATAGACGCACGAATAGGAAAGAATTCAAACTGACGTCCTAATCTGAAACAAAAGATTAGGATAGAATTTGCTTGTTCGAGTGCGATTCTTCAGATCCTCGTTGACGAGTCTAGCTCATATCAATGATTGCCCCAGTTCACTGCTAAGAAAGAGTTCCACGTTATGCTCTAAATGCTGCTGCAGTGTTGCTAAAATCCTGTAATAAACTTGACAAAACGGTAAGCGAGTAATTGCTAATAAGACTTTGATAATTGAAATAAAGAATAAAATAAAGGGATCACATAAAACTGTAAATGCGGGTTGCGATATCATCAATAAGTTCTTCTTTCGATCAACCGACGAGGCGCTCCGCCTGGGGAACCTCTAGGCTGATCATTATTCTGAAACAGTAAAGTAAAACAATAAGTAAAGCGAGTACGAATTGCAGAATATAAGGCTGTTACAAAATAAGTCGACTAACGAGACATAATGCCTCAAGTTGACTTGGCTAATCTATAACCTACGCAGGTACCATAACGTTTATTTATAAGGCGAACGAGCCTAAAACGCTCAATTATTAGGCGAACGAGCCTAAAACGTTCAATTATAAGGCGAACGAGCCTAGAACGTTCAATTATAAGGCGAACGAGCCTAAACCATAAGGCAAGCAAATGAGGCAAAACGCATTAAAACAGGTACTTCTTTAGACTTAGAAATATCTGCAAATCAGTAAATGGAATTTTAGTAAACGTTCCCATAAAGCGAAATAGAAATGAAACGGATAGGCTTAACAATTTGCAAGGAATATAGGAAATACAAATGCTGCCTTTCAGCAATAAACCATGATAAAGCATAATACTTTAGATCATGAAGAGGTAGTCTACAATGCAATCTCGGAATGTGCTCCATTCAATTGATAAAGCAATGATGCTAGCGCAACTTGAAAACCTGCATATCCCATTTACGGGCGGGTTAACCCGAATTGTTCATTTATAAGGTGAACAGGCCCAAAATATTCATTTATAAGGCGAACGAGCCTTAAATGTTTCAAGTATAAGGTGAACGAGCCTAAAACGTTCATTTATAAGGCGAACGAGCCCAGAAGTGCGTAAGATAAAGCGAAAACACAAAACTCATTAAAGTGGGTACTTCTTCAAATTTAGCAATATTTGCAAATCACCAAATGAAATTTTAGTAAGTGTTCTCATAGTGGGATAGAAATGAAACTGATATTTTAGCAATTCGCAAGAATTATAGGATAAAGAAATGCTGCTTTTCGGCAATAAACTATGATAAAGCATAAAGCTTTAATGATCTAGTGGCAGTTTGCGATTCAATATTGAATTGTGCTCCAATCACTTGACAAAGCAAATGAGACGTCCAGTCTTGAAGCATCCAATGTTCCAAAGTGACTTGAAGTAATTCTGCATATCCGATTTACGGGTGGATGGACCCGGATCATTCATTTATGAGGCAAACAGGTCTAAAACATTCAATTATAAGGCGAACGAGCCCAAAACATTCAATTATAAGGCAAACGAGCCTAAGACGTTCATTTATAAGGCGAACGAGCCTAAAATATCCAATTATAAGGCGGACGAGCCTAAAACATTCATTTATAAGGCGAACGAACCTACATTTGATCGTAACCTGCAAAATAAAATTGCAAATTGGATTAATTAAGGTAAGATAATGCAAAACAAATAAGCTAAGCTAGGTCGCGTTGCTTATATTGATAGTGCTGCAAAACGTTGAATGCTGCCTTCGATCTATATTGAAACCGATATCCAATTCCTGCAAAATTTAGAGTAAATGCGTTGAAAAACGAGTGAATAATAAAGCAAAGGCTATAATGAAAAAGAAAGAAATAGATTGGCACTGTATATGCGACAAGGCGAATAATCTCCGAGAAACTGATGGTTGCTAGTTCTCCTCTTTCTTCCATTTTGTGGAATTCCTGCACTCAAAGAAAAATCGTTAGTTTTTTTAGGGTGGGGGGAGCGTTTGATTTACGCTGACTTGGTCTTGAACTTGTAGCTCCTGCTGCTTCCTTGTCTTCATTGGACTTGAATTTGAGAATTGCGTTAAGAAACTTGGCTCATGAACTCAAATAGCGAAGACTTTTGAAAAATAGAGGCAAGATAAAATATTTTAATACAATATAGCAAGTAAAATAAGCATGCAAATGAAGTCAAGGATGCATTTTGAAAATTTTTCCTTGACTTAAACATTTAACATATTTTAAAACAAACTGAACGTCCTTCGTTTTAGACTTTGCACTATTCGCTTAGCCAATTCTCGGGATTTTGCCAATTCATCTTTTGATAACCGATAGTGTTTGTTGCAAAATTCTGCCCCAGTTATAATTATTTAAATTATCCACTTGCCTTGCAAAAAATTTGCCCCAGTTATGATCTTCTAAATCTTCAACTTACTTTGCAAAAATTGCCCCAGTTGTGAATTTCGAAACTTCAAATTACTTTGAAAAGCTGCCCCAGTTGAAGTTCTAACAGTATTGATATCCAAAAAGTGCAAAAAGATAACTTTACCGCATCATTCTCAAATTGTTCAATTGTTTCGTTATGTCACAAGCAAAGTCTTGGCAGGTTTACCAATTTTAATTTGAAACATAAATAAATATAATCGAAAGCGTCAATAATACAATAAGAATGCGATGTATTTTATTTCAACTTTCATAAAATTTAAAAAGAGTTGATTTACATAATCATAAGCTTTAAAATACAATGCAATTCAGGGCCTCAATCTGAATTAAAATTGAAAACATGCTATTAAGTTCAATCGTCAAGTTCTTTTCAAACAACGCCACTATCATGCTTTCACTGTCTAGTATTCCCCCTACATGTATATTTATTAGGATTCGCTGCTTGTATTCATTTCAAGATATGGTACAAAGCTACAAGGCTGTGTAAATGGCCATCCAAGGGTTTTTGCTTCTCCTTTACTTTTTATGTGGCTGCATCATATGCTAAAAATAAAGGTCATTGTATTTAAATGCTAAAACAGAACTTAGTTTGCAGTGTCTAATGGTTTTAAATGTTACATGATATTGGCATCTACACATAATTTGGTGATTTAATGACGAGATTAACTCCTAGTCAACTAAAAACAAATGCAAAACAGTTTTCGTACTTAAACTACTTTAGAAAAATGATTTTCTTTAGAACAAAGGCTGTATGTGTGCTCACTGCTTGAAATTGAACTGTTTGTGTAAAATTGGAATGCCCTCTTCTTTGCGTAATTAAGGCAGGCCCAAAAACATTTTCAAATCAGGCCCTTATCTGTGTGAAAATGATTTTAAAACTTATTTCAACCTCTTATACACTAATCTAATAGTGTATAGGGGGGATATAAGCATTAAGGGTCAATTATACCACTATTATATGTATTTTCTTAAAATATGTCACTTAACACTTCATGTATTTGCATGTTTATATGTATATTTACGTGTGGCAGCCCCTTATTTGCATTTATGTACCTTTTTTGCAAGACCCATTTTCCAAAAAAGCCTACCTATTTATATATATTTCAAAACCGACCCCTTAAATCAAATAGCCATTAAGGTTAGGTCTTGAAAATTAATGACAAGTCACACTGACTCTAAATGACTATCATTTTATTTCAAAAACAACCTCTATTTGGTTTTTGAAAAAATCTGAAATCATTTTTAAAAACTATCTATTTTTGCAAAATTAACTCGTCTGCTAGGACTGCAAAACTATGCTGCTTTTAAATGTCCCTTTGCATATTTGACCATTTTTCGATTAGGCATTTGTAATAGAGGCCAAAAATGCGAGTAGGCGTGAAATGTAGGCCGTGCTTGTAAAATATACAGCCCAAGTCTTATATATGCTGCCTAAACTTGACATATTTTGCATAAATAGATTTAACTCTTTAATTAATTGTGAATTTGACCTCTTTTAAGATAGTACTATATTTTGTGAACATGATAATGTTTTATAGCTTATTAGACATCCCAAAATAGAAACTCGGGGGGAACCACTTTTCGTAGGGCTTGGGGAAGTGCCTAACACCTTCTTCCCCGAGTCACTTGGACTTCTTACCCTTGAATCTTTGAGACTAGTCCTGTTTAATAAAAGACCCGACCATAGACACTTAGATGACCAAATACGCCTTAGAAATTCATATTAGGTGGCGACTCCAATCTTTACTTTCACTTAGAAAATTTAGTGTGAAACCCGACTTTAAACTTAACTCGAAACGAGTCAAGATTCAAATGTTCTCAATTCTGCTAAATTCTTCCATTTTCTAACCTAAAAGACAAAATAGGAGACAAAATTCTAAATCTGATTATGCTCAAAACATGGCTAGGACTGAGGATTCGTTATCACATGGCACATAACATGCATTGTCGTTGGGTTTCAAGAACCCACTGACATAAGGGCAGTTTCCTAACTATGGAGGCGGTACCAAGGACCGGGTCCAGACTAAGGTGTAACTGCATGCATGCTCCTAAAGCTCCGTCTAATAGTGGGTTAACGGTTGAGGCTAACAGGTGAGTGGCAAGCGGCCTCGCAGTCGAATTACTCCCACGACAACCGCCGGTGTACCAACTCGTCAAAAGGGTTCTTTAGTGGAAGAAAGTGCGGGTACGCATGAGCGTACCTCACAGTTATTTGGGGTGAAAATGCAAGAGGTTCCCAGAGTGGGAGAATTATGAACGGAATGCCAGTTTATATATGTGCACAAATAATGGTGTAGTGACATGCTTTCGTGACACAAAACAATCAATTAGATATAATCATCCTAGTTTCAACAATAATTAAATAAGCTATGCATACTAATATCGGCATATAATTCAAACAATATAAACAAACAAATTCGTAAAAGCCTTTTGGTTAGAACCATCAAATGCTATCCCCAGCGGAGTCGCCACGCTGTTGAATCCTCCAAAAAATGCACACAAGTATGCATCGGGAATTATTTTCAACAAAATGGGACTCCAAAGGGCTTCTTTGGAGTCGCCACCTAATTTAAGGATTATTAGGAACCAATTGTTAATTAATGAGTGCATTTCTTCCTTATTTTTAAAGGAAAATAAGTTTCAGAGATTCTGAGTAAGTGATTCTATTAAATTCGAAAGAAGATCCCTAGCGGGAGCACTTTCGAAAATCCGCTAAAAGCGGTTAATCCGGCGGTTTTCACGAATTTTAATAAAATAAATAACTTAGAGATTTTAGGAAAAATATAGGATAAATAAAATAGGAAGTAAAATAATAAGTAGATAAATAAATACGTAGATAATAAATACATAAATAAATTCTAAAATATTTAATAAATAAGTAAATTGATAAATAAATAATTTAAATATAAATAATGATAAAAATGGTACAATTTTAATTAAATTTTGATTTGCACTCATTAATGCACAAATGATTCTTAACATTCATAAAATAATTGGCGATTCGCAAAGAAATGATACAAGGCATTCACAAGGCAATTTAAATGATTTATAATAATTATTCACAATTCAAATACAATTT
Organism: Petunia secreta; assembly: GCA_029990175.1. Classification (NCBI taxonomy): domain Eukaryota; kingdom Viridiplantae; phylum Streptophyta; class Magnoliopsida; order Solanales; family Solanaceae; genus Petunia; species Petunia secreta. The sequence continues at coordinate 368,505 of JARKIP010000131.1, forward strand.
CTATCCTACAGGGCTTCTAGTCCGGTCTATAGGGATCCCAAATGTGTTTATGCAAAAGAAAGGGAGATAAGAGTTAATATGTATGAAATTTAAACAAGACTAAGAGATACAAAACTGTATTTAACAATGGGAGTCTAGCACTTGGCATATATAAGGAAATATTCCTGGAAAGAGATTAGCACAAAATAAGCGCGTGCAAGTAGTACAAATTAATAACAGTGAGTTTATTAGTTCTATAAGAAACAAATGGGTGCACAATAAAAATAAACACATTCTGCAATTTATGTAATTGAGCCATTTATATTTACCAAAACTTTGAACACGCTTAAAGCCTAAGACAATAACAGAGCATCGCATAAACATCAAGCAAACAAACTATGAAGCTCTCACCAATGAAGGAATGGAAACTGACCGATCCAATTAATCAACAAAAATTATTATCAAATTTATGTTGACTTCACAAGCTTACGATGGCAAAATTGTCCAATCAACAAATCAATTTAATATTAAAACAATACTAGTTATTCCAACCAGTGACATATCAGTAATGACAAATGGGGTTCATTTATTAAATACCATATAACCAAGAAACAAACTTAAGATCTGAATTCATATTTGAAATGGGCACCGCAATGAAGGGATATAACCAGTTAATATCTTAAACTAACCTGATCGTCAGTTAACCTCTCTTACCAGCTTTAAGTTAAAGAAACATAACAGAAAATAAACGTCCACTCAAATTGATTAATGTCATACCGGTGCGAACACAATAACCATCAGACCTCTTTAAATCAACTAGAATAGGAAGAAGTAAACACAGGAGCAACAGGCATGACAGACTCACTCCTTGAAGCATTACAGACAAAATTTATCACTGCATAAGCTCTTAGAATCAGCTACTACACAACCAAATTTTACCAACATTCATGACATCAGAATCAAACAAGAAAATGCACTAGAATTGAAGGAGAACAAGAAACTTAGGGCTTTCATTACATCCTGGCATAGTCATACAATGAACTGGGCACAAACTAAATGAGGACTGAACTATAAGACTTCTATCCTACTTCTAAGATCTAGATTTGAACTTAGAATTAACAGTAACAGGAGGACCAAACTGAAGCCTTTCTTAGACACATTATCTTACTCCCATCACTCACACACAAGCAAAAGACAATAAATGCACAAATGAAAGGACACCAGATCCTCTCGACTAACTTAGACATCAGATCTAGCCTAATCAACTACACACACAGAAGCCTTTCCAATACTAAGACTACTCCCTGACCTTACTGCACCTGCACAGCCCTTTACCTCCTTCCTAAGACCAGATTCAGCTACTCTTGAACACCCCCTCACCATCATATACTCTCTCGCTCACACCCAAAACTGCCTGGACTTCCTCAACTCACTAAAGCAACTCCAGGACAACATAGCACACTCACACAAACCTTCTAGAACTACTACTATACCTGCAAACACACCAGACCTAACTCCTCTACTTCTGAACACCTGCACTGCTCAACTCACAGGCCTCCCTGAAACAACTTAAACAACCAGGGATCCCTCTCTGACTTCAAACACTTGCATACTACTCCCTTGACTCCTACACACATCCACATACCCCTGAACTCCCTCATTTATACCTGCACACACTTGACTACCCAAAGCCTTCACAAACACCCCCAAAACCACCTTAGACAACATGAACAACCAAAACCTATCTCACTAAACCACCAGGAACACCCTCATTGCCCGAACTACCACCTACTACTACTAAACCAAACTACAGCACTCACCATGACTAGAAAACTAACTCCATATACCAAGAACTTCAACCACAAACAAAAATCAAAACAAGGAAACATCAGCTACCATTGAAGCTCCAAACAACTCAGCATCAAGACCAACTGACTCACATATTTATCAGAAAAAACAAAGATATTTCTTTACTCGCTAGTCATAAGCATATAGAGTAGATTTCAAAAACAAGCATACAAGAATATTCAGAACTAAAGAAACAAAAACTAAAAATAAGAAGGGAGAAGGATTATTACTTGCTGCGATGCAGTGAACTAGGAGCGAGGATTCGAAGAAAACGATTCGAACAAACGACGAACAAAGTCGACGACTTCAAAAGCGAAGCGACAACATAATGCTTAAACAAGAATTAGACCAATGCCTTTTTATATTTTAAATGTGCTAGTATTTTAGCTGCTGCTGCTGCTGCTTCCCCTAATATTAAAAAAACCTAGAACCCCCTAAATAATGAGAAAGAGATCAATATATACCTGGAAACTTAGGGTTTAGACTCTTCAAATTTCCCAAACGATCCTTACACGCTTTTCACATTTTCTTTGGAAACAAGGGTGGAAATGGTATATTCCTCTCGAATTGTACCATTTTCACCTTTTTCTCCAAAAGATTTGCTCGTTTGAATTATTTGTGGCTCGGATTCAAACTTGAGTTCAAAATGAACGATGGAGATTGATTGAGTTCGTACTGGCAGGGATGATGTGGAGATGGGGGGACCAGTGGTTTTGGCGGATTGTGAGAAAAGGGGGAAATTGAAAGGGAAAATTTAGGAACCGGGTCTAGGGCTTGAGACGGGTTGGGGAAAGAGAATCGGGTAAGGGGAAAAACTGAGTATGCGTGTGTATGTTGAAATGCTGATATATGTATTATTTGCAGGGGTAGTCTGATTTTAAAGGCTAGGAGCAGGTTTAGCCTCTTTTAGGCTTAATTAGGAATTGAAAGGGGGGTTGCACGGGTGGGATAGAAATCAGGCTACCAAACAAGGACCGACTTACTTACTTCTCGAGCGATAGTTCCACGATCCCGACCAGCAAATGCCTTGCAATTTCGGCTCCTTTTCTTCAAAATTAATCAATTCGCGTTTGAGTTTTAAAACTAGCCTTATTAGAAAATAATTAGACATTAATTTGAAAATTGCGGGACAAAATTGGGTGTCAACATTGACTACCATATCGTTGATGTAAACTTACATAGTCTTGCCAATTTGATTCTTGAATATTAGGTTCTCTAGCCTCTGATAAGTAGTATTAGCATTCTTTAACCCAAAAGGCATCATTCGGTAGCAATAAGTCCTTCTGTCCGTAATGAAAGAGATTTTTTCTTGATCATCCAAATTCATTAGGATTTGATTATATTGTGAGTATGCATCAAGAAAGCTGATAGTTTTGTGCCCTTCCGTTGAATCAATGAGTTGATCGATGTTGAGCAGTGGGAAATAGTCTTTTGGGCACGCCTTGTTTAGATCAGTAAAGTCAATGCACATCCTCCATATGTCGTTCTTCTTCAGGACGACCGCCACGTTAGATAGCCAGTCCGAGTAGTGGACTTCATGAATGGATTCGTTGTTTAACAACTTCTCTACCTCTTCATGGACTGTTTGCCCCTTTTCTTGACTAATCGACCATTTCTTTTTCTTGACTGGCTTGAATTCTGGATCAAAATTCAGCTTATGCGTAATCACCTGAGTGAATGTCTCTAGCATGTTGGTATGCATCCATACAAAGGTGCTCACTCGGGCATGCAGCAAGCTGGTGAATTTTTTTTGGCTTCTATCGAAAGTTTGGCTCCAACATAGAATTTCTTGTCCGAAGACTTCTTGTCGAAGAACAATGGATATAGGTCGTCTACTGAGGCCTTGGTGGCTTCTTCCTCTCTGTCCAGGTCTCATATTATGGCGGATGATTCCCGAGGGGTCTCGCTCTCATGCTTTTCTGACTCAAACGGCACGTCCATTGCTAAGGAAGGCCCGAGTAACTTGTCCATCACCCTCCGCTGATTCTTTACTTCCTTTTTTACTTTGTATGTGACGGCAGCCATACAACAACTTTTGGACAACTTATGCTCTCCTTGTATCTCTCTCACCTCCTACGGTGTCGGGTACTTGAGAACTTGATGAAGTGTTGAGGTACCGCCCTTACTTCATGTATCCAGAGCCTTCCCAAAATGATATTGTACGAGAGATCTCATGCCATCACCTGGAAGGACGTAGCTTCGACACTCTTGGGATGAGAATCGGGAGAACTATTTCTTCTACAGAACTTTCGCTCGAGCTGTTAAAGCTAGTTATTGTGTATGGGCTTGGGACTATCTACTGTTGTAGCTCCATACTGTATATAACTTTCCATCGGATGATGTTCGCAGCGCCCCCTGGGTCCACCAGTACTCGCTTAATTTGGGTGTCGAGTACCTTAAGAGTTAAGGCGTCGTGATGTAGGTAGAAGAGTTCTCTTCCATCATTGCAGCCGAATTTGATCGCATTGATGCGAGGTTTCTTCTTCACTTTCCCACGTGCTTCACAAACCATCACTGTTTTGGCCTTCTCTATATCGACCCCTGGTCCTCCGAAAATTGTATTGACACTTTGCTTGTTCTTCTAATCTGAAACGATCGTTCTCCTTATTCTATAAGAAAGTCTTTGAGGTGTCCCTCTCTCAATAAGTGGGCTATCTCGAGCATGAGTGCTTTGCAGTTGACGGTATCATGGCAGTTGCTCCAGTGAAATTCACAATAGGCTGACGAACTCTTGCCAGAAATATTCCTGATGGTAGGAGGCCAGTGTACTCAAGGGCCTAGTCTGCCAAAGTGATTTGTGACAAGCTCTACCGCGCTCACCCATGGCCCAAAGTCTCTGAAGTTCTATGGCTCAGATCTTTTCTCCTGGGAAGTTGCTCATCGGGCATCATTTCGCTTGTCAGAATTCTCAAGGGATCCGTGACATGTTCCGGTTAAGGATGAGGGCTCACAATTACCCTAGTCAATTGTAGGGATAGAACACGGGGACTAGCGTGAGACTTGAAATAGTCGAATTTTGCTTGAGGTCTATGAGGTTAGTGAGTTAATCCTATAATTGAGGTATAATTGAAACTATTGTAAAATAAGAGTAATAGCAAGGTAAAATTAAAACGATCTGAGAAAATACTAGGATACTAACTTCTCCTAGCCCTCTAACCAAGTGGATATAGTTTAAAGCTTCTTCACACCAAGTTCACCCAATGGATCTTGCTCGCATTTACTCAACTCACCCCCTAGGTGAGAGTCAAGACTACCAACTATTGTCCTCTCGGTGCTAAGAGTTGATGCATTAAGCACTAGAAACTAGTCCCAAGTAACGTATCTCCATCTCGGTGTTCAACCCGTTAACCCGGGGTAAATGCAATATACTTACCCTCGTTACCCCATCACTACACTTTCCATTCCTAGATTTACCCTCTCAGTGCAAATCTAGTACTTGTTGGGCTCAACTGGAGTTATACACCTCAAGTTGTTGTAATGTAATCAAAGGTAGTGAAATGGGGGTATTCCTAGGTGCTTAGAAGCTTATTATGCTATACCCATTCGATTATTGGACTAGGATTTCGTTAAAACCCTAATTGATGATTTAACTACTCATATTAAGTAATGATTCAAGACTTAATAGTAATAAAATGTGCATTCAAATAGTAAAATAGTAAAGATTCTTACACAAAATGATGTCGTTCTTCATAATACAAGAAAGCTTGACTAAGGGTTAATGGTGTTTTGTCCTTATCTTGCCTCTCAAGTAATGTAAAATGTAAGATTCTCTCAAAAACCTAATTCTAGCTATATATAATATTTGCAAAAATTAATTACAAAAATTCCATTTTCAGGTTGGGCGGGGCCCTTTTGCAAAAGGGCTGAGTTCCGATGCTGAATTGACAAAAGAGCTGACGCCTTTTTCTGGGTTTGTATGAGAGGGCGGCCACACTTTATTGGGCGACCGTCTTTTCTTCTTTTGCAAGAGAGGGTTGCACAACATAGCAATGTGCGGTAGCATCTTCTTCACATCATCTTTTCCTTGCAAAGTGCCTCGGGCGCCCGCCCTTAGTATGGGCGGTCGCATCTTCTTCTTCAGCAGCTTTTCCTTGCACAATGCCATGGGCGCCCGTCCTAAGCATGGGCAGTTGCATATTTACCATTCTTGCAGAGTTTCAGCTTTCTTGCAAAGGGTTTGGGCCTCTTAAGTGCCCAGTTGGATACTCAGTAGATATGCACCTCCAGAGAAGGGGCAGTGTTTCTGCAACTTCTTGAATTTGATCACTTTTTTGGGTAATCATGCTCTTTTGGTTTCTTCCTTTCCTTATAGGGTTTAATACCTGAAACCAAGCAAAATGCATCAATCTTTCCTATAAATTGGTTATTTTGGATCCAAAGACAAAATTTTAAGCGAGTTAAAGTAAGCAAAATTCTCACGCATCAATCCGCCTAATATTGCGTCCTGCCCTTCGTCCTTCTTCCAGCATCGTTTGCACGCTTGGACTTTTCAGGCGTTATCATCGGGTGTCTAGGATGGTTCTGGCTCGATCTGGAGCTTGCCGTTGTATCTCCGGTACAGTGCATCCCAGCTTGTCACCGAATGCCTGAAGACTCCATTACAATTCCTGTGTGGTCAATGAACCTTGAGGGTTCAAACTCTTACCGAAACCCACGATAGCTATCTTGTTGGGCACCGGTGGGAGATCCATCCGCTCTCTCTGAAACCTTTCCATATAATCCTTCAGTAGCTCACCTTCATGCTGGCGGATTTCGAAGATGTCCTCCATTTGTTTCTCTCGTTTTCGGACACCGGAGAACAACTTCTTGAAGAGATCCAGCATCTTAGTGAATGACTCGATTGACCCTATAGGCAGTTGAGGGTACCAACTGAGGACCTCATTTGTCAGGGTTGAACCGAACCTCTTTACTAAGGCAGACTGAGTTTCTTCTTCTGTGATCTCATTTTTCTTGACAGCCGTATAGTATGCGGCTATGTCCTCGTCGGGATCAGTGGTTCTGCCATACTTAAGGTTATCCGGCAAGCGGAAGTGCTGAGGTACGTGGATCGGTACATCACTCACCTTGTACGTATGTTTGAAGAACTTCTGCTCGTTGACGGCGGTAACCTAGGGTGGAGCTCCCGATACATTACTAATCCGGTAGTGGATCACCTTCAACTTCTTGAGTATGTCCTGGATAATAGGTGTTCCTTCGAGCCCTGGATTGTTTGCCTCTATTGAACTCCCTAGAGCTGGCTCCATGTTGATCTTTCATTTGGGGACAGAAGTCGGGGAATTACCCACAGGCTCGAATCCTTGTGGGAATGCTGGACTCAGGAATGAACTGGCAAAGATACAATACAATGACTATAGGCCATGCACCTGTTTACTCAAGGTGGTGATACTAGTTAACCGTAACTAGAAAACTGTAAACTTAAGGCAGTGGGATGTATACCTTATAGCCCTGAGCCATGCCTAGTGAGCAGCCATGGCTATGAGGCAGGCGCATGTCTTCAGTGCTCGGTGACTTGTAGAGTAAGTCTAGTCTCTGCCAGCTAATCTCGTATCTCCGTAATTGTAGGTGGCATATTTTTACTCACACAATACTTTAGTTATTGGATGACAACTAATTGACCTTTTGGGTTGGGTGTTCATTAGCATACACCAGACATGAATTTTGCATCGGCAAGAAGTTCGGTTTTCGTGAATGTTTAGATTAAACTTAAACAGAATTGTTTTTATAATTTTACATTGGAACTAACTCATCCTAAAAACTAACTCATGTGGTAAGATTTACTCAAAATTTTATATAAGAAGACAACTCATTTGCATAACTAGTATGGAATACTTAAAAACTTCGAGAGCCATAAACTTAAAGCACGTATAATAATTTAATATGTTTGTCCAATATTTGGTAAACTCGAAAAAAGGAAAAGGTTGGATACTATGTCTAGAAAACAAACCTCACGGTTATTTCAATTTTGAATTTTGATTGGAAATCGCATTGCTTATTATCTGCTCTGTCCAACCTTTCCCCGACCTTTGAGACTTCATTATTTACACTGGGCTTTAAACAACTCCTTATAAAGGCCATTTACATGATTACATAAACTTAGAAGTTATTTTACACAAAAATATCAATACCACATCATTTTCAAAACGTAATATTTTTTTCTTCAAAATATAGCAAATATACATAAAAAGGTGGAAACAAAACCTAGATCCTCTTTTTTCCTCCACACTGCCCCCATTGCTGCCAACCCCTCTGCCCCATGCTGCCTTCTTCAGCTGACATCCAGCGGTGGAGACCAATTCTTTTTGTTTTTTAAAAATGTTAATAAATGTATGCCAAATATTTCTCCAATGTACATATAATTTATACGATAACCATGCACGTGATATACAATGACATGCATTTATACAATTGATGTATGTTATTGTATATCACTTTATTGTATATCACTTATATGTATACTAATGGCCATTGTCTGTATAGTGTATGTCAAATGTATCACCAGACATACAATAAAAAAATAGTGAACTTTATATTTTTATTAAGTCGAGTGACCATTTGAAATATTTAGTCAAGAAATTAATAGTGGAACTTTTGGTAAATTATTAAGTGAATTAATTAGATTTGGTCTAAGATCATCAACAAAATGATGCGAAGGGAAGTACTTTGCAACTTCAAACAAAACTAACACCAACTTGCAATCCACGTCTTTAACCAAAATTTACTGTGATGATTGAAATGCTCATGGGAAGTGCAGAAACAGCCTATTTTAGGTGAAATAAGTTTTGGAACACTTACAAAAATACCCACAAAACCTAAAATAATTATAGTCACTACCCACTACTTTCAAATATTACCCGACCTAATCACTAAATTATTTACCCACTCTACCCGCCCAGACTTGTATACCATAGTTTATGCAGTATACCATAAAGGTATATACCTATAAGGCATAACAAAGGTATACAGTAATAAATGTCCCTCCAGACTTGTACACAATAATTTATACAGTATACTTTAAAGGTATACACCTATAAGGCATAACAAAGGTATACAATAATAAATGGGTAGGTTGGGTAAATACTTTTAGTTTTATGGGTAGTATAATTTGTAATGGGTATGACTTGTACATACTTTAAATTTTATGGGTATAGAGTGTAAAAATCCCATAAATTTTAGCCAATATTTAAAACACATTTAGTTTTAGACACTCTTTGAACTTATATGCAAACATGAAGGTTTGGAGTTTAACTTCAGACCTTCAGGTCTTAACTTCAAAGCTCCTATGCATAACTTCAAATCTGAAGGTGTGTAGTTCAATTTTAGACCTTCAGGTTTAAAGTTAGGCATGAGATATTTGAAGTCCAATATAGTAGCTAAAATTAAATAATTTTAAAAATTAACAACTACTTAAATGGGATGGGGGAGAAGTGGCCCCTAGCGAAATTTTTACGCTAAAGATCCTAAGGAAGGCTAAGAAAGAGAAAATTTTCCATGGAACTCTGGCAATCACTAATATTTAATTTTTAGCACTCTATGGCTATGTGTTAGAATCTGTTAGGAATTCTTCGAATGATGGCTTTGTTTAAATAGAAGAGTTAAAAGGGGATATTTGTGCAAAGGCCCCGGCTATCTCAATGATTTAGTTGTTTAGAAACTTGTTTTGTCTGATTAAGCTAGACGTATGACCAAAAGCAACCAATTGAAGTTTATCGGATTTAAGTTGTGTCATGTTAATATGGTACTCTAGGCTCTAGCTGGCGAGAGAGATGAATTCAATTCTTTCCATACTTGTACTGTTTGACCAACATGTGGTGAAATGGTTTTACATAAGATGTTAAATTTACAGGTTTGAGTTCAAAATTGTACAATAATTCATATATTTATTAAGCTAAAATTTATAGGTTCGGATGAATTCATAACTTACTCTCTATATTTCAGATACATTAAACACTTTCAGATAAAAAAATTAGTAGACAATGAAGCATGTAGTTTATATGGTTTTTTCCAAGCTCCATTGAATTAGCTCTTTTGTCTCTCATGTTTTGAGTGCACAATTATAATTTATTAATATTAGAATGGTATAGTTGGCATTCTATTAAAACAAAATTTTGGAGGGAAAACAAATGCTTAAAAAGAAGTAGCTACTTATTATAGGAAGTCAGATTAAATGACGAGCGAAGCCCAAAAGCATGGAGCCCATGATGCCATCATACCCCCAAAAAAAGAAATTTCTTCACAAACAAATGAAATTCCTTAGGATATCGTTGTTAAAAATTGACATAGTCAAGCAGTAAAGTTTTGAGTTTATTTTGTACTTAATAAATAATAATAATAAAATAAGAAAAGACATGGAAATAGGAATATGATTATTTGGATTATATGTTGTTCCATTCTCTTATTAGTATTATTATTACTGTTATCATAATTGTTTTCTTATATATAGAGTATAAAATATATAGACATGAGTAGCCTCCCCTGAAGAAGGGTTAGGGATTTTGTTTAGTTGCCCCTAATTATCTGAGATTCGGTTTTTGGGGTTTCCTTTCAACTGCGGTGGGCATTAATCATTATGGATTCCAAGGATGTGAGTAATGAGATGATGAAACCCAAAAGGAAGATGAAGACTCCCTTCCAATTACAAACCCTAGAGAATGCCTATGCTTGTAATCTCTTCTTTCTTCTTGCTTTTGTTTTCTCTGTCTCTATGTTTTGTTGCATCTCTGATGGGATTTGAAAATATATCAACTTTCATGTCTCATTTTTTATCTAATTCATGTGTGATTTCTCACTCTAATTTCTACCTCTGATGTAGTAGTACCAGTGGTTAGCTAGCTAGACTAGTACTATTAATTATCTCAACTTTGATATGCCCATATGTTTATTATTATTATTATGCTATCAATTATTGAAATTTTTATATGATATAGTATTCTGTAATATGCGTAATTGATGTGTGATTTTTCGTGTAATTTCTACTGCATATCTCTGAAATAACAGCAGTGGTTAGCTAGCAAGAGGAATACTATGAAAATAGGCTTTTAAGTATGAAAAAAAAGTAATTTTTTCTTAAGGATAGAGACATAGGCTTAGAGTCAATAGAATCAGTATTCCTTCCTCGCCTTCTTGTGAAAAGCAGAATTTAAGATATGCACGGACAAAATTAGCTGCAAGTTGGGTCGAAGCAATATCAATAGCCTTAAGATTGGAAAGTTGTATTTAAGCCCATGTGCAACAAACTAGCTGGAAGTGGAATGAAGATAATATCCTTTACTCTTTCATTTTCAGCTGGATTGCCCCTTGTTTGGTTGGGCTAACTTAACTTGAACCTGTTCCCTTTAGTTTTTCACCTAGGGAATGTAATCGTATAATTAGAAGTTTTTTGTTTTGACCTACAATTAGAGATTTAGCAGTGGCAGAGCCGCCTCTGTCCAAGAGGTGTCAATTGATACCCGTACACCAAAAAATTATAGTGTGAATAGGTATAATTTTTATGTATATATACTAATATGTCGAACCCCCTTGGTTTGTTCGTGTGTTGCTTCTTTATATTTTGAGTCCCCTTGGTGAAAATTTTGGCTATGCCAATGAGTTAGAGGGGTCATTTTCATGATGAATGTATGATTATGTGTGCAGTGTTTTTGCTTTTGACTTTTGATTTAGATGTAACCGCCTTATTCTGGCGTGTACTTTATGCAGTGGATACGTATCCATCAGATGCAACTGTGGCTGAGCTAGCGGTTAAATTGGGGCTAACTGACCGGCAACTAAAAATGTGGTTTTGTCATAAAAGGTTAAAGGATAAAAAAGATGCAACAGGGGCGGCCGTGATGAGGCCATGTAGTGGTGGACGTGGAACAGGTGGGAGAAAATACTTGGGGGAGTCACCTAGAGAGGATTTGATGGCTGCTGAACCAGCAAGTGATTGTGGCTCAGGGTCAGAGTCAGAGTCGGAATCAAGGTCAGGGTGCAGTCAGTTTGATAATGGGGATGTCAAACCAACGGTGCCCTTCAGATACTATGAATCTAGGAAAGCAATGGAGCGCCGAGTAATTGCTTGTATTGAGGCACAGTTAGGAGAGCCCTTACATAAAGATGGTCCTGCACTTGGGGTGAAGTTTGATGAACTGCCACCTGGTGCATTTGGGGCACATGCTGGTAAATTAGCCTTTTCATGTTATTAGTCCTCTACCAAATTTAAATGTATGTTCGGTATGCACTTGTGGATAATATGCAGTGTTGGAAATGAATAATTTTACAATTTCTTTGTATCCTTCCATAGCCCGAAGCCTCAACTATATCTTTCTGGATGTCATTGCATGTTTAGGTTTATGTTATATTTTTTGAGGAAGATATATATATATATATATACATACACTTTTTTTGTTAAGATGTATTGGTTTTATTTGAAACATAGAGAGAGCAGTTATAAGATTGATCGAAAGCACGCAAGTAGTTCCTATCATTGACTCTCCTACGTCAAATTTCAAATGGCTTCTTTTCTGGATTCTTTTGCTTACTTTTGTTTTCCTTAATTGTTTATGAGCAGTAGTGGCAGAGCATCAGGACCGCTGCAGGAATTCTTTTGAAAGCAAATCCTATGGAGCATATGATACTAAACAAGTCAATGTTAGTTCAGCTCTCCCTCTCTCTGCAGTATGTATATTAGATTTATCAGTGAATTTAAGTTTGCAAGCAGCATTGAGGCGTTTTATAATTGTGAGATCTTCGGCATCCATCCTGTTTCCTGGCTACTTTCTGCCTTGCTCCTTTTCTTCTGTTATTTATGTCTTTTAATGTTCTTGTCCTTTGAAAAAAAATATATAATCAAGAAATCCTCGATGGCCAATTGCGCTCGGTTCAAAACTCGGAGGGTAATGGGCCTGTTAAAAAGAAGTGCATCCAAGAAGGTTGAGCTTAATTTTTAATGTATTATGGATTTTAGGAGAATTGGGGCGAGATAATTAGACACGATATGGCTCACCTCCATATTATAGAGGACATGACCTTGGATAGGTAAGCATGGAGGTCGAGGATTAGGATAGAATGTTAGACAGTAGTCGAGTGATTTCTGTTATATTGGCATTAGTATGATTCGTATATATTTGCTATTCTATCTTATTCTTCGGCTATATTGCTTTAGTATTTTCAGTTCACCTAGGTTACCTTTAGTTTTTATGTTAGCATATGCATTGTGTTTTCATCTTGTTTTCTTTTAAACATGTTTACAAAATATTTTTCTAGCCGAGGATCTACTGGAAACAGCCTCTCCACCTTGGTGGGGGTTAGGTCTGCCTACATCTCACTCTCTCCAGACCCTATCTGTGGAATAGCACTGGGTATGTTGTTGATGTTGGATTCTAGGAGAGGGAGGTCTTCTCTCACTTGGTCATTTTCCTAGTAGTTACCAATACTTCAGTTTGCGCTGTTGAAGGTCATGTGTCAAGCATCAATATATTATCTAAAAAAGCAGGCAAGGACAGCTTCCATTCCCTCTGAGGGATAATGGTTTTGTTCCTAATTATGAGGAAATTGTGCTATGGAAAGGAAATGGAACTTATTTGAACATCTAGAAGTGTTTATCTAGCTGCTACCAGAGAACCCAACGTTTTCCCCCTCTCTAGTGCTCTCTTCCTTAACATAGCTAATTTGTCTTAACAGAGTGCAGAAGCTGAAACTGCACCGGAAGTTCGAGCCAACCAAGAAAGGATTCATAAAGAACTTGAGATAAAAGATATTGTAACACAAAAGGTATGAGATTCTTACATCTTTTTTTTTTGATAACGGTGGTGTCCGGGCCAGCTTACGCGCACCTTGACTAATTCCACGGGGTACCTGCCACCTCCCACCAGCAACAGGTACCAGGTAACTCTATCCACCAAGGCTTGGATATATGGGAAGAAAGACCTAGTGTTTTTGTCTCCTCTGGGATTTGAAATTTGAGACCTCATGGTTCTCATCCCACTTCATTGACCACTAAGCCACACCCTTAGGTGCCGATTCTTGCATCTTAAAAATAGTTTGGAACTTCTTGCAACTGAGAAGTAGAAAAGGCAGTGAAAGTACTTTTGAAAGCTGACATAAACATGTTTACTTGTAAGAGGGAAGAGCAGATGAGGAATGAAATGGACAGGCAGGATTGCATAAGAAGAGAAGAACAGAAGATAAAGGAGGAGCAGTATCAGCGTGAGGAAAGGCGTGTAGCGGAAAAGAGGGAGAAGCTTTTGCAGAGAGAGATTTTGAGTGTAGGGTTTTTATTTTGCCACATTTTTGCATTCATTACTTTCTAAATCCAGTAGTTTAAACATGCTGGTCATTTTGTAATCTCCATATATTTATACCGTTGCGACGGTATGAATATATGGATCGGGTTGCACGCCGCAACAGGATGAATATATGGATCGGTTGCACGCCGCAACAGATGTATTTCTGATTGTTGATATGTTCGGAATACCTATATGTTCTGGCTATCTTATGTTCCTGGTTGTTAATGAATTTATGATTCCATACGTGATTTTCTCTAGGCTGAGAGAAGGAAGCAAAAAGAAGAACTTCGCAAAGAGAAGGAAGCTGCAAAACAAAAGGCTGCTATGTTTAGGGCAACAACACGCAGAATTGCTAAAGAATCGATTGAGCTAATTGAGGATGAGCGCCTAGAACTTATGGAATTGGCTGCTTCTAGCAAAGGATTATCATCAATTGTTTCTCTTGATTTTGACACTTTGCAAAACCTTGAGTGTTTCCGTGGTAGGTGTTGGTTGACTTATTGAATATTTCTTAATTGGACATGTTATTCTGCCTTTGCTTTCTTTTTCAATCCCCTTCTTTCTTCTTTCTTCTTTCTTATTTCTGTCTGTTGTAATGCAACCTAACCTTTAAGTAAAACAACATTTTCTCCCATGCTGATTTTTGCCAAGTTAATTTGGAGCAGAAATAATCAGCTTTTGGATGTATCATGAAAAACTAGGCATGCAATTGTTGTTCGCGTACCTAGTATACACTTTTGCTGGTGGGGCAGAAAAGATTTGAGCTCACTATATAGCTCAACTAAATTGTGGGCTTTATTTAAGAAATTTTATGTTGTAATGCTAGAGAAAATCTCTGTAAGAAAAAACCAATTATGTTGATTGAGGAATCCAACAAACTACCATTATGTGAAATGTATGATATAAAATTTATGTCAATGTTATCAAAACAAAAATTGATGCCAATCTGGGCCCATTATTCACTAAGTTTCAAACCGTGCGCCACTAGCCCTCGGAGATCACTCAGTTATTAAAATTTGTCAATCTAGTTTACAACCCATTTCAAGTTTCTGATTTGAATAAATGCATAGTCAATTTTAAGTTCATAATTACATTTTGAAAATAATCACTAGCATATTCATTCATAGTGGTTTCTTAACGATTATTATATCACCTGGCCAACTATATGTAATGTTTGTTGCTATCCTCGTCAAGACATAGTACATGGGTGATAAGGCATATGTCTTAGGGGCTTGGTGCCTGTGCTAAACAGCTGCCTAAGCTAGGCAACACGACCAGCCTGGGCTGCACCAAGTTTCAAGGCTTAGGTGTGCCTCAGACGAGCCTTTAACAATACCATTTCTTTTTGACATTTTTATGTTGATTACATATAAATCTGATGAAGCTTTGGATTTGTTGCTGAAATAATTTCATTATTCAGAATCTCTTTGTGAATTCCCTCCCAAGTCTGTCAAAAGGAAAATGCCATTTTCCATTGAACCCTGGACTGCTTCAGATGACAATGTTGGGAATCTTCTCATGGTATGCTCTGCTTGGTTATCTGGCTGGTGCATTAGTTTATCACTATTTAATCATGTACTTCCTGTTTGTGCACATCAAATTTAATTGTATGATGTTCTAGGACTAGAAGTACTATTATTGATGCGTACCTCATATTTGGTTAGAAAATTGATGTTGGACCATTCATCTTTTGACAATTTTGATTCTACTGCAAAGAAAAATGGGAAAGTAAGGGTCAGGGTATTTGGCACTGGCCTATTTTTGTCATATGCTTTGGTAGATGTTTAACAATCTTTAATGTCAATACCCAGTGAATAGAGTAACTTCTGCCTTCCCAAACCTCCTGAATTAGTTTATTTAATCACCGCTAGTAACAGTACTTGTTTATTAACTTTATTTAAACGTCACAAGTAAAGGTGCACTTAGCTATGATTATTTTTATCAGGTAAGCTTTCATTAAATGGAACCCAGAGGATGCAAAAGACTGTACAAAAAATTGACTGTTATGTAAAAGAGAAAATGTTAACAAAGTCCAAAAGTTGAGTTACACTGCTTACATCCAAAAACACGGTGTTTTCCAAGGCAAAAAGCTTAAAAAAGTGCTCCATCTGTTGGGGCTATAAGCGCAAAATCACAATTAAATTTGAAATGCAGGCTTTAGTAAAAAAAAGCTTAATGAAGAAAAGATATAAAAATATGTATATATGTAAGAAACAAGTAATAAATTCATTCATAATGTTTTCCTCATTAATTAATATATCCCCTTGCCGATTATAATTAGTACCACTCAATTTAAGATAGAACTCATGGGCAATGAGGCGCACAACTTAGTGCCTTGCTTATTCTGAAGCACAACTTAAGCTTCCCCTCCCTGAGCTTTTCTGAGCTTTAGGGCTTAAGAGTGCCTTAAATGAGCCTTTGACAACACTGCAAAAACCTATCCAAGTTATACAAAGATAAGAAGTGTTGTTAGTCCTGTCTGTAAGTGTCTTTGCTTGAATGATAACAAAATGAGGGGAAAGCATTTGAAGCATGCATTGGCGCTGTAACAAAGTTCTGAGGAAGGTTCACTGTTATTTTACTTACCTAGGACAGGGTTATTTTAGCTAATTTATCTTCAAGCAAACCTTTTAACTTTCTGCTTTGTTTTGCAGGCTTGGAGGTTCTGCATAAATTTTGCAGATATTCTGCGGCTCTGGCCTTTTACTCTTGATGAACTTGTTCAAGCTTTTCATGACTATGTGAGTTTCTTTGAAAGCCTTTTTTCTCATAAAGTAATAAGTATATTAATATTTCAAAAACGCCCATACATATATATATGTGTATATACACCAAAAGAATCTACAAAAAAGATATGGTTTTCTACGGATGACACCCAATCTTCTATACATAACAGAATATAAAGGATGCGCCAAAACAAAATAGTGGATAAGACTCATATGAGGCTACTCTGCAATTGCTCATCTCTACACCCTCAAAAGCACTTCGTTCTCTTTCTCTCCAAGTGACCCACACATTTGCTAGTGGCACAACATTCCATGCCCTGCTTCTCTTCCTTCTACCACAGTCCAACTGAACATTTCCATGTCGCCTTCAAATCTTACTTCGTTTGATAAGTTAAGTGAGGAGGTGTGGTAGTGAGTGCTCATTTGCTTTCTCTTTCAGGATTCCAGATTGTTGGCTGAGATACATATTGCTCTTTTAAAGCTGATTATAAAAGACATTGAAGATGTTTTGCGGGCTCCTCCTAGTGGGCTTGGAACAAATCAGTATACTGCTGCTCATCTTGAAGGTGGACATCCTCAAATAGTTGAAAGGGTAAAAAGTAGTTGTGCCTACTTGGCTTTAGTCCTTAATGTACTGTCTATGGAATGATTAAAGCTTGAAATCGTTCTGTTTATGAGCTACAGTCCTTAATGTACTGTTTGTGGACTTCTTTGATAGGCATATCTTTGGGGTTTTGACATATGTAATTGGCAGAAGCAACTAAATCTCTTGACATGGCCTGAAGTATTGCGTCAATTTGGACTCTCTGCTGGATTTGGACCTCAATTGAAGAAAAAAAGTACAGACAGGGCTTGCTTGAATGATTCTGATGAGGTGTTGAATTCTTTTTGATATATCCTATCTTCTGTTTTGGCTATCGTAAGATAATATAGTTCTTAGGGATCGTTTAGTTGGGTGTATAAAGTCTTAATACATGTACTAAAATCCACACTAAATTATTACCATGTTTGGTTGCTTTGGGTGGAATTTTAATACTTGCATAAAAATAGTACAATGTTTGGTTAGACTTTAAGATATAATACCCGTATAACTTAATGAGGAAATCTATGTATTATTTTATGCGGGGTAGAAGGTGGAATTAATAATGTGGGTATTAAAATTTAAAATGACAATATTAACCCTCATAATAATAAAAATAATTTTAAATTATATATAAGGAGTAACTAAATATTTTAAATTATAACATTGTACATTAATTTGTAATATATTAGTGATTCAAGAAATAATTCCTATAGCCAATATCTACATTACTAATACCCGCATTATTAATACCCGCATTATTAATACCTACATTGCTAATACATACATTACTAATACCCGCGTAAACTCTATCTCAACCAAACGACCCGTTAATGGTTATGTCTATTTTAAATGTGTCAAGGCTTATGGGTCAAAAATAGATTCCTCCTGTAGCTCTTTTCCTTTTTATGTATTAACGTTTTGTTTTAAGCAGCAAAAGCAATGGCCCTCAAATAAAGCCATTGGCACTGTTCTAGCTGTAGTTTGGCTCTGGGAGTAGGACTAAAATTAGTGTCAGATATTAGTTTCAAGCTCTATTCCCGGCTTTGGTTTTGCTCTGTTATGTCAAATCAGGTTATCTTATGTATTGTGCTGGTACTAATGCTATTTCTACAAACTCCATATACTGTTGGAATTTATCCTGGCTTTAATGTTAGCTCAAGTTCATGTCTGCATCATTTTAATCATACCCTGATTAAGAGCCTGTTTGACCAAGCTTCTGAAAACTGCTTATTTGAGAAGTGCTTCTCTTCCAAAGTGCTTTTCATAAAAGTACTTTTGGAAAAAAGCAGTTTATGTTTGACCAACTCATTTGAGAAGCACTTTTGTCAACAGTTGAATAGTAATTGTGTTTGGCCAAGCTTTTGAAAAAGTACTTTTGAAATTACGAGTAAGGACATTTAAAGACTCATTTTACAGTTATTAAACTATATGAATGATTTTAAACATTTATTCTCAAACACTATATTTAATTATTTTTATTTTGTTAAAAATTTTCAAAATACAACATTCATAATTGAATATTCCAGATCTATACCTTAAAAAAAGATATTATTTGATTAAAAGTTTGAAACAATAGTGATATAGGTGTACGTAGAAAAAATAGTGATTAAAAAAGTAATGTACTATTTATATTTTATAATCATTAGGTTTAAATTTATAGGGGTAATTAGGTATATAACTATTTTTGGGAAGGATATTTTTGGAATGATAGAAATTAAAAACAACTTCTGCTTCTACTCAAAAACACTTTTAGGGAAAAGCTACTTTTCCCAGCTTCTTCCTCACAGCAGAAATTGTGAAACTACTTCTGCTGCTACTCAAAAACACTTATTTTTTCCTAGAAGCTTGGCCAAACACCTCGATTTTTCAAAATAAGCACTTTTGAAGAAAAATAAGCACTTTTAGCTCCCTATAAGCTGGCCAAACAGGCTCTATGTCTCTTAACTTCTGGAATAGTTCTTGGGCTTTGGGTCATTGGACGGCTATGCTGTTAAATTAGAAAATTGGAAATTGGTAATGGGCAGAGAATCAGATTTTGGACAGCTTTAGGGATAGGAGAGGAGTGCTTGAAGTCAAAATTCCCTAATTTGTTCAATTATTCTGTCAAGGCTGGAACTATTTCTTATTTTTGTTCAGACTCGGGGTGGCAGATTGAACTCAGAAGGAACTTGAATGACTGGGAGGTGGAAGATTACTGTCAGTTACTTATACAGTTAGAATCAATTTCAGTTGTTCACGTTAAATTGAATTCATTGGTATGGGCTGGTTGTGAGGGTAAGATCTTTTCAGTCAAAAGCTGCTGCAATATGTTGATTGAGAAGTCAAGTCACAGGGTGATTTGGAAGACAAAAGCAGAATGGCAATCCCAAAGAGTACCTAGATGGCTGAAGCTGATTTAGAGAACCATTCCATTATGCATCCTGTGGACACTTTGGCTAGAGAGGACTAAGGCTTGCTTTGAAGGACACTGGAACCATATATCTAGAATAAAAAAATAAAAGTATTCACAATCTGTATTACTGATGTAAGCGTAGTCTATTAGTGAATTTGGACCAGTTAGTGGATTTTCTGGATTTGTTAGGAGGGCTATGGGTTGTGGTTTCGAGTGCTCCTTGTAGTGTTTTTGTACCATCTTGGTACCCTATTAATAAAACTTATTACCTTAAAAGAAGAAAGAGATTAAGTTTGTCTCTATCCGCCACTGATAGGAATCATGCCTAATTATGTAAGTGTTTTTAATATGCAGATTAAAGGTTGTGAAGATGCTGTGTCTGCTCTGCGAAGTGGTTCGGCGGCTGAAGCAGCTGTTGCACTCATGCAAGAAAAAGGACTTAAACAACAGAACCGATCCAAACATAGGTTGACACCAGGAACTGTGAAATTTGCTGCTTATCATGTACTTGCCCTTGAGGGAGATAAGGGCTTGAATGTCTTAGATCTTGCAAACAAGATTCAGGTAACTATTTATTGATGTCGTAATCTAGTTCATGTGCTTGATGATATTTCATGTTAATTTAATTATTCTCTATACTTCTTTAGAAATCTGGGCTCCGTGATCTTTCAACAAGCAGGACACCAGATGCTTCTGTTTCTGTTGCTTTGTCAAGGGATCCCATACTTTTCAAAAGAATAGCTCCTTCAACATACTATGTCCGACCTGCTTATAGGAAGGACCCAGCTAATGCTGAAGCAGTTCTTTCAGCAGCCAGAGAGGAATTACAGAGTTACATTAAAGGATCTCTAGCTGGACAAAATGCTGAAGAAATAGAAAGAGATGATGATTCTGAAGGTGAGGTTGCTGAGGGTCCAGAACTTGTTGACTTGGGTACTCCATCTGATGCTAACAAGAATAATGAGCGATGCAGCATACACACATCCCCGGTGAATCGAAAGAGTAAGCGCTCTGATGAGGTTTCTCAACAAAATGGAATTTATTCTGCAGGTAAGGCTTTCATATCAGATTTACAGTTCAATGGCTTTGAAGGTTAGAAAATGCTAATTTTCATTAATACTTATTGATGATGCTCATAAAGGTGTTGAGCTAAGAAACCCTAGCAAAGAAGGTTCAGAAATTGATGAAAGCACAGCAGGTGAGCCATGGGTTCAAAGGCTCACTGAAGGTGAATACTCTGACCTATGTGTTGAGGAGCGACTTAATGCTCTCGTTGCCTTGATATACATAGCAAATGAAGGGAAGACTATCCGTGCAGTTCTTGAGGTTGTTATCTGACAAACTTGTGCTTAATGGCAATCCGTTTCTCTTTTTGTTGTCTAATGACGATGATTTTGTAGGATCGTCTGGATGCAGCAAATGCTCTTAAAAGACAGATGTGGGCTGATGCCCAGTTAGATAAAAGACGACTGAAGGATGGAATAATCAATAAATTTCATAATAGTTCTTTTTATGCTGCAACGGAGGGCAGCCAAATCCCTCTGGACGTTCCAGACAGTAAACATCATGAGGCGTCACCAAGCACCATGGTTATGGATATCTCTCCTGTTGTGGTGGACAATGTTCAGAACCACCATGAGGGTATTCCTGCTGAAAAAAGTTTAGCAGCACAAGAAACCTTTGCGGGTCAATTTATCTCTCCCATTCAGCAAAACGGAAATACAGCAGAAAGGTTGCGGATGCAGTTAAAATCTTTTATTGGACATAAAGCAGATGACTTTTATGCGTCCAGGTCATTACCTCTAGGTGAAGATCGAAGACACAATCAGTACTGGATGTTTGCTGCCTCTGGTTCTAGCCAGGATCCAGGTTCTGGCAGGATATTTGTTGAATCACCTAATGGATGCTGGCGGCTTATTGACACTGAAGAGGTGTACCTCTTTTTTCTACTGAATTCGTTGTTTTATTGTCAAATTGTCCGGTGTAGGCTCAACATATCTAAATATCTGTTTCATGGGACGTGCCAGCTTAGCTGTTGTTGCACGATGTTACTAAAACTTCTGTTCAGGTTTCAGAAATGGCTATTTCTGGTAATTTTGTGTTGGAGGATAGATAAAAAGGAAAATGTATTTAAGTTCAGAAGGATATAGATACTGGATATACTTGGTAACTGTGTGTGATCTTTGTTGCTTTTCTGGTCAATGCTGAGTGAAATGGGGTAGGATAATGGTTTTGTATGCCGTAATTTATATCTTGTCCAGCCTTGCTCTTTCCCACCTGTTAATTTTTATGTACGTGCAGGCATTTGATTCCCTTATGACTTCTTTGGATACTAGAGGAATCAGGGAATCGCATTTGCATATTATGTTGCAAGAGATTGAGGCTTCTTTCAGGAAATGTGCACGGAGGTCTATGTCTCATTTTGGAACTGCAGGTCAACATGGAAAGATATCTAGAACTGAAGCCGCTGAAGGTTCTAGCCCGGTCTCCGACATTGGAACAGACAGCCCTGGCAGCTCCATCTGTGGGATGAGTTCAGATGGATGTGAACCATCTTCTTCTTTTAAGATCGAGATCGGGAAGAATAAGGAAGAGATAAAGAATTCCTTAAGGAGATACCACGATTTTCAGGTATGGATGTGGAAAGAATGTCTCAATACATCAATCTCACGTGCCATGAGATTTGGGAAGAAAAGGTGCTCCCCGGTGTTGGGTATTTGTGATCGCTGTTTGGATTCTTTTTTCCCGGAAGAGGACCTATGCCCTTCTTGCCACAGGATATTTGGCAACTTTGAGACAAATGCTGAAGTCTCGGAGAAAATGGCTGATTATTCAGACAACCTGGAAAATGACTATAAGAATTTGATGGTTTCAAATTCTTCTCGTCCTTTAAGAATCAGATTGATCAAGGCACTTTTAATTCTCCTTGAGGTGAGATTGTTTTGTGTGGCTTACTCCATTACTCCATTATCACACCCATGGAACAAAGTTTTACTTTCAGCATGTTTAAAACATGTTTATTGCTGCTCCTTAATTGACAGGTTCATCTGCCATTTGAGGCTCTTCAATCATATTGGTCAGAAGATTGTAGAAAGTTGTGGGGCTTGCAGCTGCAAAATTCATCATCTGCTGAGGATCTTCTGAAGGTTCCTATCATATCTCTTTTTATCTCATTTCTATGAAGAATGGCATCAAGACCAGTTTGGATTTAATGGAGAGAATGGTCTTTTTACAGCCTCTCGTTAATGTGGTATCCTAAGAGTGATCGCATAAGATGTTTATTAATGATGTTAATGAACTCGCAAGACTATTGTCTAGGAGGTTCTTCTATGTTAGCAATTTCATAAGAAGGATGCATGCGTTGTTTTTCTTTCTTGAATTCTGGTTCATCAAACCTAATGTTGTTGATAGGGCAAAGATCCAAATTTTCCCTTGAATTTTGCGAAATAGAACACGTTTGCCTTCCGTTAATAATTGAGGTCAAATCTACCCTTGTCATTTTGAAATTGGGAAAGATTTGCCCTTTTTATATAACAACAGAAGTCTTCCAACAAGTGGGCCTTTTTCACAAGGGACAGTGGTCAACTTTCGCTTGAACCATGCGTAATTGTCTAGATTCTCCTCTGAATTTTATGAAGTGGTCCCAACTTTCTTTTTTCCAGCAATTGTCCCCCACGTCTAAATCGATCACCACTCTAACAATTGATCTCTCCATTCTCAAAAACACCACCTGAAGATCACTGTTTCTCCACCACCACCTACCCCTGTAATACTCACTAAAAGAAGAAATTCACTTAAAAAGTCCATCTAGATGATCTTCCTCATACCTTTATCTTTGCCACTCCTACCATTTTATCTCCGCCTGAAGACCACAGGCCCTCTACCACAACGACGCTACCTTGACCGCACAATAATGTTGCAAATTATTTACGAGTTGAATATTGTGTTTTAGGTTTATTTAGCAGTAGTAGGTCGATATGGAGCTTTGACATTGCTATTGGTGATATGAGAATAATTGGTGCTAGAGTTGTGTCACTTGGTGGTGAAATCAGTCATTGTTTAAGCTCCATTTGAGTTGATTTTAGGTTTAAGGGTGGTTAATTTGAGCTTCGGATTAGAGATCTAGCTGTTGGAGGTTTTGAGTGTTGAAGAAGATGCTGTTTCTCCCGTCGTCCATACAGTGACCTTGTTCTTCAAAGTTCAGGGGGAAAATGTGGACCATTTTGCCTTGTTCAACGGCAAATTTGATGTTTTTCCCTGGTAAAGAGGGCCCACGTGTTGAAAGACTTTCCCCACTAGTCAACGGCAAATTTGATGTTTTTCCCTGGTAAAAAGGGCCCACGTGTTGAAAGAATTTTGCCACTAGTCAACAAGGGAAATCCTAGTGCATTTTGTAACGAGAAGGTAAATTTGACCCCAACTATTAACGGATTGAAATATTATTCAATTCATAAATTACAAGGGCAAACTTGGACCTTTTCCCTTGTTGATAATGCGTGTAGGGGGTGGGGGTGGGTGGGTTGTTAATTGACTGTAATTATCAAGTCTCAGCCCTACATGCATAATAACCTACAGTATATAGTTGCTACCTTGATCTCTGTTACTGAAACCTGTTTTAGGGCATCCTCTACTTCAAAAATGAAATGTAGAAGAAACCTGCATGCTAAAAATTTGGTTACTCAAAGAAGAAAATGTTGTTGATTGTGGAGAAATTTTGCAGATTCTAACTCGACTTGAGAGTGTTATTGAACGTGATCATCTGTCTACCAACTTTGAGACTACAAAAGAATTGCTAGGTCACAATGCTTTATCAAGAACTGCTGCTAGTGAAAAATTTGCTTGTCCTGGCTCTGTTCTGCAACTTCCTTGGATACCGCTGACCACAGCCGCAGTTTCCCTCAGACTCCTGGAGCTTGATTCCTCAATTTCCTATGATCCAAAAAGGAAAGCCGAGTTCGGGTGCGAAATTGAAGTGGATCTCCCTATCGTTGAGGTTTCCTTCTGCCATCTTATTTAAAGTATTCATAGTCTTCTGTTGATGATTCATTGGCTAATCGATCAGTCCCGAGGACAGCAGATAACTTGTTACTATAAATCAATGTTGTTTTCTTGACTAGTGATAAATTTGTCATGAATTATATTGATGGCTAATTTTGTTACCTACAGAAGCCATCTTCAAGGTATGCCTCTTTGAAGGAATTGCAAAAGGTGGAGCCAACAGAAGCAGATCCAAATGGACAGTTGATAGAGGAAAGCTGGGATTACCTTGGTAATTTTCCCAGTGGCGCTAGAAGCAGGCATGTTGTCCGTACGCGTGGAGGTGGTCGTCCACGGGTAAGGTTGCAGAAAGGAATTAGGTCAACACCAGAATCTTCAAGGGCTGGAATAAGACCTGCTGAGACAATGACTCAAGTTCTTATCAACCTGGGTGAAGCATGTGGGCAAAGACATGCACGGGGTCCCCGAACTCTCAGGAGGAGGAGAACGGAGAAGAAGGTGGTTGAAGAGATTCTACCAGCTTATTTGGGTCAGAACGGAAACCAACAGACTGCTTTAGTTTTACCAAAAAAGCATCGGAGGGAAGAGTTTGGAATAAATGTTGAAAGAATAGGAGCTGCAAATAATGATAGTAATATCAAGGCAGCAACTGCATTTGAAGGCAGTGGCCACAAAAACACAAATGGGTTTAGAAAATGGGAACCAGAATATAATAATGTTACCTCCAACAGTAGATATGATGTGAGGGAGTTGACTGATGAGGATGGGAATGACGACAATGGCGTTGATGACAATGACCACGACAGCGATATATATCAAGAACATGGCCAGAATCATGGAAGATTTGTGGAAGTGGATGGTAATGACGAATCTAATCGGATGGAGGATGACAATGATGATCAAGACTCCGGCTCTGCAGTGGGAATGGATTATAGTGACTGAGGATGCAAAATTTTGGTGTGGCTTAATTTTGATGAACTGATTCACCTGAGGATAGTTTGTCTGGTGAGATCACAATCTTTTTAGGAAGTTTTATTATTCATTTTAGATGCAGCCTCAAAGCTGGCTGATCTTGTGAATAGTTGTAAAGAGGCAGTCTTAGGAAAGATTTTTATCTTTAGAGCAGAAGGAATAGCATTCATATTGTTAATCTGCATTGCAATACCACAGGGAAATTGATTGTAATGACAGTGATAATGATCCATGCAATGATAGTTACATTATATCACGACATATCTTCATTGTGAATTGTGATGTATCATTAATTTTCAGTTCTTTTCTTGTCAAAGTTTTCTTTGTAGACCCCAATTTGCTGTCATTTTATGTGGGACTACAATGATTGAAGGGGTACCAGACATGAGACAATTAAAATTCTGCAGTGAAATAGTTTTAGAGGACTTGCCATCTGAGAGAATCCGAACGGGCTTAGACTAAGAATACAGTATATTTAAAGGAAAGCGACGATCCACATTTGTGATATTAATTAGTTGGAAGTAAGGTTTAGTTGTGTTTGTTAGAAACCTTTTAGAGATTGATTAGATAGTTGTATTCAATGAAGGGATGATCTGCGGAATTTGTATAGTTTTTTAGGTGCTCTTTCTTAGTCTAATTGCTCGATTTTTGAGTTACTCTAATGTCATTTGGTACATTTAATCTTGTTTTATGTTTTCAGTGGCATAAACTTTAAATGGAGGCAAGCACCATCAAAACTCATCTCAAAATGATCCAGGGCAGAAAATGGATTTTCAAGATGATGTGCGAGCAGTGGAGGAAGTGCTCTCAGTGTGCACCCAGGATTTAGCGAGCCAGAATAGAGGCCTGAAGGTTCTGCCATCACGGATGCCCAAGACAAGTTTCTTCGCGCACGTAGATCAAACTTTGTGGAACAGACCTTTACTACTGCGGGAAGGGAGAGAGATTATTCCCCAGTACTGAACTGCAAGCAGAGTCAAAATTGGCTTCTGATATCATGTGGCTAGTACATATCCTCTGCCTTATCAACTCATCTACCCAGAAGTCCAGAACTCAACATGTTCCGCATGGCACGCATAAGTCCGACAACCATCACTCCAAAATTAAACGTTTACGTGAAAGCCCATAAATATCCATGCAAATCACTAATATTCCTTTCTTCTATCTGCAGAATATGATTCAAGAAAGAAGAGGCGATAACGAGTTTAATTAGCTAGCTAGTATTACGTGTCGTTCCTGAAACCAAACACTAAAACTCAATGTTTGATTATGAACATGATCCTTGTCACTAGGATTGAGTATTGAATCAAGCTCATAAAGAAATGACATGCATTATGAAATTGGTTGTAAACTTTGCCAAAAGCAAGTAGTACTCTATTCATTAGGGGCAAAATACATAACTTGGTACTTAAACTTGTCCCGAAAATACAGTTACACACCTTAATTTTGCGGGCGACCTATCACCCCTTTAATAAATACAAAGTGGTATTAGTACCACCCTAAAAGATGACAAGGCAGAGAGAAAAACTAAACGCGAGTAAAGAACCAAAAATATGTTAATCACTCAACAAATCGTACACATGTCAATTTTCTATTGGTTACTATATAAGTAATTATTTTTAGTTATTTGTAGGTCCTCTTTCCTTTTTCTTTTCCCTTTTATTTTTTATTTTTTATTCTTATTCCTTTTCTTCTCCAACTTACTTCTCTCTCCTATTTTCAATCTCCACCACCGGAACTCCATTTCCGCCACTCACCTTCATCAAAAACCCAAAAGACTGACAACAACAAATAAATATTTTGGCAGCTACCGGTGGTTCTTGCTTGGACAAAACAAGCATTGTCCAAAAGACTTTCACTTTTTTGGTTGCTAACATCTCTGCAACTTGATATTCTAAAATTACTAGAAAGATTAATATAATATGCGGATCTTGCCAAAACTTCAAGAATTTAATTAAGGAAGATGAGGAATTGATCAAATAAAATTTGAAGTGTCGTATGTACCCAAAGATCTCCTTTTGTACTGGAGCAACTTTTGTTCCAATAAAGCCAATTCTAATTAAAGTGCATTAGTGCACAAATTTTCTTTCAGATCTATGCAGTTGATGGTAAGAATTTTAATTCGAGCCTGTTGCCATAATCAAATTACCAAGTAGCTAT
This sequence comes from Petunia secreta, assembly GCA_029990175.1. Lineage (NCBI taxonomy): Eukaryota > Viridiplantae > Streptophyta > Magnoliopsida > Solanales > Solanaceae > Petunia > Petunia secreta. Next base: position 396,423 of record JARKIP010000131.1, read on the forward strand.
AGTTCTCGATAGCTATAGTTCCCGATAGATTTCATGCCTTTATAACTTGGACAAAACAGGCATTCTCGGTACAATGATGGGTTAAGTTTTCTTTTTTGTAGCTTTGCTGGTTGAATAACACCCCTAATCGATGTTGGAGCTTCATCTATGGCTGTTAGGCCATCCCCAGGGTTTTTCCTATTTTATTTTCCCATTTTAGGGTAAATTTACTTCAACCATTCCCCATTTTTTTCCCTAAAAAAATATTTCTTTTTCTATTCTTCTCTCTTCTATATTATATTATTATCTTTACCTCAATTTTATTTTCTTATTTCCATTAAACAAATTCTATCTTTTATTTTCTTTTTTACATATTTGTCACACATAATTTATATTCAATATAAATTTATTTTCTACCATAAAATTTTAAACTGTAAGAAAATATTAAAGATTATATATATGAACGGATAATTCAAATAAAAGTGAAATCATTGTGATACAAAATAATTAAATACATATTACATTACGATAAAATTCATTCAAAATACTGCATAAAAATTCAATTTGCACCTCTAGTATGCTCCCATATATGATCTATTAATGCATTATGAAGTTCAAATGAGCATTTATTTTTCTAATTCTTCCGTATCTAGCTAAAAATTCTTGAAATCGTTGATTTTATTTAATGTAATTTCAATTTTAATGTGTTTTTATTTAACTTTTTTTTTTTGAATTTTAGCAACATTAAATATTTTATATTTGCATCTTTCATTGTTTGTGATGGTTATATCTTTTTTATACAATTATAACTCATAGTAAAATTAACTACCAATTTTACATAAAAAAATAGATATGCGATAATTAAATTTTCAAAATAATACGACAATACTAAGACGATAAATTAATTATATAAAGATATAATATAAACATAATTACATTTATATAAAGAGATAAATTAAAAGATTAAATAATAAAAATAATATTATTTTACTGGTGAATAGTAAATAGGAAGATGAATAGTATGTCCCCAAATTTGGGGAAATACTATTCATTCCCTAATTTAGGGACATAAATAGGGAGCTATTGGAGTAAAATTTTCCTAAATATGTCCCTAAAAATAGGGAAAAATGGGTTTAATGGTGATTCTCGTTTTTCTCTTTTTTCTTTTGTTTTATTTTATTTGATAATATTAAATAAAGGGTAAAAAATTGATATAATATAAAATAATATTAAAAAAGTGAAAAATCAAATTAGATCTTACATATTTCCACGTGGCAAAGCTACAAGGCGAGTGGAGCACACCTCCACGATGCAACTGGTTATTAATACCTCAGGTATGTGTTGATATCACTTTGAATGTTTTAAGGGGGTCATAGGTCACCCATAAAATTTAGGTGTGAAACTGTGTTTTCGGGAAAAGTTTAGATGCCAAATTATGTATTTTGCCTTCATTAGGTGGTTAAAGATGAGACCATAAAAAGAAAGAAAAAGAAGACAGAGAATGACAAGTAGCTGAATCTAAGGAGTTAAAAAGGTAGTCAAAAGTTCTAATAAGCTTAAAGCACATAAAAGTGGTGTTGGGCAGGCACATTGAAGGATTAAAGAAGATTTCTGAAACGATCCGCGCCATTCACGGCTGATCAAAATGTCTAACGAGTATAAGTATTTGCGACTTTATTGTTCCTTTTTATATTATTGATGAAATTGTAACATATCGAACCTCGCCATCCTACTCTCTAGCCCCAGGTAAACATTTCTTCTCGCCGGGTATTTAGTTTTTACACTAAATCACATAAAATTATCATGGTTAAGTGATCTAATACGGTAAAAATATATATAAATTAGTTATGGTTAAGTGAATGATCACACATGTTATGTACTTATTGGCTTGGGTGGTACGATTAAATTTTCACCATAGTCCTTTGCCATATGCGACTAATTAAGTTCATCAACTAACAGATTTCATATTTCATATATATTGTACACTATAGTGTATATGTATTTAACAATATCAAGTTAAGTTTATCTTAATCTTCATAGCAAAATTGGAGAATAGAGTAATAGCTTTATGACAAGTTAAATTGAACGAATAATATTAGAAATTAGTGCACTATCATAGTGAATCTTAATTTATATGTAACCATCCTTTATCCATAGTAGGAACGAACATATGCTAAAGAACTAAAAAACCAAAAGAAAAGTAAAGAAAAACAAATTTTCTATATGATGCTCATGGAGCTGGTGGAGGCAATTATCTAGAGTCAACAATGTTTGTTGAAATAGTCACTTGTTTGATATAAGTATCTCTTTCATTACCACAAATAGAGGAAAAGAGAAAACAGAATAGAAAAGAATTTGTTGATAGTACTTCAATATATGGCCAATCTATAGCTTTTGAAAGTGCAGGGAATACTTTATTTTAGTGAAAGACAAATAAAAGTTAGAAAACATAAAATATTTAAAAGAACATAAAGCATAGAAAATTAGCATTACAAAAGCTTTGGCAGTTTTCTCTCCTTTTTCCCTCATAGACAGTTCAAATTACGTACATGATTGGAGAACATTTTCTTTTTCCATTTATCAGCAGAAATAGTAGAGAGAATTGTAGGTGTTTGATCGTATTTGTATAATTTCGTATTGTTTGTAACTTACTTAACTTGATTTGCGTAAACATATTTTACACTGCAACAAAAAACTTAAACTCATACCGAATACCTTGACGATTAACAGTTCCATGAACACTTCTCAAACCCACGTACAGGGCATTAAGGTCACTTCTCTTCCTAAAGAAAAGCCAGAGCTCAGGTTTCTTTACAAGAATAAGATCAAGTATTTCACTTTTGATTAATCGTTGACAAGTGGTACTATTAGTAAGAAAGCTGTTGTATTTATATGTCAGATATAAACTTTTGGGGTGGTTTGGTTTAATATAAAGTCTAGTTAATCAGAATATACAAATAGTACTCTTTTATACACTGTTTGGTTACTCATATTAAAATTTGTTTAAGTAATGCCGAGTTTAATACCGAAAAGTTAAATGTTGTATAACTAATACTCCCTCTGTTTCAAAATGGATGACATGTTTTGGATTTCGAGAGTCAAAAGAATTTAACCTTGACCGTAATATTCTCATATATTTTTTAAATATTTTAAATTATTAATTATTGTGACTTATAGTACTTTTTATGTAGTTTCCAAATATATAAACGTTGTTCCAAAAAACATGAAGATTAACTTTGACCGTAATATTTTCATATATTTTTTAAATATTTTCAATTAGTAATTATTGTGACTTATAGTACTTTTTATGTAGTTTCTAAATATATAAACGTTGTTCCAAAAAACTTGAAGATTATATGTTTAAATTCACGGTCAAAATAAACTTGTTTGACTCTCGAAATCCAAAACATGCCATCCATTGTGGAACGGAGGGAGTACGAATCTGTTTTACAAGAATTTATATATTAGTTGAAGATTTTCAGAGAAGAAAATTTCTTTTATTATTTCTGAATGGGTATTACTACCTATGAGGAGGTGTATTTATACAATAAGTCCTAGGACTAAACAATGAAATAATTAATTATAATAATTACAATAAGTAAAAAATACTACTTCTATAATTAATTATCAACACTCCCCCTCAAGTTGGTACAAAGATGTTGCGTATGCCCAACTTGCAAACCAAGGTATGAAAGCCTTTTTTGCTGAGACCTTTTGTGAGCACATCTGACAGTTGTTGTTCCAATAGAACATGAAACAAATTCAAGGTACCATTAGTAACCTTTTCTTTAATGAAGTGTCGATCAATCTATTTTGAGCAATACCGATTGCAGCCTTGTTATCACCATACAAGGAAAGTTTCCCTTTTCCAAACATTCTCAATTCCTTCAGTAACCTTCGCAGCCAAATAAGTTCACAAACCCCCTGGGCCATAGCTCTATATTCAGCTTTTGCACTGGATCTAGCAACAACAATTTGCTTCTTGCTTCTCCAAGTAACTAAGTTCCCTCCTACGAAAGTACAGTAGCCAGAGATAGATCTTCTGTCATCTAGAGATCCAGCCCAATCAGCGGCTGTAAAGGCTTCTATTAGGAGGTGACCATGTTTAGAGAAAAGCAGACCTCTCCCTGGAGTAGACTTCAGATACCGTAAGATGTGAAAGACAGCTGGCATATGAGGATCTCGGGGATCATGCATGAACTGACTAACCAAACTGACTGGATAGGCTATGTCTGGTTTAGTATGCGAGAGATAAATGAGTCTTCCAACCAACCTCTGATATCTCTCTTTGTCAACTGACTCTCCAATCCCTGCTTGTAACTTGTGATTACTTTCAATAGGCGATTCAGCTGGTTTGCAACCTATCATACCAGTTTCTTTCAAGAGATCTAGAATATACTTCCTTTGAAAAATAAAGATCCCTCTATTTGGTAGTACTGGAATTTTCCTAGATCCTTGATTTCAAATTCCTTTGCTAACAGCTTCTTCAATCGGTTCATCTCCTCTTTATCATCTCCTGTCATTACAATGCCATCAACATAAACTATGAGAAGAGTGAGTTTACCAATTTTATGTCTTATAAAAAGGGTATGATCAACATTGCTTTGTCTGTAGCCAAAGGAGATCATAGTTTTGCGGAATCGGTCAAACCATGCGCTAGGCGATTGATTCAGCCCGTACAAGGCTTTCTTCAGTTTGCACACCTTTCCTCGACTCTGTTCAGTATTAAATCCGGAAGGAATCTCCATATACACTTCTTCTTTTAAATCTCCATGAAGAAATGCATTCTTTACATCAAACTGTTGTAAGTCCCAATCCAGATTAGCTGCACAAGATAGAAGGATTCTTATGGTGTTCATTTTAGCAACATGGGTAAATATCTCCTGATAATCCACTCCATAAGTTTGAGTGAAACCCTTAGCTGCCAATCTTGCCTTGAATCTTTCAATCGAGCCATCAGCTTTATGCTTCACAATAAAGACCCATTTGCAGCGTGACAAGTTCCCAAATGTCATTTTTCGACAAAGCCTTCATTTCTTCAAACATAGCCTGCTTCCATTTAGGATCTGCAAAAGCTTCCCTCCTATTCTGGGGAATAGAGACAGAAGAAATAGACAAGACAAAGGCTCTATAGGAGGGGGATAAGGAATCAAAGGAGACACAATTAGATAAGGGGTGTTTGGTAGCTAATGCAAGTTCTGACACCCTTCCCGTGAGCAACAGGCAAATATAACTCATTAGGGAATGTAGATAACTTACCAGTAGAAGGGTCAGCTTCAGCAGATTGCATGATGGATTCTTCTGCTTCTTCAACTGCTTTCTTCTTCCTTGAAAACTTTTTCAAACCAGATAGATCCAACATCCCGTTCAAACGCTCAATAGTCTCACCCTGAACGATCTCCCCCTGAACTTTTTCTGTGATATCAGCCACAACATGATTAATACTATAGCTCGGGAGAATTATCTCTTCCTTCTTATTACTCTCCCCCTGAAGAGGTGATGGTAGAATACTGAAATATGGCTCCCATTCCCGAAAGGTAACATCCATACTAACAAAGGTTCTCCTAGTGGGAGGACGATAGCATTTGTACCCTTTTTGGGTTGGGGAATACCCAATAAACGTAGATTTAAGAGATTTAGGATCAACTTTCCCAGAATTCTAGTGTGAACAAAGCAAACACACCCAAACACCTTTGGAGAAACAATATATTCATTTTTTCCCTTTAGAGATTCTAGAGGACTTTGAACATTCAGGGTTTTAAGTGGCGTTCTATTGATAAGATAGGCAACTACAAGTATAATATCTCCCCAACAAGGTTTTAGAAGATTCATTGTAAACATAAAATATCGTGCCACTTCTAACAAATGTTTATTCTTTCTTTCAGGAACCCCATTTTGTGCACTAGTGTAAGGATAACTAGTTTGATGCATTATCCCATACGACTCTATATAAGACTCAAACCTTTTGTTCATGTATTCTGTGCCATTATCAGTTCACAAATTTTTTTATCTTACCCTCAAATTGAGTACAAATCATTTTATGAAACAATTGAAAGCAAGAAAACACATCACTTTTGGCCTTTAACATATACACCCAAGTCATCCTAATACAACAATCAATAGAAGTAACAAACCATCGACTTTCAAATAAAGAAGTTGTTTGAGTAGGACCCCATAGATCAGAATGAATAGTCGTAAAAGGAATTATACTTTTATTATCACTCAAAGGATAAGAGTTTCTTGTATGCTTGACAAATTCACAAGTATCACAAACCAAATATTCAAACTCAGTCTTTGAAAACAAACTAGGATATAACTTCTTTGAAAGAAAAAAGATGGGTGCCCAACCGCCTATGCCACTAAACTATTTCTTGGTTGACAACCTTATTTCCTCCAAAAAGTGCTTTACCAGAGAGTCTCTACTTCCATAAATCATGTATAAGCCATCATACAATCTACCACTTCCAATCCTCTTCCCTGTTTGAAGATCCTGAAAAACACTATGACCAGGGAAGAATTCGATTTCACAGTTTTAGGTCTTTGGTGATGGAATTGATAGATAATAAATTAACAGGAAACTCAGGCACACGGAGAACAGATGATAATGTAATATTAGGTGTACAGAAAATAGAACCTGTTCCAGAGATAGGATCTAAAGACCCAGTGGCTATTCTGACATAATCCTTTTTGAGACATGGAGAGTAGTTTTGAAATCTTTTAGAGGAGCCTATCATATGTCTATTCGCACCAGAATCAATAATCCAAGAATTTAGGTGAGAAGTAAAGGCAGCACCTGATTGCACATAATTAGATGTTGCCACAGATGGAGATTCAAGTTTGGACAGAAGCCGACGAAGGTGTAAAATTTCATCCGAGGACAATAAGTCTCCAGAACTAGTATCCTTAGATGTCTCCACATTTTCAGCAACATTAGCTTGGCCCCTTAGTGGACCTTCTTGTTTCCTCCATGACCTCTACCTGATTTACGTTTCAACTTCCAACACGTCTTCCTAGTATGCATGTAAATGCCACAATGATCACAATACATGTGATTCTTATTAGAAATAACTGCACTTGGTTGCTCCTGAGAGACAGCTAACCCAGACTTCTTGATTGGTGCAGAGTAAAGCATCACCCCTCGGCGAATCTCTTCTTATTAGACATAAGAATATGCATCCTCAAGAGAAGGAAAATGATCTCTGCTAAGAACTTGAGCCCTGATCTAATCATATTCTTGATTCAAATCAGCCAAGAAATATAAACCCTGTCTTTTTCAACCAATTTTTTGAATAGAACTGCATCATCAGTACACTTTGCTTGGATATCCTGATAGTAGTCAATCTCTTGCCATAACCCACTCAACTCAGAAAAATAATAAGTGATAGTCAACTCACATTGCTTTGTAGCATGCATTTTATTCCTGATTTCAAAAATCTGTGCATCATTCCCCTTGCGAGAGTAGGTGCGCTTAGTTGAAGTCCAGATCTTTTCAGTAGTATCAAGCAATAAATACTGTTTTTGAAATTCGAGGATGCATTGTATTTAAAAGTCTTGTCATAACAAGATAATTGTCAGAATTCCACTGACTATAGGTAGCATCAGTAACAGCAGGTGCTTTCTTTTCTCTAGTAATATAGCCGAGTAGCTTTCTAGACTTGATAAAAAGCAAGTAAGATCTTGACCAAGCAAGTATGTAGCAGCCCCATCCAATTTCACTACACTGATTTGTGAAATGAGAGTATTGTCCATCTTTATGTCTCCCATAAGTCAAAAATATCACACCAAGCAAAATAAAAATATATCTTGAACCTGAAACGAACAGAATTTTGTACCAAAACTTTTTTGAAACCTGTCAGCAACTAGATCTGGCAGAAACAGTCACCGGAAAGTTAAAAAACTTGCCGGAAAGTTGAATGCCTAATTGAAAAACATTGAAACCTGTATGGGTAGGCTCGGAACGAGCCAGCGACCGTAACATAAAAAATATATGAAAAAAGTCTCCATAAATTGTCTGACGCGCCGGTGCATGGTCGCCGGAGACGAGGCTATTGGTGGCGCGTGGCGGCGCGTGGGGGTGTCTTTTCAGCAACGGATGACTGGGGTTTGGTCGCTGATGCAAGAGAAAGCTTCTGGTGGTCCTAGTGTTTTCCAACAACCAACGAAAAGCTTAATTGAAGCAGACAACCACCAGAGGAAGAAAAACCTTAACCTCTTAGTGTGATACGTGAAACCCTAGACTGAAAGAGGCAGCGGGCTTTGATACCATGAAGATTTTCAGAGAAGAAAAATTCTTCTATTATTTCTGAATGAGTATTACAACCTATGAGGAGGTGTATTTATACAATAAGTCCTAGGACTAAACAAGAAAATAATTAATTACACAATAAGTAAAAGATGCTACTTCTATAATTAACTATCAACATTAGTTTATAGCATTAAATGGTGGAATAACTAATTCGTGTATTATCAATAGGTGTATAAAAAAATCTATTCCTGCCACTATTCCCAATTTTTTTTTTTTTTTAGTACCATTTATTCACAGTATAGCAATTACTCTAATATTTATTATCCGCATAATAATTCAATTATTATTAATCTTACAAACAATCCAAGTATAACTAATACATATAGCCAAACCACCCCGAGTATATAGACAACTTGGAGTGTTAAAGATTAGTAAAAAATACTACATCCGTTCCAAAATGGATGACACTATTTCCTTATTAGTCCGTTCCAAAAAGAATGACACAATTCTAAATTTTGAAATATTTTTGAGTTGAAGCTACTATTTTACCCTTAATGAAATATTTTATAGCCACATATTTATGTATGATTTATTTTAGACCACAAGTTTCAAAAGTCTTACTATATTTTTTAAACTCCGCTCCAAATCAAACTATGACGACCATTTTGGAACGGAGGGAGAACTAAACACTGGTGGTCATTTACTTTGCATATTACAACGAATTTGGTCATTTTAGTAAATAGAACTACAAAACGTTAGACTCATATGTACATGACTACATCTACATGGGATAAAAAATAATCGATTTGGCTCCTCCAAATATATTTCTCTCCATTTCCTAATTCCTACATCGATGTATTTAAATTAAAAGGTGCAGATTTGTTAACTTAACAAGGGGCTTAATCGTAGTTAAAACAAAATATATGTCATTTAATTCTATCCAATTTTGGTAAAAACTAAAAACAATAAAAATAGAAATCCAGCTCACAAATTTTGGTATCACGCGTGAAATCAATTTGTTTAGCATTAAATTGCCGATATAACAGTTGTTTTTGTATACATAGAATTAACACTGGCATTTGCAACACAGCAGGTAGCCACGACAAGATGTTGTCAGCTTGAATAAGCTCGAAGTTTTGACTGATGACGAAGGAACAGATCCAAGGACTTGTTCCTTTAGGATCACCGCAGCTGAATAAATAATATTGCAAAATCATTTAAGCAAGAAAATTAATTATCATCCTATTATCTAATATTTATCTTGATACTCATGCAAATTTGTACGTGATAAGAAAAAGATTGCATAAGATTAGGATAAGGCTTCAAGATAAGCAAGGAGTTCGATTAGGACTCAAACTCGTACAGGTTTTGGAGTTCTAATTGTTCATGACTCCTCAGATTTCAAAGCTATAAATAGAGAAGCCTTTCAGCTTTTGAAGATTCACACAAATACAGAGAGAAAAGAGTTATAGCATTGTTGAGTCGAAATTGTATTTGGGCAGTCATTAAGCTACAGGGAACTAAGTGAAGAGCCTGTTCCTTAGATTGAGTCTTGTCAAACTTCAGTCTTAGTTCATTTGTATTAGGGTATATCGAGTTGTACTTATTGCTTTCATAGAGGTTCTGTAAGAGTACGCGTCATTCAAGTCATGTTACTTGGAAGAACTTTACTGATTGTGAAAGAGGTCACTAGAGGATTAGAGTTAGTCTTAGGTTAGTAAGAGAGAAGTCTTGTAACCAAGTGAGTCTTTCAAATAGTAAAGTTGAAATCCTACTTGAGAGAGTAGGTCGTGGTTTTTCAAATAGTAAAGTTGAAATCCTACTTGAGAGAGTAGGTCGTGGTTTTTTGATCCCGAGTTCAAGGGGTTTTTTCACGTTAAAATCAGTGTTCATTTACTCTTGTTTAACTTAATTCCATAATTTATAAGTAAAAGAACACATAGAAAGAATTGGTCATTCAGTGGTGTCTCTTGAAAAAATAACAGATGTATTTTTCCAAGTTTCTGCCAATTCAAGCTTGATCTGGATTCAAATAAATTGTTTTACGTTTTATGAGTAAACATTTTAAATCACAAAATTGATTTTCCTGCATATTGATAGGAGTATTTAATAAGAGGCGCTAAAATTTATGTACTAAAATTTTTACTAGATAAACCTTTTGTAAAAAAAAAGTAGATATAAAAAATTAACGAAAACCAACACATTTGATCTGGTTACTTGAAATGCTATGTAAAGACATGGTGGTATAAATCGAAAGATTAATGTTCAAAATTCTGGGAGATGGATATTTTCTTAGCAAAATTGGAAAATTAAATGACAATTATATATTTCCTTTTAATCATGGTAAGGACCTTTGTTAAATTAAATAAATCTCCACCTTTAGATTTTAAATAGGAAAAATAGCATACATCCAATTAAGAACTTTGGAAAAATGTAGACAAAGGCAAATGGAGAGGAACCAATTACGAAATTATTAACAATGAAAAGCAACAGATAAACACATAAATACACCAGTAATTTGACTACTTCACGTACCCTAATAAAACATGACTTAAATACATACTTAAAAAGAAGAAAAAGAAAAAGAAAAAGAAAAACAAACACCACTGATGATTCAAAATCATAGCAAGTTTTTTTCTCACTTCAATAAACTTTGTTTTTGCTAATTACAAAAAAGTTCAAGGCATTTCCTCATCATCTAACTGGAACTCCTCTTCATTCTGATTAGTTTTCTCCATAAAATGGCTGTTGTATTCATTGTTACTCGTGAATTCTCTTGAATTCTCATATTTCAAACTGTTGACATCATAGAAGTACTTACCATTTTCCAAGAACCTTGTGTCACTTAAGCCCTGCTGTTGCACCCTGCAACTATTGTATTGATTATAGCTTGTGGGATTGTTTTGTTCTTGATTGTTATTGTAGTAATTGTTTTTGCTATTTGGGTAAGTGGTAGTGGGACTTTTGATGCAACCCAAATTGCATCGAGACCATTCACTCGAAGTCAAGCCAAGGATATACAAGACGCTCACCTACACTTGGTTTGGAGAGGCGTGGATGATACGAGCTCGAGAGAGGACTTAAAGACAATGCATTGGAGCTCAATCCATGTGGAAACAGGGCAGGAAACAGTGCAAGAAGCAGGGGAGCAAAACAGGGCAAAAACAGGGGAGATCTGCTGAGCTTACTGCCTAAGAACGGAAACTTGTTCTTCGCGATCGCGTGCAGACCTTCGCGATCGCGTAGAGTTATTATTTTGTCTGCGCGACCGCGCCAAGCCTCGCGCTATCGCGAGCTTCAGCTTTTAAGTCCCCTGCGCGATCGCATATACTCTAGCGCGATCGCGAAGAGGACTTGAGTAGCAGTGGACCAGAATCCAGGAAATATTGTAATGGGGTGCTATAAATGCCCTCTTTCATCATTTATTATTTTTTTACACTACTTTGAACACAAAATATTAAATGAGCAATGCTCTTGAACCTTGTAATACTTTTGGCTTGAAATCAATTGGATGAATCCAAGTTGTTCTTCAATCCGTCTTCGATCATTCTATTTGCTCGAGCCTCGTGACTCTTGAGGATAGTTGCATAGTGTTAGGTGATTCTTTCCAATCGTTTGGGGTGTAACGGAACTAGTTCTTCGTTGCTACTCGAACTTTAGTGTAAGTCTCGTCTCGCTTTTATCTCTTTATCGCTTTCGTATTTTCGATTGCATCAGTTGGTATCAGAGCAAGGCTAGGGTTGCGTTCTTACGAGCCCTCGTCCTACTCTTCGTGCTTGTCATCTTTGTTCCGCATTTATTTTCTTGTTCTTGTTCTTGTTATATTGAAAAAGAAGAAAAAAAAAATTCAAAAACTTGAAAACCCAAAAATTTGAAGGAAATCGCTTGTTGTTACGATTTTGTTGGTATTGATTATCGGGGATTGTATGTTTATGTAATCTCGACAATTGGGAACCAACAAACACGTTTTGGAGTTGGAAAATCAAAGGTTGAAAATTTGGAACCCTAGGTTGAATATTTGCAAAATTGCTAGAACTCAATTGATGTTATGATTTTGTGGTTGTTTGGTATCGGGGATTGTTCACTATAGTTTTCCCGTTGATTTGATACCATCATTTGGAGTATTGTAGTGAAAATCGAAATTTTGAACTTTGAAGGTTTTGAACAATTGAAGAACTTGACCAAAATTCATTGAAAACAAGTTGTTAGATGGATGTTTTTGGTGCTTAAACCATTGGAAATTGTTTACCACAGTTGAAAACACCTTTTTGCAAGCTTGAAAACTGAACTAAGTTGAAATTGGGTTGTTGTGTGCGCAAAAACTGCTGTTTTCTGTCGAGTTTCTGGTTCAGCTGAACAAACCTGCGCGATCGCGCAAGGTCTCGCGCTATCGCGCCATTTCTGAATTCTTGTTCATCGCGATCGCGCCCAACTGCACGCGATCGCGAAGGGTACCAATTTCCAGAATTTCCTGAAGTTGGACAGAATGTTCGCAAAGGCATCGTAACAGTTTCCAACCACCAAAACTCCCATAGCATCATCAAATATGGTGAGTTTCTAGATCACAAACCAAAATTCATTCAATTCCGAATCCGTTTAGTGGCGATTCGATCTTTGAACATTTGATCGCGCCACTTCCGGTTAGTACTTTGAGGGTAACACTTCTACCCAATTAGTACTAATCCCTCGTTCGATTAGGATACTCGTGCCTAGAAGGGGAGTAGATTTCAAAGAAGATTCATAGTTAATTGTTTGGTTCAAGTGCGCACCAAATAGCTTGGCGTTGATCGAGTCCCATTGAATCCACTCTTCCCGAAGAGCATTTGGTTCTTGTATTTTTGGTTTGATCATTGAGGAGGTTGCGCAACTACGAGGTGGCCATTGATTTCGAGTTGTGTGAAACCAACCCCAAGCTTGAGTGGACCCGAGCGACAAACAAAAGTGAGGGAGTGAGTGAGGACTTTTACTCTAATCTTTTTTTCTTGTCTTTGATTGTTGTAGGTACATGACGGAGGAGAAAGCAAAGAGTACCATTGAGGTTCCTACCAACGTCTTGGCTAGTTTGTTAGCCGAGGTGAAGGCCCTAAACCTTAAAATGGAGGCTCTTGAAAAGGAGAGGACCCCGAGTGTCCAAAAGGATCCCAATGAAGGCACTAGTGATGATTCCATCATGAAGCCGGATCAATATGCGGAGCTAGTTCGTCGACAACGGTTGAGGGATGAGGCTCTTGCTAGAGAGAATGTTGGGCAATCCCCAACCCTTGGGCAATCCCCAAGGAGATGTCCCATTCCTAAGGCCACGGAGAAACATTGCACCTCTTGAGCAAGTTGATGAAGCTCAAGAAGGGGAGGGCCTCGGACTTGATGATGATTACTTTGATGCTCCCTATCCAAATAGGAGGGCGATGAATGGAGGCCGAGGTATAGATAGAGGTCGTGGTCGAGGTCGAGGACCACCAAGAGCTTATATGGGAAGGAACTTGGGAAGGGAATATGAAGATATTGATGACAACTATGGGGTTCAACCGGAACAACACCGTGGGGGTCGTGACACTAATCTCAATAGTGTCAAGATCACTATCCCGCCTTTCAAAGGGGCTAGTGATCCGGAATCATTTCTTGAATGGAAGGTTCAATTGGAGCGGGTCTTTGACACGAATGATATGTCCGAGGAGAAGAAGGCTACATATGCCATTGCTTCCTTTGAATCCTATGCCTCTACATGGTGGGAATCCATGAAGCGATCAAGGAGACGACTTGGGTTGCGGATGAACATTACTTGGGAAGAGTTGAAAGAAATAATGAACAACAAATATGTGACTCCCAAGTATCGACAAGAGCAACTCAAAAGGCTCTATGAATTGAAACAAGGCTACAAGTCCGTTGATGAATATTTCAACGACTTTGAGAAAAATCAGATGGCTCTTGATATGGAAACGGAGGATGAGGAACAAGCTATCATCCGTTTCAAGAGTGGCTTGAGTAGGGAGGTTGCTTCCCAATTGAGGCTACACATCTTCCACTCTCTACAAGATGTGTGTGATGCCGCGGTTGAGGCCGAGAAGTGGCTCAAAGAAGAGAAGGCTCCTCGCTATAGGAGTACCACCACTACCACTCCAACAACTCGCCCCAAAGAATGGAAGGTCCCAAACACAAGTGGTGCAAGTGGGAGTCGAGATGTCAAGAAGCCTTTCGAGAAGGCTACCCCGAGAAGCGATCACAAAGAGGTTGGAGGTACTTCTAAAACTACTTTAAATACTCCTTCTTCTTCTTCCTTCCAATGTCATAAATGCAAGGGTTATGGCCACTTTGCCAAAGAGTGCCCTACCCGGAAAACAATGATTGTAATGGATGATGGGTTGGTCTATGAGGGGGAAAGTGAGCCCGAGGGAGATGATGAGGAGGAGAGTGAGGAAGTTGAGGGTGAAGGTGAGGAGAGAGCGACGGAGGGGGATGATCCTAATATGTTCCTTGTGGTACGCCGCATTTTGGGAACTATGTTGAGTGAGGAGAGGAAAGATGAGCAAAGGGAGAACTTGTTCCATGCCCGTTGTAGAGTGAAGGGGCAAGTTTGTTCCATGATCATTGACTCGGGTAGTTGTGCAAATGTGGTGAGCCAATCTTTGGTCTCACAATTGAAGTTGACTACCATTAAACACCCGAGCCCCTACCGTTTGCAATGGCTAAGTGAGTGTGGGGAATTGAGGGTAGTGAAGCAAGTCTTGGTTAGGTTCAAGATTGGAAACTATCAAGATGAACACATGTTTGACGTGGTGCCAATGCAAGCTTGCCATCTTTTGTTTGGAAGGCCTTGGCAATACGACAAACAAGTGGTTCATGATGGCCGGGCCAACACTTACACGGTGAAACATGAGGGAAAAAGGTTTGTGCTTACACCTTTGACCCCGAAACAAGTAAGTGAAGACTATCGGCGCATGAAAGAGTTGAGGGAAGCGGCTAAGGCCAAGTCCCCGATTGTGGCCAAATCTTTGGCCGAGAATCCACCATCTTCCACCGGTCGCATGTGTGCCATGATGCAACCGGGTGAGGTTTTGAGAGGTAATGATGGCACCAAGATGCTCATATGCCTAGTGCACAAAGGTATGGTTTTAAGTTCCGAAAGTGATTATTTATCTAACCCTAACCCTTTGCCTAGTGCCATTGACAATGTCTTGAAGGTCTACGAGGACATGTTTCCGAAAGAGATGCCGGATGGACTACCTCCCTTGAGAGGTATTGAACATCAAATTGATTTTGTCCCGGGATCTCAAATCCCCAACAAGCCGGCATATAGAAGCAATCCCGAGGACACAAGGGAGTTGCAAAAACAAATTGATGAATTGCTTACAAAGGGCTTGGTGAGGGAAAGCTTGAGTCCTTGTGCCGTGCCCGTGATCCTCGTTCCAAAGAAGGATGGCACTTGAAGGATGTGTGTGGATTGTCGAGCGGTCAACAAGATCACGGTAAAGTATCGACATCCCATACCTCGTTTGGATGACATGTTGGATGAGCTTAGTGGTTCTAGTGTTTTTTCAAAATAGACCTTAGGTCCGGCTACCACCAAATCCGGATGAAACCGGGTGATGAGTGGAAAACCGCATTCAAGACTAAATTTGGTCTTTATGAATGGTTGGTGATGCCTTTCGGCCTCTCCAACGCACCTAGTACCTTCATGAGACTAATGAACCACGTGCTAAAGCCATTCATCAACAAATTCGTGGTTGTCTACTTTGACGACATATTGATTTATAGCAAGTCAATAGATGACCACGTTGGCCATTTGAGTCAAGTGCTTGAAGTGCTACGAGCCGAAAAGCTCTATGCCAACTTTAAGAAGTGCGCCTTTTGTGTTGAAAAGGTTGTCTTTTTGGGCTTTGTTGTTAGTGCCAATGGTGTAGAAGTTGATGAGTCCAAAGTTGAAGCCATTAGAGATTGGCCTACTCCTACCACCGTTTCTCATGTGAGGAGTTTCCATGGCCTAGCTAGTTTCTATAGGCGCTTTGTTAGAGACTTTAGCACCATTGCCGCGCCACTCACCGAGTTGGTGAAAAAGGATAAGCCCTTTGTTTGGGGAGAGCCGCAAGAAAAAGCTTTCCAAGAATTGAAAGGTAGGCTAAGTACCGCCCCATTGTTACAATTGCCCGACTTCGGGAAGGCTTTTGAGGTAGAATGTGATGCCTCGGGGGTAGGTATTGGGGGTGTTCTCATGCAAGAAGGGAAACCCGTTGCCTACTTTAGTAAGAAGTTGAAGGGCGCAACCTTGAATTACTCCACGTATGACAAGGAGTTGTATGCCCTCGTGAGAGCTTTAGCCCATTGGCAACACTATCTATGGCCTCGGGAATTTGTGATCAAGAGTGACCATGAGTCACTCAAGCATCTAAGAGGTCAAGAAAAGTTGAACAAGAGACATGCCAAGTGGGTGGAGTTCATTGAGTCATTTCCTTATGTAATTCATTACAAAAAGGGTAAGGACAATGTTGTGGCCGATGCGCTTTCAAGAAAATTCGCTCTTGCCACCACTCTCGCTTCTAGACTTATGGGTTTTGAAAGTATCAAGTTATTGTACGCTCATGACCCAAAGCTCAAGAGCATTCATGATGCTCTAATGAGTGGGGAAAGGGTGGAGAAATACCAATGGGTAGATGGTTACATTTTCAAGCATGGGCGAGTGTGTGTCCCCGAGTCCTCTTGGAGAGATGTGCTAGTGCAAGAAGCACATTGCGGGGGCTTGATGGGTCACTTTGGGGTGGACAAGACTATGGCCATACTTAAAGAGCAATTCCATTGGCCAAAAATGAGGCCTCTTGTGGAGCGATTTTGCAATGCTTGCTTGGATTGCAAGAGGGCCAAGTCTAGGTCCAACAACCAAGGGCTATACACTCCTTTGCCCATTCCTACTAGTCCGTGGGTTGAACTTTCTATGGATTTTGTTATGGCTTTACCCCGGACTAGAGGAGGACACGATAGCATTTTTGTTGTCGTTGACCGTTTCTCCAAAATGGCTCACTTCATTCCGTGCAAAAAGACTAATGATGCCCAACATGTAGCTTCCTTATTTATTGATAATGTCTTGAAATTGCATGGGGTGCCTCGCACCATTGTTAGTGATAGGGACTCCAAGTTCCTTAGCCATTTTTGGAAGTGTTTGTGGGGTGCTCTTGGCACCAAGTTGCTCTTCTCCACGTCCCACCACCCTCAAACCGATGGGCAAACCGAGGTGGTGAACCGGACTTTGGGAGCTCTACTTCGAGCTATGACCAAAGGAAAGGCCGGGACTTGGATTGATAAGCTACCACTCATGGAGTTTGCATATAACCGCACTTTACATCGCATGATTGGCATGACTCCATTTGAGTGTGTTTATGGTTTTAACCCATTGATTCCTCTTGATCTTACCCCTTTGCCAAGGGATATGGTTGTTGATTTTGAAGGTAAAGCTCGGGCCAAGGCATTGCTTGAACTTCATGCCAAGGTGCGGAAGACTTTGGAGGAGGCCTATGAGAAGATAGCAACCAAGAAAAACAAAGGAAGAAAGAAGGTGGACTTCAAGAAGGGAGATTGGGTATGGGTGCACTTCCGCAAGGAACGATTTCCCAACCAAAGGAAGGGGAAGTTGGCACCAAGGGGGGATGGACCATTCCAAGTGTTGTCTAAGATCAACAACAATGCATACGTGATAGATTTGCCTGGTGAGTATAATGTGTCGACCACTTTCAATGTTAGTGACTTGACTTCTTTTGATGTAGGTGATGATACCTTGGAGGAGGACGCCTCAATTTCGAGGACGAAATCTTCTCAAGAAGGGGAGGATGATGCAACCCAAATTGCATCGAGACCATTCACTCGAAGTCAAGCCAAGGATATACAAGACGCTCACCTACACTTGGTTTGGAGAGGCGTGGATGATACGAGCTCGGGAGAGGACTTAAAGACAATGCATTGGAGCTCAATCCATGTGGAAACAGGGCAGGAAACAGTGCAAGAAGCAGGGGAGCAAAACAGGGCAAAAACAGGAGAGATCTGCTGAGCTTACTGCCTAAGAACGGAAACTTGTTCTTCGCGATCGCGTGCAGACCTTCGCGATCGCGTAGAGTTATTATTTTGTCTGCGCGACCGCGCCAAGCCTCGCACTATCGCGAGCTTCAGCTTTTAAGTCCCCTGCGCGATCGCATATACTCTAGCGCGATCGCGAAGAGGACTTGAGTAGCAGCGGACCAGAATCCAGGAAATATTGTAATGGGGTGCTATAAATGCCCTCTTTCATCATTTATTGTTTTTTTACACTACTTTGAACACAAAACATTAAATGAGCAATGCTCTTGAATCTTGTAATACTTTTGGCTTGAAATCAATTGGATGAATCCAAGTTGTTCTTCAATCCGTCTTCGATCATTCTATTTGCTCGAGCCTCGTGACTCTTGAGGATAGTTGCATAGTGTTAGGTGATTCTTTCCAATCGTTTGGGGTGTAACGGAACTAGTTCTTCGTTGCTACTCGAACTTTAGTGTAAGTCTCGTCTCGCTTTTATCTCTTTATCGCTTTCGTATTTTCGATTGCATCAACTTTTATCCCAAATCAAGCCCTGTTGTTCATTTTTATTGTTGTAGTAAGTGCTACCACCTTTGTAGAACTCTTTGTTGTCATTTTTCTTGATGTTAGTATCGTCACTGTTGTAGTACTCGTTGTTGTTGTTGTTGTTGTTGTTGTAGGTACTGACACCCTCATAGTACTTATTGTTATTGGTTGAGGGGTTAGTGGTGAACTCATTGTTCATGGATTTTGTTTCATCAGTGTTGTCCTCAGGGACAGTGACATAGGCCATAGGGTTGTAATTCTTTGGAAGGTATTTACTGTTGGGAAGATCATTATTGGTTGGTTTAGTGTTTTGGTCATCCACATTAGTAGTTGTGGAAGGAGCAAGTAGACGGGACTCATGACCATATAAGCCATAAGCATTTTCATTTTCAGGCAAGAATTTTGGTTCTTGCTCTTTGACTGCTTGTGTCTTTTTCTCACTATTGTTATTGTTATGGCTGAGAATTTTGTAAAAGAACTTACTATCTCTTGCATGGATTTGTAATGAAGATATGAGAATAAGGAGGAAAATGAAGGAGATTAGCTTGGTAAAGGTAGACATGAAGAAGGTTAAAAGAAATTGTGACTCAATGCAATGTACTTGATAGAGACCATTTTTCTCTCTTTTAAGTGTGTTCACTCTTTGAGTGTTCCTATTTTTTTTTTTTTTTTTTTGAAGCTGATCTAATTTAATATCTTTTCTTTTGAGGGGAGGGGGGGAGTGATTATCGGTTCATCCAATATTTCCTGCTGATTAGGCGCAAATGGTTTTAAAAGGTACAACAATAATTTCTTATTTATCGATAGTCTTGTTTTACTACTTACCAATTATGTGCTCTTGCAGAAATTACTAATGGTTTTAAACTTTGTCCGTAAGATCTCAGTCAAAAGTCAAAAGCGTAATCTTAATGTCTAGTAAAAAATGAGCGTCTTTCTTGGTATTTTTAGCTCATGAATTAACTTTCACGAACAAAGCAACAACTTCTAGGTGCTAAATTTCCTTGCTTGGGTAAGTAATATCTCAAGCAAATAAAAAATCAATTAATAGAGTATGCCAAAATAGATAAAATAATAGTACTAATTAAGTCAGAGGGAAGGAAAAGGAAAGGAAGTGAAAAGATAAAAGGAACGCGTAGAGAAGCTGACTATGAGTACGTTGATTTTGGAGGGGCAACAACTTCTATTTTTTTGGGTAAGTAAATATTTTATTTATTACCAAAATCATCTCAAAGTTTAAAGGAAAAACTCTAAAATGAACAATCTCATTCTACTATTAACTAGCATTTGCAATCTACCTATAGTCTCTCTGCACTCATCAAATAGGATCAAGGATAATGAAGTTGAGTTGATATAGCTGCTTTCTAAATTTTCAGTTTAGCTTCTTTAATTGTAATGCATATCTTGCAGAATGGTTCTCACAATGGCATCAACGGTATTGCTCTTATGTTGAAATACTCTACCACTTCTTTCTAGCCAAACATAGTACACAACGGCTGTCAAGATTGCTCTATAAATCTTAACTGCTACATTCTTTTCGCAAGCTTGGAGGGGCAACGACTTCGATGGTTCCATCATTATGGAAATTGAAGAAATTCAAAATACCAAACATGTGCCGATCTCTTCATATTTTATCTTATATAAAGGGCATGCTGTTGCACTAAATATTTTGATCATTGACAGGACCTTGGAGGAGGGACAATGGAGAAGGAAGTTTTGCAGATAGAAAGTGGAAATGAGCTTCCAATTGAAAAGTCTTCAGACCAAAGTTGTTCATGGTCCAGTGTTAAGACAATAAATGATCAAGGCCGTCCATTTGATTAAGGAGAATTTGATATGGGTCCTTTGATGTAAATAGTGTGAGCAGGTGCAAAGTGTATATAAGAAAAAAGCTGTAGAGGTTTAACTGATTTATTTTTAATATTGTGGAAAGCCTAGTATAGAATATGGTAGGCAGCTTCTTTTATTTTTGTATAAATACATGTAATCTGCAGTACATAGTACACAAGAAAGAATTCAAGTTTTTCTCAATTTCTCTGATTTCTAACATGGTATCAAAGCTTTAGATTAAATTTTTCAATCTAATATCTTTTTCAATCCTGTATTGTTTTTTTAATTGCATCAATGGCAGATAAAACCATCCCATCTTCTGGATCTTCATCAGGATAATCCTCTTCAGTTGTCAATGACTCGTCTTAGCTTTTTTATCTCCATCCTTCAGATTTACCAGGAATTGTTCTTGTAAATTCAATCTTTGATGGCAAGAGTTATGGAGGGTGGCGCAGAGCCATCTTCATAGCCTTGTCAGCCAAAAATAAGCTTGGCTTTATTGATGGAAGCATCACTACCCCCAGAAAGAAATTCTAAACTTTTCAACGCCTGGAATCATTGTAACGATATGGTCATCTCTTGGTTGCTTAATTCACTCTCTAAGGAGATAGCAAAAAGCGTGCTATATTCCAAGACAACAAGAGACATATGCAAGGAACTAGAGGATAGATTTAGACAAAGCAATGGTGCTATCCTATACCAGCTGCAAAAGGAATTAAGTGAATTAGTTCAGGGTAGTTCATGCATCGCAAGACACTATACAAAGATTAAAAGAATCTGGGATGAATTAGATATTCTTGATACCTGCGCTCATTGCACTTGTGGATGTTCTTGCGGAGGAAAGGGAAGGACACTTAAGGCTCATCAAGATGGCAGACTTATCCAATTTCTAAAGGGTTTGAATGAAGCTTATGGAGGAGTTAGAATGGACATCCTCCTGACTTCACCTTTACCCATCATTAATCAACCATACTCTCTTCTGATTCAAGATGAGAAACAGAGAGAAGTGCAACTGAATCAACAACCTCTTGGATCTGCTTTCATGGTTGCACAGAAAAATTTTGGGAGTCAAAAATTTTTTCAAAAACCTACTTTTACTGAAAAAGGAGGCAATTTTAATCAAAGAATGCTCTATGTTGAATGCAGCTATTGTGGGATATCTGGACATTTTATCGAGAATAGCTACAGAAAAATTGGATTTCCTCTTGACTTCAAATTCACAAAAGGAAAGAAACCCCAGGGAGGACCTCATGGCAATGCAGCACTCATGACAGAAGAGAATGGAAATCAATAAATCAATTTGGGAGAACAATCTATTACCCAAGAACATACCTACTAGCCCTTGCCAAACGCTCTTGAAATTGGCGTTGATATTCTGCGATGGAGCCCGTATGTTTCAAATTGACTAATTCTCCCAAGGGATTACTGCGCTCAGGAGGTCCAAATCGAAGGGAGCAGTACTCTTTAAAATTTGGCCAATCCACCGAGGGATTTTCCAACTCTAGTTGATGGTACCATAACTGTGCCTCTCCTAACATGTGAAAAGCTGCCAATCCCACCTTGTCGGCCTCATTTGTGCGCTGATTTGAGAAAAATTTCTCACATCTGTGTAACCAAATCAATGGGTCTTCTGAACCATCAAAAGTTGGGAAGTCAAGTTTTGTGTACCTGGGTACCACTCCATTTCCTTGCGTTACACCCCGTGAACTGCTGCTATTAGCCGTGGTTTCCGCCTCCTTATCTGGTACTTTGTTCAAGCCTGAAATAATTTCCTGTAGTTGCAAAGAGAGTTGTTGAAGTTGACTGCCCAAACGACTCTCCACATCAGAAACCCTAGCTTCTATTGTTGTACGCTCGTGTTGCAACAGTGACCGAATTTCATCGTCCATTGTGCCTGTCTCTGATACCAAATTGTTATGGTCCCAGGTTACAGGTTTAGTTGCCTGTGTTTTCTTTGGACGACCTATTTTGAAATACCACTCAGCTCGTTAAAGGGAGCCTGAAACCTTGGACCTCGTTAAGAAGAGAGAGCCCCAGATCTCTGTAATTCTTTGATAGAAACTGCTTGCCTCAAATATTATTAATACGGTCCTTTAAATAGGACTAGACTATTACAGAGAATAGGACTCTACTACAGAGAATAAGACTCTATAATTTAGGTTCTTGATAATACCAAATGACAAAAAATAAAACTACTAAAGGAAACCTAAAGCAATTAAAACACTGGATCCTTAATCACTTCATGCGTCTAGTATAGACACGACCTACAAAGGGATCCGTAACAGATGTCCAGTTTGTCTATTAAATATTTGAACACTAATCTCCTGGAGAAAATTCAATCGAAGCAATTAGATAAAAAGTGGAGTGATAATTGGGAGAAGTTTGATTGTATCAACTAAATCAATGTAGCTTGCTGTAAACGTTGAGAATGATAAAATTCTTGACAGAATATGTTAACAACTATTCAAACTTATCACAAAAAGTTACTTGGCTACCTTAACACTACCTTGTATCTTTTTAGCTCCCTGAACCTCTTTGAATTTGTATCATCGAAGCACAAAATACCTACATGACACAAACGGTGTGTTTCAATATATTTGGGCGCGTGGAATTTCTTTTTTTTTTTTTGCTGACATGGCTATATAAACGGGAAAATAAATGGGAAAATCAATTTCCAAACATAAATTTCACCTAATTTCAAGACTTTTTCATTCTTTTCCATTAGGCCTTTCTTTCTATTCTTATTCTTGTTCTCCATAATCCTTTTCTTCAATGGCGACTATTGATTTGCAAAACCAAATAATGTTGAACAACACATTTTATTAATTACTTCATTAAAATCAGAATATGATCAAAGTATAGGCACAACATATAATTTGTCCAAAATATGCAATTAGCTTCTTTATCTATGAAGAGAAGTCACATATTTATAGGAATATGGTTTTGACATTAACTTTTCATTGTATTATTTGATAGTTCCAGAAAAGAATGCAAAAACAATAACTGAAAAGTTCTACCAACCATCGTGAATTAATTCTAATAAAAAAAAGAACCTTCATGCAACAAGGCGCACAAGGATGTTAAAATAATCTCATAATATATCAGAAATAGCTACTTTTGATTCTATCTCATAAATCAAAATCAATATTAAGGGTGTGTTTGGTACAACAGAAAATATTTTCCATGAAAATTAAAATATTTTCTATGGAAAATGACTATAATTTTACTTATTTTCTTGTGTTTGGTAGCATAATAATTTTAAAAAAATACAGCACCCACCTTCCCATCCACCACCCCAATAATCTCTCAACCCCCCCCCCCCCACCCAAAACATCACCACCTCAAAAACCCCTTCAACTGTACGATGTCGGGGGAGTAATGAATGGCGCCGGAAAAAAAGAGGGGGAGAAGAAGACAGCGCCGGAACAGAGGGGTGGAGAAGGCAGCACCAACATTAGGTTTTTCGCTGCGCCGCACTGATTTTTTGATTTTGGTGGTCGACAGCTAGGCATGTGGGTGACGACGATTAGGGTTTTCACAGTTATTATTTCTGATTCGCCGGTCAACAGCGCCAGAAATTGAGGATGAGGTGGCGGCGGTTAGGGTGTGTGGAGGAGCGGGGCTGAAGAGGGGTAGGGTGTAGGAGGTGTTAGTTGGGATAAGGGTGTGGGTATTAGGGTTTGAGTGTGTTTAGAAAAATTTTTTTCCTTCAATTTTTAGGGAAAACATTTTCCTCTATTTTGAGGAAAATGAGTAGCCTTGGAAAATGTTTTCCAAATTCCATAAACCAACCAAACATGAGAAAATGAACAAATATTTTTCGAAAAATATTTTCCCCGTACCAATCACACCCTAATATTACAAATCGCATGGCTAACTAAATTTGGTTGTTTTCACTTTGCTGATATCGATCACTTTTGGCGACCTTTCAAGTCAAGATCTATGGCTTCCATCGGTGTTTTTGGAAATTCCAAGTGGTGGTGAGCGGCGGTTGGACGGTGGACTTGGGTGGTGGAATGTTTTTCCGGCAGGAACTTAGATGAGTTTGGTCCATATGACCCAAAATTGGCAAGTCCAGGGTTGATATAGTGTGGAAATGGGTCTAGGCTGGCGGGTCACAATGAGAGTGGGGTTGGACTTCTTATAGAAGACATGGAAATGAGAAATTTTGATCACTAGCCATTTTTGGACGCGCTCATTGGGGACTATCCACCGTTTCCAAATTCATTGAAGAATAGCCAAAAATTCGCGCGCACACTTAAGCTCTATTAGCGTTGGAAAAACACCCCCCTTTGTTCAAAGCCCAAGTATTTTGTTATGGGACTTTCTATATAAAGCTTCAGTCTCATAACAAAATGCTGGGGCTTTGAACAAGTTTTGTTCACAGCCCCAGCATTTTGTTATGGGACTGAAGCTTTATACAAAGTCCCATAACAAAATGCTGGGGCCTTGAACAAAACTTGTTCAAAGCCCCAGTATTTTATACTAGGGTTAGTTTACTGAAGCTTCCCAGTATAAATACTGGGGCTTTGAACAAGTTTTGTTCAAGGCCCCAGTATTTATACTGAAATTTATCCGGAGGTGGCTATTTCTCAGCGAATTTATTTTTGACGGCTACAAATCAATTAACGCGTGCCAAACAGGCCCCTGCACGAAAATTTTACGAAATGAATCAGTTTCCTTTTGTTGAAATTTGATAAACGAGCAAATGGGTGTACTTTTTTTACCATTTAACCCAATTAATCTGATGTGGAATAAAAAGACGCAGTGGCTTGCCAAGTTGGAAACGTTTAGCTACATGCTCTATAACTTTTAAATTCCTAGGGCTTTTTGTGCTTGGATGACACAATTCGAAAGGGTCCAAGGAGCTAATAGGCACATGACAGTGTTAAGAGAGCCAAGTGACTTTTTGTGCCAAGTTTAGGAAGATGTTAACCTATTTCACAATTTTTTGGGTTTATAGCTACATTTCCTTTCTCAATGCCCTAATGAAGTAGTAACAATTAGACTAATTTTTGGTTTACTAAAACAAGTTTACCTATAAGCTCGCTAAATTTCTCACGAAAGAAACCAATGGCCCTTGAACAAACCATTCATTCTTATTTCTTACGAAATTGAAGAAATGGTTTCTTTCTAAAGAAGAATGGTTTCAAGTGGAATTCCCAACGAGAATTTTAGGCTTTTTCTCTTTAAGTTCATTATTTAATTTCTCTTAAACCGATTCATTCCAAATAGCTACCGAATGTTAAAATTCCCTCCTAAAAGCTTTGGAATATACAAACTATTGACACTCCTTAATTTCTAGTCACTCCAATTTTTTCAACATTGATCTTCATCTCAGCTGGAAATTATTGTTATTGAAGGAGGTATTTCCAAACAAAGGCAAGCCAAATTTTGAAACTTAGGACGTTCATGGTACTTTTAAGTTAGAGGGTTAAGGTTAAAATTATCTTCTGATTTTATGTGTAGTATGAAATAATCATATCAATCGCCAGTTTAATAAGAAGTTGAAAGAACACATGCGAGAAACCTTAAGAAAGCACGATTACAATTTACACAGAACCCAAAAGAACAATAAAAACATAAAACATGACAAAGAAAAACAAGTAAACGCGCCAGGTCGGGGTCGAACCTACGACTTTCTGCTTAGGAAACAGACGCTCTATCCACTGAGCTACAGGCGCCTTGCTAATCACTTATCTCTAACCGTGATCAATAACCACCAAATTACGAATTCTAAAACATAGTCTACAGAACATCAGCTTAGATAAAATGAAAAAGGACAAAATATAACTCTGTACTATCAAAATTAGTTCAAATATATCTCTGTTATAATTTCGGTCCAAAAATACTCTTTTCATTAAACTTTCGGTTCAAATATACCTATCCATATTAGTTTGGCGTAAATTGCCCTTAATTTTAACAGATAGATACGTGTTGACGAGGCAAATATGTATGGGTTTTTTCTGCTCGTGCTTTGTCAAATTCTAATATAGTTTAAGATATCTTCCAACGAGAGATTGGAACCACCTAGGCTAGCGACTTTTATTATTTTTGTTGGTATTTGAGAGAATTAAGTTGATAAGGAGAGTTGATTATAAGTTCTAAAAATATAAAACTATAAATAATAAATAATTTTTAAGTTTTCTAAATAAAAATAGAGGTTAGGATATTTTTAATCTGCAAAATAAAACTATCATAATAGAACAGGAACATTATTATTTATTTCTATGTTTAATGAGATGATTGCTTATTTCTAATTCAACCAAATCACATAAAAGCAATCCATTAATAGCACTATTTGCGCTTATACTATTAATTGATTATCAGTAAAACAGAGATCTTGTTTAGAATAATTGCTTATTTCTAATTCAATCACTCCACGTAACAATAATTTAATAATAGCACCAGTTGCGCTTATACTATTAATCTATTGAAGTTAGTGGCATTAAACAATAACAAATTAATAGCACCACTCTCGCTTATACTATTTGTATTGGCCTAAATCGGTTTAGGACAACAAATTGAATTTGGAACGGATTTACAAACAATGCCAAGTATCAAAGTTGAAATAAGGCAATGAAAATAGAGTAAATAAATGAACAATAAAAATGTAAATTTCAATATCAACAATGAGTACAAATTTTGACAGAGTTTTGGTATATATTTTTTGATGACTACAACATGAAATGAAATGCTATTTATAGACAAATGAATACAGGCTATTTCCTCCATGTTCGCCCATTGTTCCACCCACGTTGCACATCTTTGGAAGTAGAGTTAGTGGGCTGAGGTCGTGGGCGATTTTCCCGCTGAAGCTAGGGCAATCCACTGAGGCTAAAATTGTTGACCTCATGTATGTGAGCCTGCTGATCGACCGAGGTGATCATTCACCAAAGTATGCTATGAGTTGCGACTTCGGTTGATGACTTCGGCGATCATGCTGCTTGCCTCGAGCTCTGGCTTACAAACATCTACTCGGTGCACTTAGAATCAAGCGCCCAAGGTACCACGTACACGAGCAAATTTTCACCCAATACAGATAGTCCCCCCACTCCTTGGGCAAGTGCCATAGTTACAGAGGAGTGGAATGAATTTGAGCGGGAGAATGACGCGACTGGATATTCGCCAAGGGTTTCAAAATAACTCCTATCACTTCAACTTCTTGTTGAGCGATACATGGCGACGTTGCTTGGCGTCGAACAGTTGCGCCGCTTCTGTTGGTCTTCCTAACATTACAGTAATGATAAATCTCCCTCTATAAATATGTCTATTTGAATGATCACTTCCCACTTGTGATCCCTTAGCAACAGTAAAAGAAAAGTTTCTATAGAAAACAAGAACTTCAATCCGCCCTTTCTCAAATCCATTCTTCAAAGCATCCAAGAAATCACCACTTTTTCAACCTTTAATCATGTCTGCAACAAATTCTATCCAAGGTTCTAGCGATTTTGGGAAAACAATTTCAAACCCCCCCACCATGATCGTTGACGACGAGTTAGTGAACGTCACACATCCCCTTAAGATCATCATACCGACGGGCGGCGATGATGAAATAACATCTCACGTGAGTTATTCAAGGCAGCGTAAAGCCACCGCTAGGCGTGATAAATTCGAGGGGGTGGTTGATGATGGTGGCGATAATGTCGAAGATGACGATAATGCTGAAGATGAGGATGACGTTGGCAATGACGATGTAGTTGATGTCGAGGAAGTTAGCAATAGGGAGGACGACACTGCTTCAATTGGCAAAACCTAGGCTATAATCGAGGCTGGTCCCTCGAAGAGATCTAGAAAGACGATTCCTATTGTTCAAGAAGTCGAACCCCATCAAGTTATCCCTTCGGATTTCAAAAATGACAAAGACTTCAAGGTGCAGAATCAATCAGATACTCAACGCGGGCTGAATAGAAATATGCCAGTGCAGGCGACACCGAGCCTGATCACCGAGGATCTCATAGAGGTGGTTCGGGAGGATTGCAAGTGGGCCCGAGGTGTGAATCGTGGCCCAAGATCCAGAGAGCTGCGTCTCCTAACATGTGCTGGGGGTATTCTTTAGTTTATACTTACCCCTTCACCTTAGGTTTCACTTTCCCAGTTCACCGAATCATATACACCTATTGCTGAACATACAATCTGTGTCTAACACAACTTGGCCCCAGGGTCTGGAGAATTGTTCAAGGTCTCGATTTTCTAAGTCGAGAAGCAAGGTTACCCTTTACCTTTCAACACCTAATCGCTCTTTATTACCCCTACTTCCATAAAGCGAGAATTGTAGCTTTGAACAAACATGGCCAATATTCCATCTTAAGCAAAAGTGAGGATCATGGAGACCGAGGCTGGTGTGATTGCTATGTTCTCATACCAATAAGTCTGTTATCAGGCTATCAGCTAACCCTAGCTTTCCCGAGGTGTGGAATGCCCAACGTAAGTATTTTATCTTAAGTATTCCCTTTTGATCATCTCGGTTATCGAATTTTCACTGCTTTATTTTTGTATGTAGCAAACAAAGTTTCGGTCAACCCTCTGAGTGGCCTACTCAATTGGGTAAAGGCAGTGATGGCAGTTCGGGAGCATCCCATTAGAACTTGGATGCTTATGGCTGCCAAAGTAGGCAATAGTTGGGCGTGTAAAAGGCACGGTGAGTTATTCGTCACATTGTGGCTTTTTAACAATTTCCCAAAGTATCTTCCACTGACGTTCTTTCTTCCCTTATTATAGATTTCCCAAATAGGGCAGCCAAAGATGCCGAAGGGGAGGAGAAAGAAAAAGAAGAAAAAAGAGAGAAGAAGAAGGAAAAAAGAAAGAGAAGAAGGAAAAGACAGTAATTGACGCCAAGGAAGGTGTTAGTAAGATGGAGAGCTTGGTGAAGCAACTTGCTGAAGATAAAAAGTCCATGGGCTCCCCAGGCCAGGGGACCTCAAAAGTTGATGACATCCTTATTGGTCTCCTTTTTTGCGTTTCGACTTCTTCGTCCTCTTTTGTCTATAAGCTTTCCTCTTCCTCTCCCACAAATTTGAAGAGGAAAAAGGCAGTCTCAAAAAAGCCAACTAAGGCGAAGCAGCCTCGAATAGAAGTGACTAATGCTACGGCTCCCAAAACTATGGTTGAGCAACGTCGAGGCTTAGTCGACGAATCTAGTGAGGAAATTCTGGAGGCCATTCCTGAAGCAGTCTCTGAGGCGCCCAAAGAAATGGAGGTTATCAACCTCGAAGAGCCAGATCAGGCTGCTGCCACGGCAAAGGCAAGACCAAGGTTGGTGAAGGCTTAGTCTCCAACATGGTTCGAGCTTGTAACGAGCCTTCTCAGACTCCTGCTCTGTTGAACACTTTGAGGAAATTAGAGACTTCCACAAGTTCAAATTTATTGGATTGCAACAAGCATGACATCATGGGCGTCGAAGTGTTGGTCGGGCCAAAAGAGGAGAAAATACTTGAGAAATTTAGCCCAATGACGTTGATGGCTACTTCAGCTGCTTCTGCCCTTCGTTTAAGTTTTCCTTATATTTCAGCTTTCCCTTCAAGTCACCCATTCGATATCTTTCTCTTGCCATTTCTTGCTCAGTGCCTTGTCCTCTAATTGAAAACCGTGCAATTGGAGCGTGAAAGAGCTGAGCAACTTTAAGATCTGTAGAATTACTGGGAAGGCCAGAAGAAGAAATACTTGGCTCAGATCTTCGAGCTGCAGTCCCAGTTGGATGCATTGAACCTCGAGTTAGAGCAGGCTCGTGAAGCTGCTGCCAAGTCCGAATCGGATAGGCGCGAGGTTGTTGCTGCCTCCGAGGCCCAGTTGCAAGCGATGAATAATGGCTTTGCAACTGAGCGTGGGGATGAATTTGGAGATCAAACAGCTTCACACCGAAGTATCTCTTATCAAGGCTGAACTCTTTTAAAATAGCCAAAAGTACCATGATAAATTGAAGGAGTATACATCTAAATTCAATCGGTTGGAAAGTTGAGTGGGCCAAGTTTCAGCGCTTGAAGGCGAGGTTGATTGGCTTCGGCGGAAGGTTGGAGCCCTCGAAAAGCGAGCCAAAGTTAAGGCAGCCAGTGCAAAGTTTAAAGAAGCATGGGCCGTGGTCAAGACCGGCTTAAAGCTCTTGAGCAGGTTAAAGCCGGGGAGATTATTCTGGATGAAAAAATTGCTAAGGTGCAAGGTGATGCCTCTGAAGCTCAAAAGATAGTTGATGAGGTTCCCTCAGGTGAGGGCTCAGATGATGAGGAATCTGAAGATGATGAAAACGACGGGGAGAGCACCGAGGAGGGGTCTTCCGAGGGGGAAAAAGGATCCCCAAACTTAGCTTTTTCTTTCCACACTTTTGTTTTTGTTGTGGCCATCGAGCCTATTTGTGTAAATAATCTTTGTAGCCTTCGGGCCCAATCCAATGATATTTTGAAGCCTTCGGGCTTTGTGTTAATGAATTTCATTTTTTGTCTCTAAGTGTTACCCTTTATTTTGTCTTGGAAATTTTTGACGGAACACGTAGGATAATTTTTGCTTGCAAGACTTTATAACTTACAATAAACCGATGCTAGGTTGGAAAGACGTCTCGTTCCCAAGCCATGGCATGTAAGAACGACTTCGGTCAAATAATATACCTTTTGTGCATAAAATTGCAGAAACAAAGAGATATTGAATCAAGTTCATTGCATTGATGATAATAACAGGCAATAACTGGATTTACAAGAAACCTAGCCGAAAGGAGACTTAGGCAAATTTCAAAATGACGCCACTATCGGGCGAAAAATACAACAGGTAGCTTCAGCCGGTATGCAACAGCACCCACCTTCTTGACAATTTCAAATGGCCCATCATACTTTGGAGTCAAGCCACGATGAACCGTCTTGCTGCTGATTTTCTTCCAAATCTGAGGAGTAAGTTTCAGCAACACTTTGTCTCCAACATCGAACTCAACATCTCGTCGACGTCGATCAGCAGATTTCTTCATTCTCTTTGAGGCTTTCCTCAAGCTGTCAGCCGCTTCATCAAGCAATTCCTCCTTCTCACGAGCATATCTATAAGCCGCTGGACACTTGCCTCCCGTCTTCTGTTTTGCCACTTCTAAAGGAGTTGTTGGCTGCCTGCCCAACACAATTTCAAACGGACTCATTTCTGTTGCTGATGATTTGTGCAAGTTGTAACAGAATTGTGCACTATCCAATAGTTCAAGCTAATTTTTCTGCGTTGCCGACACATAATGCCTTAAGTATTCTTCCAGCAAGTGGTTGAGTCTTTCTGTTTGTCCATCAGTTTGCGGGTGATTTGCTGTTGAGAATTTCAGATCAGTCCCCATCATATTGAACAAAGTAGTCCAGAATTGACCCGTAAACCGAGCATCCCTGTCACTCACTACATCATTTGGAACACCGAAATACTTGACCACATGCTTATAAAATAACTCGGCAGCAACTTTAGATGAACACACAATAGGGGCAGCAATAAAGACTCCATACTTGGAAAATCTGTCTACAACAACCATAATCGAAGACATACCATTCACTTTTGGAAAGCCGCTAATGAAGTCCATAGAAACTGAAGCCCATGGTCTGTCCGGAATGGGTAAAGGATGCAACAATCCCGCTTCCTTCTTCCTTTCCGTCTTGTCTAGCTGACATACTAAACAAGTTTTTACATAGGCTTCAATATCATCTTCCATCTTAGGCCAGAAATAAGATCGAGATAACAATGCCATCATCCGTTCAACACCGGGATGACCTGCCTACATAGTATCATGCATCTCTTTTAAGAGTTCACGACGCAGACCAGCACCCTGAGGCACGACGATCCTCCCCCCTTTAAAATAAAGCAGATCGTCCTCGATCCAATACCGCCTAACTGTACCTTCACGTACTTGACCCATTGTCTTCACATACAAAGGATCATTCACAACACATAACTTAATCATATCAATGAAATCAGATTCTAGTTTAGTGATGTGATAGATAGCAGCAAATACTTCTTTTCGACTCAAAGCATCCGCTACTTGATTGTGTCTACCCGGCTTATGTTCCCACATAAAATCATATTCAGCTAAGAACTCTTGCCATCTTGCTTTCTTAGGACTTAGTTTCTGTTGTGTTTGAAAATAAGTATTAGCAACATTATCAGTTCTTACCACAAACTTTGTTCCGAGCAGGTAGACACGCCAGATTTGAAGGCAATGCACCACAGCAACCATTTCCTTCTCATGGGCAGAATATCTTTGCTCCGCAGCATTGAGTTTTCTGCTCTCAAACGCAACTGGATGATCCTCTTGAAATAATGCACCACCAACGGCTTTATCCGACGCATCAGTGTGTACTTCAAATGGCAAATCAAAATCAGGCAGCCGCAACACTGGTTCTGAGGCAATAGCTTCCTTCAGCGTGTTAAATGCCTTAACACATGAATCAGACCAATCCCACTTGGTTTGCTTCTTCAATAAATCAATCAAGGCAACAGCTTTCTTAGAATACCCCGCTATGAACTTCCGGTAGTAGTTAGCCAACCCAAGAAAAGAACGTAGTTCTTTGACATTCTTAGGAGGCTGCCATTCAACGATAGCCAACACCTTTTTAGGATCCATCCGCACCTGGTTTTCACTAACCAAGTGGCCAAGAAATTTTATCTCTTGACTTGCAAACTCACATTTTTCTTTCTTGACAAACAATTGATATTCCCGCAGCTTTGCAAATACTTTGCGTAGATGATTTAAGTGATCATTCAGCGAATTGCTATAAATAACGATATCATCAAGGTAGACCATAACAAAATCATCTAAGTACTCATAAAGGACATCATTCATCAGATTACAAAAGTTAGCAGGGGCATTTGTTAAGCCGAAAGGCATTACAAGAACTCATACGAACCATATCTAGTTACATACGTTGTCTTGCCTTCATCGCCCTTTGCAATCCGTACTTGCCAATATCCAGAACGGAGATCAAGCTTCGAGAACAACTTTGCCTTGCTCAATCTATCAAGCAGATCCTGCACAAGAGGCACATGATATTTGTTCTTCACCGTCACCTTATTCAGCGCCCGATAATCCACACACATACGCAATGAACCGTCCTGTTTCTTTTGGAACAAAACAGCCGCACCATAGGGAGCTTTTGAGGGTTGAACCAGTCCAGCTTCAAGTAATTCATTCAATTGCTTCCTCAATTCAGCAAGTTCCATAGGCGACATACGATAGGGTGGGCGGGCAGGGGGCATAGAACCTGGAATAAGTTCAATTTTATGGTCAATTGCCCTCCTCGGTGGCAGATTCTTCGGCAATTCCGGTGGCATTACATCCTCGAATTCCTGCAAGATCACAGCAACTTCATCCGGTACTTCTACATTCACATCAGGTTTGAGTTCAATCAAGGCAGCAAGATAAGTTTCAGCACCCTTCTTCAAACCCTTTTTCCAACGAGATTGCAGAAATTATAGCATCCTTCCCATGTTCTTTTCCCTTTCCAAAGGGATGAGTACATTCAATAAAGCCCGGGGCAGTTTCATGCATAGACATAACTCCGTCCAAATGAGGCATAGGGACGAGTTTATGTTTCCTCTTGAAATCAACTCCCAAAATCAGATCAAAGTCGTCAAGGGGACACACCATCATATCCACTTTTCCATTCCAAGGACCAACAATCATCGGGACATTATAAGCCATACCCATAACGGCTTGTGCCTTAGCATTCACAGTTTTGATCGTGCTTTGGCATTTGCTCACAGCTAGGCCGTAATCAATCACATTTTTGGCAGCAACAAATGTGTTAGTTGCTCCAGTATCAACCATTGCAACAACATTTTTAGCCCCAACTTTAACATTGATATACATCAGAAACTTATGTGATTTATCGGACTCACCCAAAGTAGAGCAGATTTCCATCGTCCCCAACAAATGCATCGGATTGATGTATGCAACAGCTTCTTTGTTTTTCTCTTCAGTTTCCTTGGCAACAAGTGCATGCTGTCTCTCTTTGTTCGGACAATTCTTGGCAATGTGAGGACCACCACAAACGAAGCAGCCCTTATCTTTACCGTTCCCTTTGTTTTTGTTTCCCTCTTCAACTTTCCCTTTGCCTTTATCATGAGTATAATGATCAGGTTTGCCATCTTTCTTCCAATCTCCCCCTTTCTTGTCCTTATTCTTCTTAGATTTAGAAGTAGAAGAAGATTCAGAATACTCACGAGTCACACGAAAATCAACCAATGAATCAGCCGCAGCAATAGCACTTGGGAGATCTTTAACATTCTGTCTCCTAAGTTCATTTTGCGCCCAAGCCTGCATACCTGAAATGAAGTTGTGCAATTTATCCTCTTCCGACATGTTTTGGATGTCTAACATTAAAGAGGAGAACTCCTTAATGTAGTCACGAACAGTGCCGGTGCTTGAATATCTAGTTTTCGGTATGAAAGGCTTCAAGTCAAACTCGACTGCACCCCAAATCTTACATCCCCCCACTATTCGGGTATGAATTTTGATGAATATCCAAGCACTATATATTGTTCCCTCCAGTTCCTGAAAATGTCAAGTAAAGTAAAATGAGAGGGTTAGTTAGAGTCATTCGGCCTAAGATTCGGAGCATTTTCGTCTCGTAGCTGTAGGTAAAATTTTATTGATCAAGGGTAACATACCACAATGTTAGAAAATAATACCGCTTCAAATTGGAGATATTCCAATTCGAGGGTTCGGGCTTGCCCTTCAAGTCTTCTAGTTGATAAGATCCCTTTCCAATGATTACTTTAACTTTGTAGGGTCCTTCCCAATTTGCAACGAGTTTCCCAATATTTTTCTCCTTGGTTGATTGATTCGAAGCTTTCAACACATAATCAATAACTTTGAAATCACTGAGTTTAGCTTTCCTATTGAAATGCGCTTCGATTTGTCTTTTCTGCGCTTCTAGCCGAACAAAAGCTAGTTCCTTTTTTTTTTCTTCAAGTAAGTCTAGCTCTATGCGCATAGCTCGTTGGTTTGCATATTTGGTGGCGTGAGCATACCGAAGGCTGGAGTTCGCCCATTGCCACAGGGATTAGTGAATCCATCCCATAAGTGAGGGAGAAAGGAGATTCACTAGTGCTGTTTTTCTCCGTAGTTCGCATTGCCCACAATACCCCGGGCAATTCGTCGGGCCACAAACCTTTTGCTGCATCGAGCCTTTTCTTTATATTTTCAACGATCACTCTATTCGAAGATTCAGCTTGGCCATTTGCACTTGGGTGATAAGGGGTATCCTTTTTATGCCCCATTGATTTAGGAAATGAGTGATCCTCGACCCTATAAATTGAGGGCCATTGTCACAAGTGATTTCTTTTGGAACACCGAACCTGTAGATGATATTTTTTACGGATGAAATCTATCACCTCCTTCTGTATAACTTTGGAAAAAGCCCCCGTTTCCACTCATTTGGTAAAGTAGTCAGTTAACACAAGTATGAACCGAATACTTCCCTTTGCTTTTGGAAAGGGTCCAATTATGTCCATTCCCAATTTTCTGAACAGCCATGGCAACACAACAGAATATAGAGGCTCGGCCTGTTGGTAAATCATTCGGGCATGTCGCCGACACTTATCACATTTTTTCATGAAGGCTTTGGCGTCCGCATTGATAGTTGGCCAATAGTATCCAGCCCAAAGTAATTTGCGCACTAAAGCTCCCCTCCCCCCCGGAGTAGTTGCTACGCTCGCCCTCTTGAACTTCCCTCATCACGTATTCAACTTCGTCTAGGCCCAGACACTTGGCCACCAGGCCACAGTACGTCCTTCTATACCACTTTCCCAAAATTAACTAATATGAAGCTTCCTGAGTTCTTTTTTTTGCCTCCTTTTTATCGGTTGGGAGAGTTACCGATTCCAAGTAAGAGATGAACTTAGTCCGCCAATCCCAAGTGCGATTTCACCGAATTGACCTCTAACTTCATGCCTTTCATCTGCGATGAGAGCAACCGAACAACAAAATCAGTCCTCGAGTGCTCTTCCTTAACAGCCGAACCTAGGTTAACTAAGTTGTCAACCTCAGCATTTTCCTCTCGAGGTATCTGTTGGATCTTCCACTCTTGG
Organism: Petunia secreta; assembly: GCA_029990175.1. Classification (NCBI taxonomy): domain Eukaryota; kingdom Viridiplantae; phylum Streptophyta; class Magnoliopsida; order Solanales; family Solanaceae; genus Petunia; species Petunia secreta. The sequence goes on from JARKIP010000131.1 coordinate 433,084, forward strand.
AACTTAGCTAAGATTTTCTATGCTCGGGCTAAAAATTGCTGCATTCTGGGTTCGCGGGCCGAATAGTCCCCGAGCACTTGATTCACCACCAATTGTGAATCGCATTTAAATCAACTCTTTCCACCCCATCTCCTTGGCCAGTTCTAACTCTGTGAGCAGCTTCGTACTTGGCTTCATTGTTAGTTACCTTTTTAAAACTGATCGAATGCCCGATCATTTCCCCCGTTAGAGCCACTAAGACTATTCCGAGTCCCGAACATTTTGAGTTGGTTGCCCCATCAGTGTAAAGTGTCAAAATCCCCGATGTTGTCTCTTTAGATATCAAATTCTCCCTTTCAGCCTTGGGGAGAATTTCCATACTAAAGGTAGCCACAGAATTTGCTAAGACTTGGGATATTATAGCTGTTCATGGTTGGTAGATAATGTCATTTTCACTTAATTCTACTGTCCATTTAGAAAACGTCCCCGATAATTCTTGTTTATGTAATGCTTCTCAAGGGAAAGGTGGTAATTACAGCTATTGGGTTACATTGAAAATAAGGTCAAGTGCCAACTTTTCAAGATGTGGGTACCTAGTTTCGAGGAGTGTTTTGCTCACATAGTAAATAGGTTGTTGCCTGCCATCTTCCTCTCTGACCAACATAGCACTCATTGACACCTCGGACACAACCAGGTAGACTAACAAGGTTTCCCCATCTTTTAGCTTGGCGAGTAGCGGCGCATTAGCCAAATAGTGTTTCAACTCTTTCAGCGCTTTTTTGTACTTCGATGTCTATTCGAAGGCGTTATTCTTCCTTAAGACTGAAAAAAATTTGTGGCATTGGTCTGAGTATCTCGAGATGAATCTACTCAACACAGGGATTCGACCACTTAAGCGCTGAACTTCTTTTACCCCGGAAAGCTCTTCGGGGATTTCCTTAATAGCTCTAATTTTTTCTGGCTTAGCCTTGATGCCCCTTTTGGAGACTATGAATCCTAGAAATTTTCCTGAGTCTACACCAAAGGCACACTTTTTGGGGTCCAACTTCATATTATACTGCCTTAGAACAGCGAAGGCCTCCCTTAGGTGATTTAAATAATCTTCAACTTGAACCAATTTGACCATCATGTCATCTATGTATACTTCCATTGACTTCCCAATATAAACCTTAAATATACGACATACCCTCCACAGCATGAAGGACTCTAATACTTCAATAGTTGAATCCTCAACCTTTTGTTTCCGAGGTTCTTAAATGCACACCGGATCTTTTCTATTATTTTTTCTTGGGGATTCATTTGGAGAACTGAACCCCCATCTTTGCTAGCCCCTGGCAGCTTTGATTGCTATTTCTTCGGTCCACTCGGGACGACTCCGCTCTTCAATGCAACCGAATAGCATTCCCTAGCTACTCGTTTCTCTCCCTTAATCAAGCAAACTCCCCAAGGAGTTGCGAATTTGATGACTTAATAAAGAGTGGATAGTACGACTTCCATCGAATGAATCCACGGTTTCCCGAGGATCACATTGTAAGCCATGTTCTCGGGCATGACTTGGAACATTATTTCCTTAACAACTCTTTCTACATATGTATTAAGCGTGATCTCGCCCAATGTCTTCTCCGTAGAATTGTTGAAGTCGGTGGAGATGGTTTCCTTCGGGACAATTTGGTCATTCAACTACATCTTCTTAACAACCCCGTAGCTTATAATATTGATTGAGCTACCAGGGTCAATCAAGACTCCTTTGATATCCGATTCGTTGATCCTTAGTATGATGACGAATGCATCATGATGGGGGAATATCATCCCATCACAATCGTCATCGTATAAAATAATCTCTTTGCCAGAACCTCTAGTTCGGGTCTTCCTTTCTATCGTTATCGACAGTTTGGCAAACTTTTTGGTGGCATCGAAATATGTCGTTCACTTCTGACCCTCCAGTTATCATGTTCACAACCCTTTCGGGAGGTGGTGCCCTCGGTGGCTGTCCGTCCCCTCTATTCTTTGCATAATTTTTCTTTTCTTTATCGATGAGAAATACACCAAACATGCCTTTCTTCAACAGGTGTTCCACCTCAAGGCGAAGAGCCTTACAGTCCTTGGTACGATGGCCATAGTCAGTGTGGAATTCACAACGCAGACTTTGATCTCTTTTTTCAGGGGCTGTCCTCATATCTGTTGGAAACCTTGCCTCCTTGTCTGTCATACCCTTTAAAGCATTCACCAATTCCGTGGTCGATATGTTGAAATTGTAATCTGGGATTCGAGGCAAGTCTTTATCTTTGGATACCAAGGCGGGCCCCGTGGTGCTCTTTTTGTTAACATTGTGGTTTACTCGGCCTTCAAGGTGCTGACTTATAGGTGGCCCACTGAGCCTCTGCCTCACATGTTGCCTTTGTGAGTTGTATGGCTCGTATCGATCCTTTGAGTTCCCATGTGGTGCTTCGATGCGTCGTGAAGATTTAGGGTGATTTCTATAGCTTGAGCTTCGGCCCGCAGCTCTCCACTCTGCTTCCTCCAACCTTATCTTGGTGGTAGTTCAATCGTGTAATTCGTCCTACGTCTAAGCTTGATAATGTCGAAGCTCTTTCCTTAGCTCGGCGGCTGCTTCAGAGTTTCGACATTGATGTTTCTTTAAAAGGCCATGATGGCCAAGTTATCTCATGGTGGGAAATTCCATCCTTTCGGCTTGGAACCGCTCGAGGAAGTCCTTGATAGGTTCCCCGTATTGCTGTTTAACTTCAAAGATATCCTCTTTTCTTTAAAAAATTTTCTGCGCTCCGGGGTGAGCCTTGATGAACGCATAAGCCAATTCCTTAAAGTCTGAGATAGACTCTGAAGGCAAGTTCATGTACCAACATAGTGCCCCTTTTTCCAAAGTGTCCCTAAATTTCTTCAAAAGCATTGATTCTTTCTCTATTCCAGACAAATCGTTTCCTTTTACCATCGCCATGAAATCTTTCACGTGTTCAACTAGGTCGGTGGTACCATCATACTTCTTTAGAATCTTTATCTTGAAATGCTTCGGAATTGGTACTGGGGAAGCCTCGGGCTTGTAGGACAGTTGCCTACATTTGTTGATGTCCTACGCCCTTTGGGTCGATGTTTTCGAGCTGCTTTTCTGCTCGAGCCTCAACTCGGGCCTCGATTTCCTTTCTCCATTTTTTAAGATCTATCGAGGAGTTAGTTTCCACCACATTCGAAACCGTCCCAAAGGGTGGATTAGTGTTCGGTGCAGTCCCCGAGCCTCCAGACGTGGCTCCATTTTTGAGGTCCCTATATTGTCGCGCCCATGGGAACAAAGTTCGGGATGCCTCTATTCGGAGCTACGGGTGAAGTGTCAGTAGGGGTAGCGTGATTTCTCATCGAGGCTGCCTCTAAAGAGCTACAAAACTCAGTATTAAAATTTGCTTGTTAAGCAAATCGCGCTTGAAGATTTTGCAATGAGCGTATAACAAACGCTTGGAAGGAATCATTAGACGCTGATGAGGAAGGGTCCGCCGGAGGGGGTGGTAGTACAAGCGTATTTTCTATTGGAAGTGGAGGTAAAAACGTACCAGTTTGTCCATCGGGAGGTAACTGGTGTCTATTGGCATCCTCGCTGTTGTTAGCCATTGCTAAAATAAATTATGAATACAAACGTAAACTGATTTGTTGTTCAATCTTGAAACAAAGCGTAATTACTTGAATCCCCACAGACGGCACCAATTTGTATCGGCTTAAATCAGTTTAGGATAATAAATCAAATTTGGAATGGGTTTACAAACAATGCCAAGTATCAAAGTTGAAATAAGGCAATGAAATTGAGTAAATAAATGAACAATAAAAACATAAATTTCAATATCAACAATGAGTACAAATTTTGACAGAGTTTTGGTATATATTTTCTGATGATTACAACATGAAATGAAATGCTATTTATAGTCAAATGAATACAAGCTATTGTCTTGGACATATAAACTTAAGGCGGTGGTATATACATAGACTAATAAGGCTCATGGACGTATAAACTTAAGGCGGTGGTATATACGAAATCCTAACTAGGAGCTTGTAACCCTAAGGAGGCAGGATGTATGCCTTGCGTTCTACGCCCGTACCGCCTGAACGGTCGTAACTCGTAGGACATACGTGTATCCAATGTACCCGGTGACTTGTAGGATATGTCTAGTCTCGCCAGCTGGACTCGTATCCCAGTAACAATAGGTGGCGTATTTTTACCCACACAGTCAGTCATCTCACTTGCTGAGTGCTGACGCAAGCAGTCAGGAAGTGAAAGCGGTGTGAAAGATATCTCACTGACCCCTTGAAACTCGCGCTCTCTTTGACCAAGACTGATGCTAATTTATTCGAGAACTTCTACGTGTCTTCATCTGATTGGTTGATTTCGATTCCATGCACCTTTCCAAGAATACTTTTTGCGATGCCGAATTGTTTCATATCTCGAGCCATTATACGGTTGACCGTTTCGTGATCCATTCCTAGCTCTTTTAGCCTATAAATAAGGGCTTCGTGACAGTGGTAAAATAAAAAATCCCTTTAGAAAAATACTTCATCTTCTTCAAAGTTCCTCGTAAAAGAATGGTTCTTCTATCTTAAAAATATTTGCCTTTAACCTTGGTTTGATATTCTCAGAGAAACTTCTTCATTGTGAATGGGTGGCCTCTGAGAAAATTGTAAGGAAGAGATCATCTGCTGTTTTCTTCTTCTCTTTCTCCATTCGTGATTGGATGAATGAAGTCCCCGATTCATGAAGTTTGACCGGGATTCAAATGAAGTATAGAATGTCTTCATTGCGACATGTGTACTGATTACGGTGCACCCTTTTCTAACACAGTAGTTGCTATGATATTCCTCTTGTCATATAGGGTCAGGATGCTTGGCCCTATCAGTTTCCATGAGGTTTCTCCGCCAGGATTCTTCTGAGCTCAGGTAGCCTCTTTAATGGAGCAGGATTGAAGCCTACTCGTCTGACTCTGTTCCATGGCAGGCAAGAGAAATTAGTTCCGACATGGGTGGATTAACGAGTCACCAAGCTCTAACTCTGCTCATGTTTCAGAGTTATCTATTGGTTTGGCCGGTTCGACCGTATTGCTGCTGCAACGCCTCACCGACCACTTGCTGTGGGATACTCAAGGGAAGAGGCTCCCTTATAGTAGGTTCCCAGCTCAAGCCTTACCGTCCGCGATGAGCTCCCAATTGCGCTTGAAGATCTGCAGGGCAGTGCATTCCCGTTTGACCAGCAGGAGTCGAAGCAAATCTTCTAGTTTCTCTCTGAGTTCAGCGGCCGAGATGGTGGAAGGCTGTGTCCGTGCTCGGATGCTTCCGAGGACCCTTGCTTTGATCAAGGTATCTGGGTCTTGATCACTTTAGAGGTCGTGCGCCAAAGGTTGCTCGGACTGACATATCCCGTGATATCGGAAGAACCTCGAGCTGCTTAGCGGCTTGTAGCTACAATCCAGATGAAGGATCTTCAGCCGTACAGATTTTGAGAAGTTTGAAGTTTTTAGTCTTTCCTTTCCATTTTTTCTACAATTGTTGTGAGCAATGTTGTATTCAGGAAAGGACTAATAGAGCCTACGGATTGTTTGTTGTTAATGAAATGAATGTCCATTAATGTTCTTTTGCATACTTGTGTAATTTAAGCAGCATGTTTGTGTGCCTTTTTGGGCTAGTTTATGTAAAAGACAGATGTGCACACTGAAGGGCACTTGATTTGCATCAGTAGTTGACGGCTTATATTGCGCATGCAGTAGACGGCTGTTTTTGCCCACAATGTGATGATTTTAGCCGTGTTAGAACGGACACTTTTGTGTTCCGATTCAGAACGTCGTTGCTTGTTTACTCGAGTATTTTAAGACTTTCTGAAACTATGAGGGGAGGGGGTGTCCCCACGGGCATGTAGGTGCAAATTTTGTTGAATTGGTGAGTTCAACTTACAAATAGTGTCTTATTGTTGAGCTGGATGTGCTCTAAGCGAGTAGTTTACCCTATTTTTTGTAGCGAAAAGTGGGTGTATTACTTCAACTTATGTCTGGCCGGGGTTATGAATAGTTGGATCGTAGATGGATCTGAATTGTAATTGTAAAACTGACTAAGTAAAATAGTAACTTTATTGATGAAAGGGGGCGCAACGCCTAAGTTGTTGTGGATAAAAACCCGTAACATGAGAGAAAAATGATAGACAAGAAATTAAAGAGCTTTTATTCCTTGAGGACAGTCGGATTCAGTGGTGAATCACTTGATGTACAATACAATATAAGGAGGGGTATTTATAGTAATGGATACCAGTTCTAATTATGATAAAATACAAAGACTAATAAGGCTCATGGGCCTATAAACTCAAGACGGTGGTATATACAAAATCCTAACTAGGAGACTGTAACCTTAAGGCGACAGGATGTATGCCTTGCGTTCTACGCCCGTACCACCTGAACGGTCGTAATTCGTAGGACAGGCGTGTATGCAGTGTGCCCAGTGACTTATAGGATAAGTCTAGTCTCGCCAGCTGGACTCGCATCCCCGTAACAATAGGTGGTATATTTTTGCCCACAGATCTAATATCCCAACCTAAGAAAATTACTCTATTATGAAAAAAAGATAAAAACTAAAGAAAATAATAATATGCCTACTAAGGAAAAAAAACTAAAAGAGAAAGGAAGAGATCAAGACTAGATCTAGTCTCTACAATTGGATGGTTTTTCATACCCCTTAAGCACCTATTTACAGAATTCCCAAGCTCGAATTTTTCCATAGATGTAAAGTTGCTTTTGATTTATGACTTTCCCGTAGAAGCAAAAGTTGTAAACTTTTCCATAGATTTGAATGACTTAAATTTGTGGCTTCTTTAAAGATTCAAATGGCTTGGATCTATAGTTGCGACTATGGCTTGTTTGTAGTTGTAATTATTTCTTCAGAGTAAAAATAATCACATATATGAAAATCTATGTTATCGTCACACTATGAGCCATGTAGTGACATCAACAATCATCTTCTTCTTCTTTTAATATCTTTTTTCTCCTGCGAAATATGTTAGAAAATATGCGAGAAATAAATATATTTATTCATGTTTTATTTAAAATACTTAATATTTAATATATGAATAAATAATATCCATCACATGTCAAACTCAGAATCAAATTACCCGCCCTTAATTTAAAAGGGCCGATTCCGTTAGAAACCCCACCTATTTAAGAATTACCAAGCACCAACAACACGATCGAAAATTGTGGTTGACAAAAAGCCTCAATTATCTAATCAATATGAACTCAAATTTGAAAAAATAAGCTCCTCATAATAACTACAACAAAACCCAAACATGAATTTAACCAAACAATCTAGAAATCTAAGAAACTCATTCGTCTTCTTACTTTTTCAAACTCTATTGTGCTGGTTTGAATATTCACTCGCAAACCAATGAATTAGTGTTTTAGCCGCAAAATAAGCTTCGAAAAACAACAATGTAAGGATTTTATCTGGTGAAGGTATAAGAAAGGAGTAGAAGAAGATGATAATGATGAAAATGGGTCGGGTCGTGTTAAACGGATAGGGTTTTCAAAGCAATCAGATATTTAAAATTGAGGGTGGGTTATTTGATTTTGAGTTTGACACGTATCCATCCATTAAAATTAAGGATAAATTTGTACTAAACTATAATGAAAGAGGTATATTTGAATCGAATGTTTAACCGGAAGGGTTTATTTGGATCAAAAGTATAACGAAGGATATATTTATATTATTTTAATAGTACAAGGGTACATTTGATCCTTTTTTCTAGATCGCTAACAAGTATAATTGTATCAAATAGTCTAAATTTTGGTTCTATTTTTTTCCTCACTGATGTCTAGTACCTACTTTTGGCTCGATTTATCGGGGTTCATGCTAAAAAGATCTGTTTAGGGTTCTACAAAGGAAAACTTTATTCACATAATTTAAATTTTAAAAGTATGTTTAATGATAGGGAGGTACTTACTACCGCCATGCTGTTTCTTGTGGCAATTTTAGTTTCTGGTTGAACATACAAAATGTTTGCTATTAGAAATGTTAAAAAATGATTTTTAAGATAGAAGAGGTAAAATGTTGTTGGGACAACTAAAATAGGAAATAGAAGTTTCAAACAAATAAATAGATGATTTTTTTTAAAGAAAAATTGTTGACAGTTTAAGGTCTCATTACTTACTCAAAAATCACTTTTTCTAGGAGGATGTGTTATACTTAAGACATATATTAAGCAGCATAGAGGGATGAATAGTGTCTTATACGGAACAATTTGATTAAGTTTTTTAAAATTTTATACCAACATAAAAAACTAGATTTTTGATGTTGTCCAAGTAAAAATAATGAAAAGATAAAGTTGCTGAAAGTAATTGGGCACAATATTTTTACGTTGAAAGCTCCTTGCTTAAGAGAGTAATAAACTATAACCCATTACTATTGAGATTTTCCAACTCTTCCACTAATCGAGCAACAAAGGTTCGCAACCTTGCAATATAGTAACCAGTCCAAGCCACTACCCACTACAATCAAGTCTAGAACTCTTAACAGCCCACCTAAGTAGTCCAACCTAGACATTTGCACAACTAATCCAGGTCACGAATTCTTCTTCAATCTACCACTATAAACTGTACTAACAATAGTTCTCTTTAAAAAGACATCAATTCCCCGTGCTTCTTAATTAAGCAAATATTAGTACAACTCAATATCCTAATCCATCAACTAGATAAGTAGACAGAACGAAACAATAAACAATTGAGAGTGAAGTTATTCGATTTGTCTATAGTGGCAGCACCTCTCAAGACTTCTTTGAAGTGTAGCAGTCATTAGTGAAAGCATTAAACATTTCATGATAAGGACTTTAAAAAGTCACTCTTCTTTAATAACTTTACTTCTTACACTCTAAGAAATATTCTTCAAATCTTCGTTTTTGCTTTTGTACCTTTGCCGTCCCTCAGCACCTCTCCCACCTTTTGTATATTTCCCCCGCCTCCGAACACCTTAGAATAGATTTGATTGGAAGGAGGGTGAGGAACGAACACAATAGTTTGACTGCTGGGATCCCAATCGGCTTTCATCGACCGAATTGGTACAGAAGTTGTAACATGAGAAAGCCACGGAAAAAACGACTTATTTGAATAATCCGATGACCTACCAATTGTAGAAGTAGGATTTTTGGCAAGCAATAGGTACTTAAATAATACAATTCAAGTGTACCATCTTCTTTGTGTATCTTCCAAGATTTACACTAGTTATGTTGAGAACTTTTAAGATTATAATCCTTGCCCTAAATGATTTCACATCAGGCACTTAAGTGAGTCCTAAACCAAGTATGAATGGAGCTCTTTTCGATCAGTGCTTAGAACAATAACAAGAACTTGGTCTATCTATAAGTCTCTGGCATAGTGATTTATCCTGCGTGCAAGTGAATTTATTCATGCACATGCAACTTTGTTATTTAGATAAGATAAAAAGGTTAAACTTTTTGTTATTCAAGTCCTTCTCAATTTAACTCTAACAACATGATACGAATCTTAGACAGCCAAAAATTGTAGTGGAGTGACAAATACTCATTCATTCTGAACCACATGTCTCGAGTTCGATAGTTAAAAATGAGTAGTCTTTGTATGGGGCTACTTTATACCACAAAGTGCACCCAATGCGAATACATATTAGTTAGTCTCCCAAGCAGTACTACATGTTGAATTCTAAATAGAAGTATGCTTGATTACATGACTATGCGTAACTAGAGGAGATGCCTGTGCGGTGCATGGAGCCCAACAATTTTCTTTTGATATAGCATGCAGTCAAACATTTTCTATTTTCCAATTTAATGGTATCTATTAAATATAGTGTTTTTCCATATAAATGCAGATTACCATAATCAAAAGAGCTTTATGTATCTCATGGATATAACATGTTCATTCCAATATGTACAACGTAGAGAATAATAATGGTGGCCCTTCCAACAACAATCTGTTGAGTTTTGAAGATTGACAAATAAAAAATCTAGCGAAGGACCTAGTCCTTATGTGAAGGCATGACTAATAGAAAAGATTGTGCTTTGCAAATCCATGTAAAACTAGGAAAACTTGGCGCGTACAAGTTCATTAATCCTAGACAACAAAAGAGACCGTTACTTGGCTTCCTCTATGAAGCAAGAATGAGAAGTAGAGTTAAACAAGGAGTATATATTATGAGATCTTTTCTTACCATAATTGAGAAGATTCTTAATGATAAGCTGTTAGGGTTTCGTATACCCAATATAAGCAAGTAATCGAGGCTGGCCGCATTCATTTATTCTCTACGAAAGTTGAGAGTATTCAAAGGAAATCCAGTTATTTATCGTGAGTGAGTGGACAAAAGAAGACAACCATTAAAGAACCTAAAGCTGATCCAGTTTAGTATAGGTTCTTTATTATTGTTGTCGTGTTGAACTGTGTAAGAGCTGTTACCTATTTTCTTTGTCTGAGAAGCATTGTATTAGGTGATTATTGTGATGAACAACTTGTAAAAGCTAGCACTTGCTCGTTATGTTAGTTAAAAGAGTTTGCAAAATCTCAGAGCTTGGGTTGTGTTTTTTCTCCCTCGAGCAAGGAGTTTTCCACGTAAAAACTCTGTGTTCTTTAGTTTCTATTTTAATATGTACTTACTTTAATGTTTGAAAGAACTAGACAGGCACTAGATTCTTGAAGGTAACGAACAAAGTTCTTCAGAAAAATCAGAGGACACTACTCAAGCTCTCCTTCTAATGTCCTGAATAGTTGCACCTTGTGCAACAAATGGTATAAGAGTGGGTCTTCTCATTGTTAGGTTAACACCTAGAGAAGGATCTATTCATGACTACACAACCTACTATTACTGAAGGACATTCTGTTGTTTTTGTTAGACCCCCACAAATTCAATGGACAATACTATGCATGGTGGAAGAACAAAATGGAGAACTTCATATGTGCTGAGGAGTATCAGTTATGGCTGATTGTATCTGATGGTCCTTTTATTCCAAACAAGTCTGTTGGAGAAGGAGCTGCTGCTCGAACTGAGCCTAAGGATAATTCTAAGTACAATGAAGCTGATTACAAGATGATCGAGAAAAATCACTAAGCCAAAAGGCTTGTTATTTGCGGAGTTGTTCCTGAGGAGTTCAATAGAGTCTCCTCATAAAAGATGGCTAAGGAGATCTGGGATGCTCTAGAAGTCGCACACGAAGGAACGAGTCAAGTCAAGGACTCCAAGAGGATGATGCTCAAGAGGCAATTTAAACACAAATAAGATGAAGTCCTTGGGCATGATGACCAGGTTAACCATCATCACAAATGAGATAAAGTCCTTGGGCATGGACCTTCCGAAGATTTTGTAGACAAGGTTCTCGAACACTTCTAGACTCGTGGGAACAAAAAATGACCGCCATCATTGAATCTAAGCCTTTGAAGTCAATATAACTGGAAGAACCGATTGGTAGCCTCATGAAATTATGAAGGAGTAAAAAATCAAGTTAGCACCAAAGAACGAAAAGACCATGGAATTGGAGGCTACTGAGGTAGGTAAACTTAATATTCATGAGGTTTAGATGGCTATGGTAGGTGCTCTCAGACAAAGCTTGAACCTTGACAATTCAAAGGACTCAAGAAGAGAATTAAGGACAACTCCAGTAAGAAGAATATCGTTGACAGTCCATATTACTCAAGGTTTTTCAAGTGCTTCAAGATGGATCATGGTGTCAAGGATTGTCCACTTTGGGAGATTTAATGGCTGAAGAGCAGAGCTTCGAAGGAGAAGGAAAAGGACAAGGACAAGGACAAGGACAAGGAAAAGGATAAGAAGAACTCGAGACGTCCACCAAACAATACAACAGATAGAAGAAAGAAAAAAGATGCCTTCTATGCTGCTAAGGGACCATCTGATAGTGAATCTGATGTAGAAGAAAACCTGAGAATGAGTCACCATTGGCACTGATGGGATTGATTGAAGAAATCGCAGAAGGAAGGGATCCATTCAAACCACCTTTGTTTGAAGGAACTCATTATGAGTAGTGGAAAGGAGAGATGAAGCTATTTATTCAGGCCATGGATTATTAAGCCTCTGGGTGATCGTGAAGCGAGGACTTCATGTTCCCTTGAAAAGAAACTCGAATGGATCCTTGGTGCCAAAGCTAGTGGAAGAACTTGACTCACTTCATCTGGATTGGCTTCAAGCAAATGCTAAGGCTGTAGTGGCATTAAAGTATGGGCTGAGATTTGATGTGTTGGCTTAAGTATCAGGCTGCTCTACAAGAAAGAAAATATGGAAGAAGCTAAAGGAACTTTATAAGGAAGATCCCAAGAAGAAGGAATCGGCTCTCATAGCTACTGATGATGATGAGTCGGCTGTCATGGCTACTGATGATGAGGAGTCGGCTCACGCAGCTGAGGTAAGCTTTTCTGGCCTTAAAGAAAAACTTCACACATATTCTCCTAAAAATATTTCCTTGATCACTATCATATTAATTGAGGGATATGAGAAGTTTAAGGCTAAATGGACCAACTATCTGTAGTTGTGTCTGAACATAAATCCTAGTGCAAGAACCTGGAAGAAGTTAATGTTGAACTTGAGGAAAATTATGCCTCTTATAATGGACAAGTTCTTGCCCTTAAAAATAAAGCCTTAGCCCTTGAACTAGAAGTAGTAATAATTTAAGAGGCAAGTGGTAAACAAGTAATTAATGAAGTTCAAACTAATCTGGAGGCTAAGCATAAAAATAAAAATAAGGTGCTATATTAGAAAATTGAGAAGAACTGGGTTCTACAAGAAAAGTTTGAAAATACTAATTATGAACTCAAAAGACTCAGTAATTGGAACAAGTCCTCTGAAGCCATGAACTGGGTTTTGGAGAATCAGAAAAAAGGCAAGAAATACTTAGGTTACAAGAAACCACTGCCTCCTTATAATACTAGAAGCAAATATATAGGACTCACCTGCAACATGCTCTACACATTTTATGGTAACACTGGACATTAAAAAGAAAATAGCATGGATGTTAGAAGGGCTGTAATAAAAAATAAAAAGTTTGCCTTGCCTGGTTTGGCTACAAAGGATTTAATTCATCAATTTTCTCATAAGAAGGGACCCGAGCTTGGCTGGGTTCCTAAAACTAAATCCTTATTTGTTTTGAGGTTGGAGTGAGAGTGAACAACCCGAGTTGGATACTTGATAGCAATTTTTCAAAGTACATGTCGAGAAATAGAAGGAATTTTCTCTCACTCGCAGCATTTCAAGGGGGTAGTGTGGCCTTTTGAGGAGGCAAGAGTGGTCAAATAGTTGGTATTGGGACGGTTCGGTCTCTAGACGGAATTTTCTCTCACTCGCAGCATTTCATGGGGGTAGTGTGGCCTTTTGAGGAGGCAAGAGTGGTCAAATAGTTGGTAATGGGACGGTTCGGAGATCGCTGGATCATTCTTTGAAAATATATATTGTGTAGATTGATTGAGAGAAAACTTGTTAAGCATCTCTCTACTGTGTGACAGAGAAAATGAAGTTAGTTTCTCATTTGTAGGATGCATTGTGAAGAACATGCAAAGTGAGAAAATGGTTATGGAAGGGAAACGGGTGAATAATGTATACTAGGCTTCACTATGGGCAAAGGATTTGACTTGTTTGAATGTGCAGGAAAGTGACTCACAGCTATGGTACTATACAAATTTCATTATGGTCAAAGGATGTCATATAGCTTCAAGTGTGGATTTAGTTCATCAACCAACTTCACTTAGTTCCAAACATCATCTCAATCCAAGTCTCACCTAACATATCACCGCTCGCAATCCTTTCCACAGAAAGAGTAGTCTGTATCTCATAATCAAATTCAAAGGACTTTTAAAGAATTAAGCACTCACTCTCAAAAGAATATTCATGGGTTGAGTCAAAGTACCATAGACTTTTCCATATTGTAACTCTTTGCTAATGGAGAAGCACCAAATATTGGATCAACTAGGACTTGATTAGACTTGTAATAAATGTATGGGGCTAGGTGTGATAATTTGGGAACATAGTGACTTCCAACCACCTTGCCGACATGTACACATTTTCATTCCATCCTTCTTACTCCTCCTTTCAACCTTTAACCTCATTCCGTTTTCTATATAGTCCACCCTTACTATTTACAAAAGTTAAGTAGACTAGTTCTTTTCACCTTATTTCTCTTTTTGAATTTTTCACAATCTTTTATCTTTTTTAATTTTATTTTATATATTTAGCAACTCAAGAGGGTTCCTAGCACATGACAGATCTAATTGATTCCCCCAAATTTAGGCATTTTGCCCCATTCTAGAATATTCACTTGAAAAGGAAGTTTAATTTCAAATAACCACCAATGGATTACTCACATATCGGGTTACCAAATGAAAAGCTAATAGGCTCAAAAGGGACAACTAGTGATATTTTTGAAGTAAGGGTATATAAAGAGGCTAAAAAAGGGTTACAAAGAAAGCTTAAGATCATTTTCAAGTTTGGTACGACTCATATTTCGCCTTGAGCATAAATTGGGCAAGTTCTAGACTACAACTCAACATGTGAACCCACCATCTAACCTCACACATAAGCAAGTGGATCAATCAAGAGAAAAGGTCAACTCTCAACAAGGTTTCAACACTTGCAAAGTCTTAATGACTCACTAGGAATTATAGAAATGATTCCAAAGCAACACATGAACCTAGAGTCATCAACCAAGACCAAATATTTGCAAAGTGGACACTCCAGAACTTGTCTTATACCATAAGATTCAAATAACATGTTGGTACTTCATGATACAATTAAACCTCAACCACAAAGGCAATTTCATAACAACTACTATGTACACTACTTGGTTCAAACAACCACATTCGTAAAGAACTAAGCAAAAAAAAAAAAAAAAACCGTAAGCTTATTTAAAAGGGAAAAAATTTGAAACTTAACTAAATATGTCAAAAATAAAAGTAACATGAACTATATACAATTAAAAAAGAGAGGTTCAAATTCAAATAAGCGATTGGGGCATGCAAGCTTGTCGCAATTGAACAAACTAGCTTCCAAGGACCTTGTTCGTGGATTATCTACCAAGTTCTTCGAGGATATCAACATTTGTGATGCTTGTACCATGGGGAAGCATGTTAGGTCTTCATTCAAGTCGAAGAAAGTAGTTAGTACTTCGAAACCACTTGAGTTGGTGCATATGGATTTGTATGGCCGAATGAGAGTAAGGAGCAGAGGAGAAAAAAGGTTCGTGATGCTTATAGTTGATGACTACTCAAGATACAAAAGGACCCTGTTCCTTGCTTCAAAGGATGAGGCATTTGATAACTTCAAATATTGGGACAATATTGTGCAGAAGAAGCTGAGCTTTGAACTTGTAAACATCAGATCTGATCACGGTACTGAATTTAAAAATTCAATGTTTGTTGAATATTGCTTCAAGAATGGTGTTGATCATAAATTTTCTGCACCAAGAACCCCACAAAAAAATGGGATAGGTTAAAGAAGGAACAGATCTTTAGAGGATATGGCAAGAACTATGCTGCTCACCAGTGGCTCAGCAAAGAACGTTTGGGTTTAAGCAGTGAACACAACTTGCTATTTATTAAACATGTGCTTCATAAGAGCAATTCTTGACAAGACTCCATATGAGATGCTTAGAGGGAGGAAACCAAATATTTCATATCTAAGACCTTTTGGGTGCAAGTGCTTTGTTCATAATAATGGCAAGGAACCTCTAGGAAAATTTGATGCAATAAGTGATGAAGTTGTTTTTCTGGGATACTCTACACAAAACAAAGTCTATAAGGTGTTCAACAAAAGAACAAAGTGTGTTGAAGAAAGTATCCATGTGGTGTTTGATGAATTGGATATGGTAGACACTAAAGGAGAAAATTAAATGATGGTCATGGAATAGATCTTGCTAGAGAAGAACCTATTGAAAACTTAAGAGAACCTAGAAGAGAAGAAAAAACCTAAAGGTGAGGAAGGAACTTCAACTCAAGAGGAACAATAAGTCTATATGGCATGGGGAACATCAGATCGTGAAGATGAAAATGATGAGGAAGTTGGTCCTTCCCAGAATTCTTAAGTAGGGTCTTCACAGTAGGTACAACCAAGACCTTAGAAGCATCAAAGTTCTCATCCATTAGAGATTGTCTTGTCTGAGATAAATACAAAGATTATGACTTGATCTGCACCAAAGAACTTTTGCGCATGCTTTGCGTTTCTCTCCGCTATGGAACAAAAGAATGTGAAGAAAGCATTAGAGGATCCAGATTGGATAACTTCCATGTAGGAGGAACTACACCAGTTTGAGAGGAGCAAGGTGTATTACTTGGTTTCTAGGCCAAAAGATAGATCTGTCGTAGGAACCAAGTGGGTCTTCGGAAACAAGCTGGATGAACATAGCATAGTTACCAGAAAAAAAATTAGGTTGGTGGTTCAAGGGTACAGTCAGGAGGAAGGAATTGACCATGACGATACCTTTGCATCTGTTGTCAAAATGGAAGCCATAAGGATGTTGAATGCTTTTTCCACTTACATGAAATTCACATTATATCAGATGGATATGAAAAGTGCTTTCCTAAATGGATATCTAAATGAAGTATATGTAATTCAACCACCTAATTTTGTGAGCAGTGAATTCCCTGATCATGTGTATAAACTTGACAAGGTGCTATATGGATTGAAACAAGAACCTAGGGCTAGGTATGAGAGGTTGTTCGGGTTCCTACTCAAAAATGATTTTACAAGAGGAAAGATTGACAACACCCTGTTTCTGAAGAAGAAAGCCAAGGACCTGTTTATAGTTCAAGTTTATGTTGATGACATCATTTTTGGTGCCACATATAAGAACCTGTACAAGGAATTTGTTGAGCAGATAGGTAATGAGTTCGAGATGAGAATGTTGGGGGAACTAAATTTTTTCCTAGGTTTGCAGATCAAACAATATCTGGAAGGAACGATGATCCATAAGCAAAAGTACATATAGGAATTACTGAAGAAGTTTGAAATGCATGGAGCTAATGAAATGTCTACTCCAATTGCTCTTGAAACAAAGCTGGACTTAAACGAAGTTGAGCCTTCTACATATGAAACTAAATATAGGGAAATTATTGGTTCTCTCGTCTATCTTACAGCTAATCGTCCAAATATTGTTTCCAGTGTGGGACATTGTGTTAGATTTCAGTCCAAGCCTAAGGAGTCTCACTTATCAGCTATGAAAAGGATCTTAAGATATCTGAAAGGAACTCAAGACACGCACTTGTGGTACCCCAGTGGTAGTACATTTGAGCTGATTGGCTTTGCAGATGCTGATTATGCTGGTCACTTGGTGGATAAAAAGAGTACTTTAGGAATGACACACTTTCTATATCATTGTCTAGTTTTTTCGGCTACAAAGAAGAAAAATTTAGTGGCCCCCTCCACAGCTAAAGCTGAATATGTTGCTACTGCTTCTTATTGTTCATAATTGCTATGGATCAAACAACAACTGGAGGACTTTGGAATTAAAAGTAGACATGTGCCTATTTTCTGTGATAACATAAGTGCATTGAATATCGCCAAAAACTCAGTCCAACAAAAGAGAACCAAGCATATTGATATTACACACAAATTTCTGAGTGACAATGTTGAAAAAGGTCTAATAACTATGAATTGTTGCAGGACTGAGGATCAAATTGCTGACATCTTTTCCAAAGCTTTGAGTAAAGTGCGATTTGAGAGAAACATGTTGGAGCTGGGGATAACTAAGATACATAGATAACCTAGGACCTGATTCTCCTAATGATTGGCTAGTTAAGTATTTTAAAGTTATTTGTTATAATTTTTTTTAGCATAGTCCATTCTAATTTTATACTACAAATAGTATGCATATTTAGCAAGTGTATACCTGTATTTTTATCTAAAGTGATCCCAGTTGAAAGATCTATTAAGCACAAGAAAGAAATTATAGAAGAAACGAGGAACCATGTCCAGGTACACACAAAATCCAAATTTTATGAGTACTTAGTGAATTGGAATTGTCTTATATGTGCATTGCCAATAAATTAGTGTGTAACCGCCCTATAATATAGCTATTATCCTAAGGGAAAAAGTTCAAAGTTACCCCTAACCTAACCATTATCCTTCATCCATCTTTCGCTCCCCATATCCCCTAACATTATCTTTTTAGCCACTTTTGCCAAAAAATTGACGGAAAGTCTACAAGGCATAAAGTGGGGTACATGTGGCTGCATTTAATTGGTCGAACTCGTTGCTTATGTGGACATATCTTTATTTTAAAAACTCACCCATTACTACCCACCCATATCCATAGACATGTGACTCAAATTAATTTTTACCCATTCTTTAACAAAAGTCAGTGAAGCCCCCTCTCTCTTTCATTATTCATGCTACATCTTCATCCTTCACTAAAAATGCCTAACACTTATGAGAATGGGCATTCAGGAACCTCTCAAGTTTTTTTTGGCAGAAAAGGGACTCGCCTTTTCTTTTTCCTTTTCTTTTTATTCTAAGTGCAATTAGGACTAATCAGGGACCAAATTATCATTTCTAAAACTTTATGGGTTGTAATTAAAAGTAACAAAACTTTTAAACTTCTTGTGATCAAAATTAAATACCACAAATTTAAAAAAAAATGAATAAAAATTCTCTCTTTTCTTCTTCTTGTTCATCATATCTTCTTCATCTTCCTCCTCTTCTATTTTCTTTTCTTCACATTCTTCTCATTTTATTCATCTTTCTCGTCATACTTTCAACTACTTTTTGTTGTCTACATAGTCATTTTCTTCCTCTTATTATTATTATTATTATTATTATTATTATTATTATTATTATTATTATTATTATTATTATTATTATTATTATTATTATTATGCAAAAAAAGTTAAAAATTTGAAGTGGGTTTAAGAATTCAAGCATGATTTTTATGTTATTTTTGAGTGGGTATTGTTTGAAATGCTTGAGAATGGTATTAGGATCTTAAGTATAAAATTTGAGATAATTTGGTATTGATTTGAGTCGGTTTGGATTTATTTCGAATAAAAAGTCGCGGTTGAAATATTTTTTTTCGAGGTTATGAACATATGTCACGATATTCGAAACATCTGTCAGGGTGTTCGGAACATCTTCTGTCAGGATGTATGGAATATGTGTGACGGTATTTGGAATATCTTCTACCAGAAAGTTCAGAACAACTGTCAGGGTATTCGGAACATCTTCTGTCAGGATGTTCGGAACATCTCTGTTAGGATGTTGGAAGCACCTTTTATCTAGACGTTGAGATAAAATTTGAAATAAAAATATCATTCGATTTTCCGATCCTCAAAATAAAAATAAACAAAACTCCATCGGTGAGTGACAAATGGGAAACATAAGGAAAGCAACAATCATAAGACATAATTAGTGTACCTACAAATTTTTTTCAACATTCTTCTTTTTTTTTTTTAAAGAAATAATGGTAGAGTTAACTTCAGAAACCTCTATCCTTATTTAGGATTATTTATCTTTGAGCGATGAGCTCATAAAAAAGTACCAACATATTAAAGATGAAATGTCTTGATGGAGGTTCCTAACATTACTCAAGATGTTCGAAACATCCTTTGTGATGTTCCAAGCTTTAACTAAATTTAGAGAAATAAACTTAGAAAATTAATAAGCTTTTTCACACTTTTTCACACTTCAGCTACCCGACTCGTCTATGTACACTCATCTAATTCTCAAGATACCTTTTTGTATACACAACCTCCACAATCAACAACAACAGACCAAATATTATCACACAATATACATAACCATCATTTGTGTATTTATTTATCATTTTTTCCGAAATAAAAAAAAGATACTCAATATGTTTCAAATATATTGAAAGTTTTGAATGACTAAAAGTATGTTCTGATATTCCTGCGTGATGTTTGAAACTTCTAGTGAGATATTTCACTTTCTACCGATGTTTAAATATCTACTAAAGTAATTTTAGATATTAACATCTTATGTACCATCATATGAATTAAATACTTATTTATGAGACATCAACTTGTGTATTTATATATATATTTTACCCTGAAATAGAATGAAAAAGAAGTAGAGGATAATCATTAAATCTTTCTTGTAGGTATTTAATAATATGAATAATCTTTCATAGTATATGGCTAAATATTAGCAGTTATGACTTTTCAATATTTTTATTTGAATGTTCATAACATATTTTAGATGTTCGAGACATCTTAAAAGAAGTTCAAAGAAAAGTGACGTTCAGAGCGCTATTATGATGTTCTAAACGTATTTCATGAATGTTCAGACTTTGAATGGAGACAGAAGGGTGTCAAAACTAAACAATTTTTTTGAACATTTTCATCGAATTATTTCAACAGTTCGTTATACGGTATTTTCACACATTTTCTCCTTTCAAGACAACCTTTTCATACACAATTCTTGTACTCTATAAATGGTGCAAGCATTCACCATGAGTAATCTTCATGCATTCACCATGATAAATATTACAAGCATTCAAACATAGATTAAGGATTCAATTAAAATTTCTTTATTTTTATTTTATTATGAAAATTAGGGCCAATCGATAGAGTTACTTTTCCGTATAATTTTTAAATTTTGAGCATACATACGAAACTTTCTTACGCTGTTTCCCACGACTAATGTAGTAGTTCCGAACATATTAGACCATGAATAACACTTATATTGGGAGTGTGGGGATCTAAAGCTTGTAGTTACTTCTAAAGGTAATAAAAATGTATTCCACACCATTATATATCGATATTCTTTATTCTTTTCGTTTCTTCTTTTTCTACATCTGAAACAACTCATAGATGTTCCCAACGTCTGCACAGTATATGATCTGATAATGTTCAAGTGATAGTTATAAAAGATTATCACTTAATATAATCAATTATACAAGTTTGAGCGATAAATCAAGATGATTATTACTTAATATGACTAGTTATAAAAGATATAGGCTAATGATCAAAGTTATACTTAATATATTAAATAATACAAGCAAAAGTGATAACTATGAAAGATAATAATCTAATTATAACTTTAACTGTTCTAAATGACTGAATGGGTGCGCAAACATGAAGGTCGATGTTCCAAACTTTTAAATAACAAACTCGAACGATACATAGACGTTTCGAACGCTTGAACAATATTTAACAATTTATACAAGTTAGAGGGATATATCAAGATGTATAATCACTTAAAATAATCAATTATCCAAGTTAGACTTATATATTAATATGATTATCACTTAAAATGACATTTTATACATGTTATAATGATAAATCTACAAGAATATCATTTAAAATGACTAAACATTCTAGTTATAGCAATAAATCAAGATGAATATCAACTAAAATGACCAGATATGTAAGTAATAGTGATAAATCAAGAATATCAACTAAATGACCAATTATACAAGTTAGAGTAATAATTATGAAACATTATCACTTTAAATGACCAATTATACAATTTAGAGTGATATATCAAGAAGAATATCAACTAACATGATCAATTGTAAGAGTTGGAGTGAAAATTATGAAAGATAATCACATAAAATGACATTTTATACATGTTATAGTGATAAATCTACAAGAATATAATTTAAAATGACTAAATATTCAAGTTATAGCGATAAATCAAGATTAATATCAACTAAAATGATTAAATATACAAGTTATAGTGATAAATCAAGATGAATAGCAACTAAAATGACCAATTATACAAGTTAGAGTGATAATAATGAAACATTATCACTTAAAATGATCAATTATACAGTTTAAAGTGATACATCTACAAGAATATCAACTAACATGATCTATTATACAAGATAGAGTGATAATTATAAATGACTATAACTCAAAATGACTATTTATACAAGTTAGAGTGATATATAAAGATGATTATCACTTAACATGACCATGTATACAAGTTAGAGTGATATATAAAGATGATTGTCACTTAACACGACTAACTATACAAGTTATAGTAATAAATCTACTAGAATATCACTTAAAATGACCAACTATAAAAGTTAGAGTGATATCTCAAGATGATTATCACTTAAAATGACAAGTCATACAAGTTAGAATGATATATCAAGATGATTATCACTTAAAATGACCAATGATACAAGTAAGAGTGATATATCAAGATGTATAATCACTTAAAATGACCAATTATATAAGTTAGAGTGATATATCAAGATGAATATCAAATAAAATGACCAAATATACAAGTTATAATGAAAATCAATATAAATATCAACTAAAATGACCAACTATACTAGTTAGAATGATATATCAAAAAGGAACCACCTTGAGCTTCAGAGGTATTCCTTTTGAAACATATATTCTATTCGCCTTATGGAATATTTGGAAAAATAGAAATAAAAATACCTTTGAAGATAGTTCTCTTCCGGTGAACTTCCAGTTAATTTCTTCTCAAGCAACCGAGTATTATCACATCATCTACTCGACAAGGAGGTTGAAAGCAACTAGTATTACTTATATAAAGTGGCACCGCTAAACACTGATGGGGCATTCAACAACTCAAACGGAGTGGGGGGTATATGAGGAGTCATTAGAGATCATAGAGGATCTTGGAAGATAGGATTCTCAAAACGTCTTCCTCAATCTTCAGTTGTTCATGCAGAAATTAATGCTTTTTATCAAGGATTAATTATGGCAAAGTCTTATAATCTCACATCTCTAAAAGTTGAAGTTGATTCAAGTATACTACCAACCATGCTAACGGGTACAAATGAGACACTTGCTAATATCTTATTTGATTGTAGGTCCTTACTATCTCATTTAGGCTGCTCTGAAGTCAAGCATATCTATAGAGAAGCAAATTTTGTTGCAGACTTACTATCTAAATATGGTTGTACTGCTTCTCAAAAATCTCTAGTTTATTTTAACCATGTTCCACCTTTTGTTATGGATGAACTAGATTTTGATTCCTCCTCTCGCCTCAAGGAGAGAAAGGGGGTCTTTTGTACTATGAACCAGTCATGATATTTATATATAGTATGCTTTCCTTAGCAATAAAAGATGGCTATTACTTAAAATAATCAATTATACATGTTATAGTGATAAATCTACAAGAATATCACTTAAAATGACCAAATATACAAGTTATGGTGATAAATCAAGATGAAATATTGACTAAAATGACAAAATATACAAGTTATAATGATAAGTAAAGATGAATATCAACTAAGATGACCAATTATACAAGTTACAGTGATAATTATGAAAGATTATTGCTTAAAATGACCAATTACACAATTTAGAGTGATAACTATAAAAATATCAACTAACATGATCAATTATACACATTTAGAGTGATAATTGTGAAAGATTATCACATAAAATGACTAATTATACAAGTTAGAGTGATATATCAAGATGGTTATCACTTAACATAACCATTTATACAAGTTAGAGTGATAAATTTAAAAAATCTCACTTAACATGACCAACTATACAAGTTATAGTGATAAATCAAGTTGATTATCACTTAAAATTACAATTGCACAAGTTAGAATAATAAATCTACAAGTGAGTTAAATTGATAAATCTAGAAGATAAACATACTATACGTTCCGAACGATAAAAATGTTAAATCCGAACTTGAAAAATATGTTCCGAATGTATTCACTTCCCCGGTTAGGGTTTAGGGTTGGGGTTTGGGGTTTTGGGTTTATGACAAAAATTTTCGGAACGACTTTGTAGATGTTTCTAAAGACTCAGGAAAGTATGCACGTTTAAAATTGAGCCAGCGTTCGGAACAACTTATGAAAATGACTTAAACGACATAAGTATGATTCAAAAAGGGTAATAAATATGCAAATTAACGATAGTAACAACAAATAAATATGCATAAATGAATTTATCAGGTGTTGCTCCCAACGCACACGCAAGTATACGTGGTCGACAAGTAATAAAATTATAAGTAGAGTATCGTTCCCACGAGGACTATTCAGACTGATGCTTAACAAACAATTTCTAACTAACTATTCAGGGATCTTTTTCAATGGTGAGAGTTTTATTAACTAAATAACAGTAATTTAAATGGTGTAAATTCAGTGAACCAATGGAGCAAACTTTGGTTGTAAACAATAATAATGAGACGGTCCAGGGTCAGAGTCACGACCAATCCAGTTGAGTTTTCCAATTGATTCCACTTCTCGAATCCCGGATTACTAACTAACAGATTAAAGGTACCCGTGAAAACCTTTCGATTCTTCACGGTCTATGCAGGCTACTCCAATCCCTATATGTCTATGGGTTGAATCACGTGCACGCATTAACAAATTCTGTAATTAGTTAAGCTAGGCGAGCAAGTATATGTCTATCCTACTCACAAATTGGTTTCCCGATGCCCGGGTTCACAATCTAGCCATACTCTTTCTTATTGCGTTCATAAATTCCCTCTTTCGAGTTCAATCTAAAAACCATAGATAATGCCTAATTATTGGACCCTAATAATTAAACAAGTGAAATCAAGAAAGAATAAATAATCCATTATGGGATTGAATATATAGAATTCAATCTTCAAACATCAACTTTATGAAACACTCTAACCCTAGAATGAGAGATTTAGCCACGCATACTCATAATCACAGGACAATGATTTAATGAAATAATGATGAAATGATTAATAGATGAAAGAATAGGAGTAAAACCCTTGTTCAATGAAGTATGGTGCTCTCAAGTTGCTCCAAAGTCTGAACTCTCCTCCAAAACTAAGTAAAAGAGTATTTATAATGTTTACAAAAGCCTAGCAATTAGTTACGCCTAAGCCTAGATGAAATAGGACTTCCAAAAACGCTCCAGGGGCGCTATAGCTGGCGCCCCGCGCCTCAAAACGCGCCAGAAAGCTGAGCGCTGTAGGGGGCGCGACGCGCCTCATACTGCGCCAGGCCAATTTCCTGTTTTCGTCGTTCGCAGCTTGCTTCGTTCCGTGCCTTCGCGTGCTCGATCCAATCCTCAATCCAAATTCAATCTTTTCTTGCTCGATTATGCTCTTCAAATCTCCAATTGCACTTCTTAACAACCTACCATCATACGACATAAAATCAGTGCAAAATCACATTCGTTAACTAGAAAACGCGCGAATAAAGTATCCAAACGTGAGGAAACATTAAGGAATTATAGACATAAAAATTCCAAACATCACCACCCCACACTTGAAACTTTGCTCGCCCTCGAGCAATCACAAATAACTTCCCAACCTAGGTAGAACAGATCTGCTTTTGACTATGGTTGATACCGACTATTGAACAAATGCATACATGACTACTATGGGTCCTACCAACATGCCAACAATATCACAAACTCAAAAACATGAGAACAACCGCCCTAAGACAACTCAAATGCACAAACTCGACTCATTGCAACCATGCTCCCGCAAAGTCACACCTATCTACTCAACCAAGAAGCCACAACTTCACCTATCTCATGTAAACCGTGTGCCCTCACCAAAATGAAGCAAGAGAGTGTCCCCAAAATATCACACACAACAATGAATATCAAGAATAGAACGGGGACAATAGTATAGAAAGAATTCGCTCACTCTAATGAAAAGCTCACATGTCACACATGTTGTACCCTAGGCTTGCCTGTAGTGTAGGACTCCACTAATTTCGGCTCACTCCAATCGGGATTAACTAGGACTTTAAAGGGTTGTAATGTAGGATAAGGGGCTGGTAGGATCCATATGGATAATAGTGACTACCTCCCTAAGCACTTTAATACATCACATTCAATTTAAGCACATATCTCATCAAAGCCACCCAATTCACCACCCAACCAACAAATTTTTTTCTTCACACACCTTTTCCACAAAGAAGCAATTTTTTCTTTTAAGCACACACTAGCAAGGATGGATATTCATTTCTTTTCTTTTATTCAATATTTTTTTTCATTTGTTTTTTTCTATTCAATGCTTTCCAAACCTTGCTAATGCTCCTTCAACTACTTCACAATTTATCAAGTATTCCCCTCATTGGTTCCACTCAAAAACCTCCCAATACTTCCACCACAAACTCCACAATAATATAAAATTTTCAATTAAAGTGCTTAAGGAGTAAAGGGTCAAAAGAAAATAATTTAGAACAAGTGGGTAGGCTTGCAGTGTGGGTACCAACAAAAAGGTCAATATGGTCACAAAGGAAGGGTGCATATAAAGGTAGGCAAATCAAGGTAAAAGGCTTATCCAAGAAGGCCTGTATCATCTCCCGACTAGAGCAAACCTAGAATTTTGCTTTGCACACACACATGGCAAGTTCTAGACACCAATATGCAAACATGGAACACAATAAAATATGCCTCACATCACACATTGCACACAGTCCACACAAGATGATTCCATCACAACTCTCAATCAAACAAATAAGATGCAATTTGTGAAATTTAAGCACTAATGCACAAAGGTTCACAACAAAGTCAAGTGAGTGGACTCAAACTTCTCAAGGGGGTCATTCCATTTTTTCTAGGCATGCATCACAATTTAAAACCAAAAGACACCACAAATAGCACATGCAATAAGTTCAAGTCCACCGGTATCAAACAAATCAAAGACACCATTCTACCTATTTCTTTCGTCTAGGGCCACCTATAACTAACTACTCTAATCCTAAAAAATAAAAAAACTACCCGGTTCAAAGGCCTCCCCGTGGAAAAGAACTGAGGTCATAAGAAAAAACCACGGGGTGGATGACATGTACCACTAACAAAGACTAAAAGCAAAATATTTTTGCAATTTTTCATTAGTTTTCTAATTTTTTTTAATTTTTTTCATATTTTAAAGCAAGAAACAAATAAAAATAAAGTCAAGTGACAAAAGAAAAATCCTAACGGTATATGCATCCCTAACCCCAAAAACTTGGGAAGTCCCCCACCCCACACTAAAAACTAAGCAATGTCCTCAGTGCGACAAAAAATAAAGTACAAGAGGTAAAAGAACTTCCCTGAAGGCTCTAGTCCTTGGTGTTAGCATCCTCCAAGCTTCCATATAACATGAGGTACTCAGACTTCCCCCAACAGGTCATCAATATTAGGCAGGGTTCAGAACACCCCATACTTAAACTCGACATTACATGAACCTTCTCTCCCAAGAAAAACAAAAACTACGTGACACTATAAATAAAATAATACAAGTAAAAACTCGGGTTGCTTCCCAAGAAGCGCCTTAGTTAACGTCGTGGCACGATGATACTTTTAGCTCACTTCCAGCATTTATGTCTTCTCTTCTTACGACGAACCTTTGCTTTCTTCCTTTCTTTGAGAGAACCCCTCTTCAACTTCACATATGATGTGCCAGTGCTATCTTGTTCCACATTCTGCTCACACACGTCATTTGGTTTACTTCCATGTTCTTGTTTGACACATTCAATCATAGAGCACTCTTCAACCTTAGTTATGTGCTCCTTCTCATTATAAATCTTGAAAATAACCTTTTCTCCATGCGCTCTAACAGTCATCTCTCCCAGCTCCATGTCAATAATTGCCTTCAAGGTGACTAAAAATGGTCTCCCCAAAATGATTGGAGCTTCTCGGTCCTCTTCATAATCTAGGACTACAAAATCAGCAGAGAATGTAAACTTATTAATTTTAAGCAACACATCTTCCAACTTACCATCAGGGTGAGTGAGTGATCCATCCGCCATCTTAAGAGTAACTGAAGAGGGCTTGATTGCTTCTAGCCCTAACCTTTTGCAAACAGATAAAGGCATGAGATTTATGCTCGCACCCAGATCACACAATGCACCAGTGATATTATGCCCTCAGATGGCGCAAGGAATAGTAAACCTCCCAGGATCTTGAAGTTTTGGGGGGTATCTTGCTCAAGATGGTGCTATACTCCTCGACTAACTCAACTGTATCTATCTCTTGAGGCTTTTGCTTCTTGACTAAAATCTCTTTTAAGAACTTCACATAGGATGGCATCAATTCAAACACATCAGTCAAAGGAATGTTAACTTGAAGCTCTTTCAACATACTCACAAATTTTTGATACTGGGCCAACTCCTTCGATGGTATAAGTCTCTGCGGGAATGGTGGAGGCAGCAGAGGTGCCTCTTTTTTCTCTTCTTTCTTCTTTACCTTCTCCACTTTTTCAACTTTTTCTATTTCAGCTCTCTCTTCAGACTTGGCCATCAGCTCTCCACCTTCAATTAAAGTCACTGCAAGACATTGCTCAGGCTCTTTTCTAACAGTACTTACTGCTCCCACCAACTGCCCCAACTGGTGCTCCAGGTTCTTTTGAGCATTGACAATATCTTGTATGGCCTGTGCATGGGCTGCAGTGTCAGCTATCATTCTCTGCTGGCCTGCCATTAGCTGCTTTAGCATATTTTCAACTGAATTGCTAACCTGCTGTGGTGGAGCTGGAAGTGGTTGGTAATTATTTGGGGCTCTCATATTGCCTTGATAATAAGCATTACCAAACTGATTTTGACCCTGCGGCCTGTTTTGATTACCAACGTAATAAACTGACTCTGGATTAGAGGAGCAAACCTCTGTAGCATGATCTTGACCACAAACCTCACAAAAACTCTGGAGTTGTTGCACTTGAGCTACTTGTTGCTGAGTCTGCGGCAGAGCTAGCTTGCTAATTTGATTAGAAATAGTATACATCTTCGCCCTCAGGTACCCCAGCAGATTTCTGCATAGTAGCTCTACCATCACCCTGCCAATCAGGATTGCTCTACGAAAACTTGTCTAGTAATTCATAGATCTGGTCAATGTTTAAGGCCAGTACTTGGCCTCCAGCAGCAGCATCCACCACGATCTTGGTATGAGCATTCAAACCTTCAACAAAAGTGTGGTCCAACACCTCATTAGACTGGTTGTGGTGCGGGAAATCTCTCAACAATGACTTGAATCTTTCCCAGGCTGAATACAAGGATTCTCCATCTCTTTGTCTAAAAGACATAATCTCACTCCTTATTCTAGCTGTTTTGGCAGATGGATAGAATTTAGCCAAAAATTTCTTAGCTAAAGCATCCCAAGTAGTGATAGACCCAGGCTTTTCAGCCTTTAACCACTTCTTTGCTGCCCCGATCAATGAAAAGGGGAAGAGTATCAATCGAATATAATCAGTTGAGACCCCTGCTGGTGTGTATGTGTCACTAATCTCCAAGAAATTCGAGATATATTGTTGTGGATCCTCGTGCAATAATCCAGCATATTGTCTAGTCGCATGTAACAATTGTATCATGCCAGACTTAATCTCGAAGTGTCCAGTAATTTCAGGTTTAACTATGCTTGAGGCTACTCCCTCCAGACTAGGAAGAGTAATATCTCGCACAGTTAAAGCTCGATCTGCTGCTATTCCTACAGGTAAGGGTTAAGAGAAACCTAATACCTGAAACAGCACAAGAAACTCAAAACAAAAATTAAACCTGAATAGAAAATAATAAATTATCTGGAAAAGAAAACAGTCAATTATTTCGTCCCCGGCAACGGCGCCAAAAACTTGTTGCTCCCAACGCACATACAAGTATACGTGGTCGACAAGTAATAAAATGATAAGTAGAGTATCTTTCCCACGAGGACTATTCAGACTGACAGATACGGGGTAGATATGCGGAAGCAAGTAACAAGAATGCGGAAGCAATAATCACACGATAACAAGAAAGTAGGGGACGGGGAAGAACAGAAATAGAAGAAAAGAATGGATAAATGATTCAAACCATGAATTGAATATCCGAGAGAGGAAGGAAAACTCGAACCATACAAGAATCTGTACTAGTGATGAATCTCCATAGGTCCCAAGCAAGAGATAATCCGAAGCTTCAAGCTTCTACAAAGAAGAAGGCCTTGCCTCTCTTTCTCTAAGTCTATTCTTCAAATCTAAAACAAGCTAATGAAATAAATGACTATGTGTGGTATTTATAGGTTCACCACTCTTCTAAATGAAATGTCTAAATAGCCCCTAAGTCTATTCAAAACAATACAAATCACTTAGGGCTATAGTTGGAATTACACCACAAAGTAGTAGGAATCCCGTCAAGGCCACAGCAGTGGGAGGCGCCCGCCTCAAGAAGGGAGGCGCTCCGCCTCAAGAAGGGAGGCGCTCCGCCTCACAAAGTCCAGAGAGTGATGTTCGAGTAGACGGTCCGCCTAGTGCATGGGGCGGTCCGCCTCTTCCTGGGAGGTATGGATACGGCTCAAAATGGACTCTAAGTGTTCCTCCTTAGTCCGTAGTCGGCCCTCCCACAATTGTGCTCAAGTCCTGACTCCAAATCACTCTCGAACCCTCCTCCGGAGCCCTTGCCTTGGATCCTTTGTGCTCTTCACGCTTGGTTCTTGATGGTTGACGCTTTGGCTCAATTTGCCCCGCATCATCCTCCCTTTCTTGAAAGGATTTCGTCCTCGAAATCAAACCATCAAGCCTACATTCAAAACAAGCACAAACAAAGCTTCCCACTACAAGAGTAGGTTAGTGAATAAACTGTGGGAAAATACACTCTTATGATAGAGCCAAGCATCAATACCAATAAAAAAGCTCATGTCTCCCAAGGGAACAACGGGTGCTTGACTAAAAAATAAAGTGCATCCAACACAAGAACAAGCAAAGAGATCAATAGGACATGGAACATGCAAGATGTAGCAATCAACTTCCCTATGACCCCTAGGCTTATGACCAACACACCAAGCCTTCAAATCAATACTATCACAATGTGACACATTGGCTTTGGCATGTTCAATATTCAGGGTGTGATCAACATATGGGATGGAGTAAGCAACATAATTCAAGCGACAACTAACATCAAATACTCCATGTTGAACCCCCAAAAATTACCCTTTCTTTAAGAAAAGATAGGTTTCGTAAAAAGACCTCCAATTGTTTATGGAAGGCTTTAAATGATAATGACGTCTTCGATTGTTTACGATAGACTTCATAATGAGGCCCCCGATTGTTTACGGTAGGCTCCATAACAATAGCGCCTTCGATTGTCTACGATAGGCTTCATAAAAAGGCTTCCAATTGTTTATGGAAGGCTTTAAATGATAATGACGTCTTCGATTGTTTACGATAGACTTCATAATGAGGCCCCCGATTGTTTACGGTAGGCTCCATAACAATAGCGCCTTCGATTGTCTACGATAGGCTTCATAAAAAGGCTTCCAATTGTTTATGGAAGGCTTTAAATGATGATGACGTCTTCGATTGTTTACGATAGACTTCATAATGAGGCCCCCGATTGTTTACGGTAGGCTCCATAACAATAGCGCCTTCGATTGTCTACGATAGGCTTCATAAAAAGGCTTCCAATTGTTTATGGAAGGCTTTAAATGATGATGACGTCTTCGATTGTTTACGATAGACTTCATAATGAGGCCCCCGATTGTTGACGGTAGGCTCCATAACAATAGCGCCTTCGATTGTCTACGATAGGCTTCATAAAAAGGCTTCCAATTGTTTATGGAAGGCTTTAAATGATGATGACGTCTTCGATTGTTTACGATAGACTTCATAATGAGGCCCCCGATTGTTTACGGTAGGCTTCATAAAAGACCTCCAATTGTTTATGGTAGGCTTCAATGATAATGTCTTCGATTGTATACGATAGACTTGATAAAGAACCACGCCTCCGATTGTCTACGTTAGACTTGGTAGACTTGGTAAATGTGATGTCTCCGATTGTTTACGGTAGACTTCATAATAGGGCCTCCAATTGTCTATGGTAGGCTTCAAATGATAAGGCCTTCGATTGTCTACGATAGGCTTCAATAATAATGTCTTCGATTGTCTACGATAGACTTGAAAAAGAACCACGCCTCCGATGGTCTACGGTAGACTTGGTAAATGTGATGTCTCCGATTGTTTACGGAAGAAGCTACTTCATTAAGTTTACTGAGTACACTCAGAGACGTTATTTTGGAAGTCTACCGTAAACAATCGGAGACATCACATTTACCAAGTCTACCGTAGACAATCGGAGGCGTGGTTCTTTTTCAAGTCTATCGTAGACAATCGAAGACATTATTATTGAAGCCTATCGTAGACAATCGAAGGCCTTATCATTTGAAGCCTACCATAGACAATTGGAGGCCCTATTATGAAGTCTACCGTAAACAATCGGAGACATCACATTTACCAAGTCTACCAAGTCTACCGTAGACAATCGGAGGCGTGGTTCTTTATCAAGTCTATCGTATACAATCGAAGACATTATCATTGAAGCCTACCATAAACAATTGGAGGTCTTTTATGAAGCCTACCGTAAACAATCGGGGGCCTCATTATGAAGTCTATCGTAAACAATCGAAGACATCATCATCATTTAAAGCCTTCCATAAACAATTGGAAGCCTTTTTATGAAGCCTATCGTAGACAATCGAAGGCGCTATTGTTATGGAGCCTACCGTAAACAATCGGGGGCCTCATTATGAAGTCTATCGTAAACAATCGAAGACGTCATCATCATTTAAAGCCTTCCATAAACAATTGGAAGCCTTTTTATGAAGCCTATCGTAGACAATCGAAGGCGCTATTGTTATGGAGCCTACCGTAAACAATCGGGGGCCTCATTATGAAGTCTATCGTAAACAATCGAAGACGTCATCATCATTTAAAGCCTTCCATAAACAATTGGAAGCCTTTTTATGAAGCCTATCGTAGACAATCGAAGGCGCTATTGTTATGGAGCCTACCGTAAACAATCGGGGGCCTCATTATGAAGTCTATCGTAAACAATCGAAGACGTCATCATCATTTAAAGCCTTCCATAAACAATTGGAAGCCTTTTTATGAAACCTATCGTAGACAATCGAAGGCGCTATTGTTATGGAGCCTACCGTAAACAATCGGGGGCCTCATTATGAAGTCTATCGTAAACAATCGAAGACGTCATTATCATTTAAAGCCTTCCATAAACAATTGGAGGTCTTTTTACGAAACCTATCTTTTCTTAAAGAAAGGGTAATTTTTGGGGGTTCAACAGCTTGGCGACTCCGCTGGGGATACCTTAAGGTTCTAACCGCAAGGTTTTCACAAGATAGGTCTTTATTTGTTTATTATTTGCAAAATAGCATGTTTAGTTAATTTGATTATTTGCAATTGTTTGTCACTGAAAGCATGTCACTACACTTTATTTGTGCACATACAAAACTGGCATTCCGTTCATATTTTCCCCACTCCTGGGAGCTTCTTCATGGTTACTTATACCCGCGAGGTGTATGCATATGCACCCGCAACTCACAAAAAACCCTTTAACAAAGAGTGCTCGTACCTGCGGGGTGAGCGGATAGTTTTACTACCGCGTGACCGCTTGCCACTCAAAACAGCCTTGTGTCTAGTGAACCCACTCTAGAGTTTTCGTTAGAAACATGCATGCATAAACCTTAGATTGGACCCGGTCCTTGGTACCGCCTCCATAGTTAAGAAAACCGCCCTTTTTCGTTGACGGGTTCAAACCCAACAACAGTGCATATTATGTGTTTATGTGATAACGGAACTTCCAGTCCAAGCCAAGTTTTGCAATTAATTAAATTTAGAATACTTTTATTAATTTTGTAGACTGGCAGATACTTGAATTCAAGAGGTATTCAAATAAGTCATCAAGTTGAAATTGAGAAGATACTTGCAAGAAGATAACAAGTTGGGGCAAGAGACGTCGAAAGGACGATAAGATGTTCGATCCATTTGATCGATGTTTGATTCAAGTAAGTTTTGGATGCAAACCACATTTGGGACCAGATGCTAGAAATTACACCGATTGTGCAAGCAAGGATTGATCGAAACAGGCTCGCACTTCAGTTCCATTGCCTCCTCGAGCCTGATGCATCATAGTTATTGAAGTTATTTATATTTTCATTGTACTCAGAACGATGTATTTAAATTATGTCCAATACTTTCTATTTTTGATGTAATAATGATGTACTAAAAATCAAGTTATAATGAAAGAGAAATTATTATTACTGTTATTGCCACTTACTCTAAATTCGATTATTGCAAAACTGGCTTGGACTACTTTTCATTATCACCTATTTGGCGTCTTAGGCCCACCTCTGGTACAAAGAGGCACCTTACAAGGTAGGACACGCCCGCATTTTCATTTACGCTCAACTAATTGTGATTGCCATATGTCAAACTTGTGTAAAATGCAAAGCGCTACGTGACGCGCGCTACATGATTGTGTGCAATATTGTCAATAACATGCAAACTAACATAGTCACCTTTTGAAATTTTCTTTTGTTTTGATTATTCCCCAAAACAGAGAGAGTTTGATTCGTGTTGACTCCCGAGTTGGTTAAGCGTCTAATCTAAAGTGAAGCAAGCAATGGCTGATTTGACTAATGATTATACTGGTATCCCTGAATCGTCTAATGTGCAAGCAGGTTTTGTTCCTGATGAACAAATTGCTAGAATGGCTAAGCAGATTGAATGTATGCAAGCTGAACTAGAAAGAATGAAAGGGTCGAGCCACAGAAACGTGCCATCCGTGCTATCAACTCTGAATCCCGATGTTGAAACTGCTAATCCGAGCATGCCTTTAAATTCCGGTGTCATTCATATGCTTGCACCAGTTAATGACATCCCAAATGCATTCATTAACCAGAACAACTTGCCTCACTATCAATATTTACCTGCCAAAGATACTCATCGTCCTCCACAATCCAAAGCGCCCATTTCTTTGGCTGTTGCTCCTCAAAATATCAATGACCCAAGACAAGGATATCCCCAAGCCCAATACTATGAGCATGACCCTAATGGTAAGAACGTGGATTTCACTAACTATGTGCCACAAAGTGAAGTGCCCGTAACCGTGAAAAGACGGGGGAGGACAGTTGAGCAAGGGGAGATAATCCAAACAATGAAAATCATGCAGCAATCCATTAAAGATTTGCAAGTGTCTAGAGGGCGTCAAAGTATCTCCTATCGCAATCTTTATCTATACCCTGACATTACTCTTCCTCCCGGGTTTAAAGTGCCAAAATTTGATATGTATGATGGTCATACTGACCCATTTGTTCATTTGACCAAATATATCAACCGAATGAGGGTTGTGGGAGGTAAAGAGGAACTTCTGATGGCCTTCTTCAGTCATAGTCTGGAAGGTATTGTTGCTGAATGGTTTTCAAGACAGGATATAAGCAAGTGGAGTGAGTTTGATGACATAGCCAATGATTTTACAAAGCAGTTTGAGTACAATGTCGAGGTGGCTCCTGACCTTATAACCTTGTCCAATATGAAGAAGAAACCAACAGAAACCTTTAGGGAATACGCACTGAGATGGCGAGAACAGGCTGGAAGGGTGCAACCACCAATGACTGAGAAAGACATGGTGAAGTACTTCATCCGAGCTCAAAATGATTCTTATTACATGCACTTGCTCCCTATGATGGGTAAACCCTATTCTGAACTTCTTATGATGGGAGAAATGGTTGAAGAAGGGATTAAGACGGGGAGAATTGTAAGTTTTGCTACAGTGAAAGCAACTGCGCAAGCCATCCAGACTGGTTTGGGAAATTTAGAGGAAAAAGAGAAGGAAGTTGGCATTATTACTACCAAGAACTCATTATCCCAGCCCACTCACCAAAGCAATCCACATCCAGGCTACAATGCTCAACCCGTTTACTACCAGCAATCATTTGGCCAACAATAAGAAATTACCAATCCCCAAGTCCGTACTTTTCAAAATCGCCTAGCTGTACCAAAGCCACGCGCTAATCCTGTCAAGAAGACATATAAAACCTACACACCTTTAGCGGAACCTTACAGTCAGCTTTATGAAAGGCTGAGGGCAGCTGGAGTGATTCACCCTATTGCTGATGCGACTCCTAATCCTCTTCCAAAATGGTTCGATGGAACTAAACATTGTACCTATCATTCAGGGGCTCCAGGGCATGACACTGAAAATTGCTATAGTCTAAAAAATGCAGTTGAAACTCTAATCCAAGAAGGTTCGATTCAACTCATTGGGACTACACCTGCTGATAATAACCCTTTGGTAGATGATGAGTATGGCATACACTTGATATCAGTTGATGAGGCTGAAAAAGGTACCATTGGGATCCCAAAGAGCCAAACAACAAAGAAGAGCTCTCGAACTTACAAAGTCGGGAGGACCAAAAGCTTTCAACACAGAGGACAAATCAAGACAAACCCAAACTGGGGCAGATTTTATTGAAGAAATTTTGTCGCCAAAGAAAGTAAAGTAAATCCCTAGCCAATATCAAATCAAGAACAATCAAGAGATACTACATTTGACAAGCGACAAAATCAGTCTTTTCATTTCAATGTAATTTTCTATGTAATACGAACTACGCGTAACCTGATTCCTAAGGCGGGATACGTAAGCAACTCACGTAGAGCTCGGTTACACTAGCGTAGGATTCCCCTATTTCCTCTTTTATGTAATTTTGAACTACTTTTGGTCTGATTCCTGGAATGGCAACAGGATAAGTAAGCAATCCACATCGGATTCGATCAGATTTTGTAATGCTTAAAGGCTTGTTTATCTTTGATGATGTAATTCCGAACTATGCATCTGGGCAGATGTGTAGGCATTCCTATTCGGATTCGGTTTCGGTTTCATGCTTAGATTGCCATATTCCCCAAAAATTAATGTAAGCAGAACTACGCACGGTCTGATTCCCAAGGAGGGATACGTAGGCGCTCTCAACGGGCTCGACTCTATAATATTAAAATTTTCAGTCTCCCCTAAGGCAAGCAACTTGGGCAATTTTGCAAGATATTTTGAAAGTTTGAAAGATAGCAACTGGGGCAATTCTGCAAAAATAATTCGAAGATATGGAAGATAGAAACTGGGGCAAATTAAGTAGAAAATTTGAAAGATAGCAACTGGGGCGGATTTTGCAAAGCGAGTTGAAGGCGTAAAGATCATAACTGGGGCAGATTTTGCAAAAGCCGTATTGCTTGACAAAGATAAATTGGCGAAGTTTCGAGAGTTATTTTGAGGGATAATGCAGAATTGCAAAGATAAAGGACGTTCAATATGTTCAATATATGTCACCATCTGAAATAGGTCAGAATTCATTAGCCAAGTCTCAAAAGACGGATCGCAAATCTAGACAAAGAGAGAAGAAGGAAGCAGTTGAAGAATGAAGGCTCGAGTCAGCATGAATCAAACGCTCCCCCTCCCAAAACTAACGATTTTTCTTTAAGTGCAGGAATTCTCAAAGCAGCAAAATGAGGAAAACTAGCAACCATCAATTCCTCGGAGATTATTTGTCATACACATTGGACAATATTGCCAAGATAACCGACCGAGATTAGAAGCGTTATCTGATTCATCGCATATGCGAAATGATTTTATTTCTCTCTCTATTTCTGCCTTTGCTTAATCAAAACTTTATTGCTTTATTGACATCTTTACTTTACACTATGCAGGAATTAAGCATTAACTCCAGTTTTACTCAAGGACAACATTCAACTCTTTATGGCTTCACCAAATATAAGCCGGACGGCTTAAACTCTCACTTTATATCTCCTTTATCTTTGACATTTTTCTGTCCATATAAATTTAATGAAATCTTTATTTTGCAGGCTACTCTACCATTTATTTTACAAGCACCAACATCAAGTCTATTGGTGACAACCGAAGATGTCACTTTATTTTCATTATTTACCGTTGACAACCGGTGATATTATTTTTGCAAAATTGTTGCCAAACTTTATCATAGACTGTTGATCGAAGTAGTATTGGTACCGCAAACCATCAAGGATGCTATTATCGAAGACAATGACTTTTTTTGTTGGATCTATCGTACACAATCGATGGTATTATTTCAATGGCCTTCTATTTTGGATCTACCGTACACAATCAGTGGTATTATTTTAATGGCCTTCTTATATGGGAGTCATCGTACACAAATCGATGCTATTATTCCAATGGCTTTCTCATATTGGATCAATCATATACAATTGGTGGTTTTGTTCCAATGGCTTTTATATTGGATCCATCGTACACAACCGATGGTATTATTTCCAGGGCCGTTAATAGAGAGATGAGGAGACCAGAGCCGTGAATGGGGGTTGGGAGGGGCAGAGAGTTCTAGGTTCCAAGTTTCTCTAGTCTAGAGCAGCTTCGAATAAAGATAGAAGGGAGATTAAAGAAATGTCAAAAAATATGCATAAATTTCAGTTTCAAATTCATATACAAAGGTGGTGCTACTGTTCTGTTTGATTTTGCTTTCGCATTTGTGTCGTCGCTTCAATATTAGTCGAGTCATCGACCTCGCTCGAGTCGTCGCCTAGTCGAGTCGCACATCTTCGGATCCCTCGCCCCGGCTCGCTGCGTCGAAGCAGGTAAAATTTCGACCTCTCACAATTTCCTTACCTTTTCTACTTTCTAAGTTTTGCTTTAATTTACATAAAATATTTAGTGAACGTCTATTGTTTCTGTGATTATGAACGCAATTTGACTTCAAAGATGTTAACTTTATGTTATTTAGTTTTAGCTTTCGACAGTCATGAAGCCCTAAGTGATTATAATACTTCATCTTGTTAAGCTTAGTTTGATACCTTTCTTTGTGATTGATAGTGTTAAAGTTTAAAATTTTGATAAAGTTAGTCATCGACTGCGATTGAATGAGTGAAGATTGTTCTTTGCTTAAGACATAAACTATGAATCTGCGTTTATGATATCCGAACCGGTTGGCAGTTGTTACTGTTTTGGCTAACTCATGGTAAGTGAAATTTATGGGATAAATAGTTGAAGTATGTCGAGATATGGCAGAATTTTATTTGGTCTTTGTGATGAAATTTCCAGTCTTGGATCTGTTCCATCCCTAGTTCTCTTTCTTTGAAACTCTGCATTCCTTTAGAGCTTAGTCTTGGTCTGCCATTTCTCTTTTGGTCTTGGTTTTTGGTTCCTGTTCAGGTGTTGGTGGTATGTTTAAGGGTGTTCAGGTGGTCTGCAGATAGTGAAGGAGGTGTGTGTGTGTGTGTAGATGTTAGCAATGCAGGATTTGTATTGTGGAGGCTGTCTAGTATGTGTGTGCAGTTTAGGGCAGTGTAAGGGGTGCCAGCTGGTGAAGGTTCAGCTGTGTGAATGATAAGAGATTCAGGTGTAGGGTGTTGTGCAGGGGTGCAGGGGTCTGTGAGGTCGTTTTAAAGAAGTGCAGGTTCGGTTCAGTTTGTCTTTAGGGAATTCAGAGGGGTCTAGTCTTTGTTTTCTTGTCTGAAGTTTGCTTGAAGGAGATGTAGGCTGCAGGCATTTAGCAGGTTCAGTTGGATTGCAAGATTTGTATGTAGGGCTACTCTCTGTTTCTGTGAAGTGTGTGCAGTTGATATGGTGGAGGTCTGTGAGGTGTGAGGTGTGAGAGCGTGAAGATGTTGGTGTTCCAGCTGATTTCTAGTGGTAGCCGAGGCTTGTTTAGTTGTTTCTGGTATGCAGGCAGTGAGGGTCTGAGTTGATGTTCAGTTTTGCTAAGGAGCAGGGTTCTAGTTTCCCTAGTTTCTGCAATTAAAAGGAGTAGTAAGGGTTGGTTTGAGGCTGTAAAAGGATGTATAAGTTGAAGTTTATTGGTGCCTTGCTCGTGTCTAGTTCTCTGCTTGAGGGAGTTTTGATGGGAAGCTGGCTAGTTATTGGTTTTGAAGGATGTCCAGTAGCAGCTGTTCCTAGAGCTATCTGGTAGGTTGTAGCAGCAGTAGGTAGGTATTTTGGAGAGAGTATTAGGGAGCTTAGAGGAGCAGATGAATAGGTAGTAGGGTGAAGTTTGTCTGGTTGATTTATTCAGGTTGTTTATGAGTGTGAGGTTTTGTGTGCATGTGCGCAAGAAGTAGAAGATGTCTGGTGTTTCCTTGGGGTCTGAGAGATGTCTTGAAGAGGTTGTTTTCTTTTGGTTCAGGTTGATTCTATGGAATGTAAGGTCATTGTGGGAGTTTTATCAGGCATAGGATATACCTTTCTTTTCTGTTACTATTAAAATATTTTTTCCTTGGCATTCTTGTAAAGATTTCTCATTGGTATGAACATACGTTATTGATTTGAGCATACATTGATCACAACTGAAATTTAATTCTACTTTTTCATCTTACTTTCTGCAAAACTCTTTGTTCTCATTTTTATTGGTATACCAAGAACAAAATGTGCTGCTCCTGTTTGGCCCTCTAAGATAGTATATACAATTTGTTCTCTAGACACAGAGATATGACCCTCTTTTGATGTCAACCATTCCATTAAGTTTTTCTCCAAAATGATCCTCAAATAAAGGTATTTCATATCATGCTCTTTATTATTTTATCTGTTTTTTTTTTTGGAGTAATCAACAGAGATATAGTATGTAATTTGATCATTGCATGACTTGTGAATTCTGCTTTACGAAAAACTTCAATTTGCTATGAAAGGAATCTTTCACTAGAAAGAATGACAATTGCAGTTAACTTTCTTTGATAACTGTGACATTATAAGTTGTGTAAATAAAGTGCTTAAATTAAGTATGAAGAAAATTTACTAGTAAAATGAAATGAGAGTTTTATGGCTTTCCATGGTTTACTCGTTGCATAATTTATTAGACAACACACTTTTTATTATTTATTACTGAATCCTTGGACAACTATTTTGTCTTCCATGAGATGTTATTCAATGTACGAATGTAAACATAAGGTAGTCTGCTTTGGTTGTCAAAAAACAAATATATAGTAACAAATTGCTCATTTAAGTTTCTGGCTATCTCTTGGTGAGTTTTTTTTATGCTTTATTCGTGCTTGTTAAATTTCAAATGCTGCTAGTACATTTTATATCAAACTTTAATCTGATTGTCTCGCTTAGTTTAAGATCCTAACTGTATTTCGTTAAATTATTTCGTATTCACTGAACCAAATGCTAATCCTTTTCTTTATTTCTTCTCATTTTTTCATGGACAACTTGGGAGCGAGTTTGGTTAAAACTCAAATGGGGATAGTCCATTGCATTGAAGTCATTGGGGTCGAGTCCGGGCTCAAGATTCAAGAAGTGACGACTTTTTTTTAAAAATGCTTTGTTGAGCCATGTGATGTTTTAGGCTCATGGGCATAAATGTATAAAATTAAATAAATACAAGGCTCCCGTGAGTTTGCCAATTTTCGGGTTTTTCTTCTAAACCTCTTCTCTTTCCCAATCCCTTAGAATTTGCATATCATTAGGAATTCCCCGTATATAATTATTGTAGAGTAATTTATTTGATTGATTATGAATGAATGTTTAGTTATTTAGTGAGTTATTTTGTGAATATTTATTTCTTTAGAATCTCCATCTTATTTTAGGAATTTTGAATCTTTTAGTTAAATAACGCGTGCAAGCCAATTCGTAATAATTTTAAAATCGCTTTTAAAATACAACTTTAATGCAAGTCTTCAAGTCAATTAGTTTTCTTATTAAAGTCATTTATTTTTCCTACCTTTTCATGTATACTTGATTTTTAAATTCAATTAGTGACGCTTTTAATTGAAAGTTAAATATTTTTATAAATCGCATTTATTTAGCTATTTTGTGAAAACCGAAAGATTAACCACATTTTGTGGATTTTCGAAAGTGCTTTCAAATTGAAACCTTCTTTCGAAAATAATTGAACCTCTTACTTAGAATCTCTGAAAAGACCATTTTCCTTAAAACGGAGTGCTTGCACGCACTATTTAATTAATTGGTTCCTAATTCTCCTTAAATTAGGTGGCGACTCCAAAGAAAGCCCTTTGGAGTCCCATTTTGTTGAAATACACCCGAAACCTATCTTTTCTTAAAGAAAGGGTAATTTTTGGGGGTTCAACACTCCACTCCCCTTCTTGGAAGCACTCTTACACACACCAAGAGTGACTTCCTCACCCCCCAATCCACCTCTAAGACAATATCTCTCAGTAGACAAACTATCAAGGAAGGCTTCCATAATGGCTTCTTCATCATTATAGTCCACACAATCAAGATTAGGACTACTAGAAGATGGACCAACACAATCAATTCCAAGATCATTCATCTCACTTAGAGTCTCAAACAACGGATTGTCTATAGAGTTAAACCTTTCAAACCATGGAGGGTCAAGTTCACACTCTTTATACTCACTTGAGGAGTCATCAAAAATAAGCCTATACATCCCATCCACTAGGGACTCCTCAAGGTCACTACCATCCTCACTACAACACATAGGCCCACCATTATCAAGAAATTCATCAAGGGAAAGGATAGGATATTCATTCAACTCGTCTTCCCCTTTATCAAAAATTGGTGGTGTGTCATAGCAAAGGTCACAATCAAGGTCAACTACACAATCTTCACCAAACAGAGGTTCAATGAAAATCGAGCTCACATCATGATGTGGCTTATGATTCCTCTCAACTAGTGGTTCACAATCACACACAAGTTGACCATTTGACTCCACACTAGTTGCAAACACATTGTAATCACATATATCATCAACTAGTATAGAGGTCTCACAAACACTCTCACATGACAAGGAAGCAACATTTTCAAGGGAAGAACTTTCACATACCTTTGAATGGCCATCTAGCTCACTCAATGCACTTGAAGTGTTTTGAATTGGCTCTCCACCTTGATGCTCACATTGAAGGTTTGCTTCACCTTGTCCTTCCATTTTGGAAGATGATTGAGGCTCCGATGGCTTGCCTCCAAGATTTCCTACACAAGAAGTCACACAAGTAGAAGAAAAAGATAAAGGGTTAGGGTTAGAATAAGGGGTGTCCTTACTCTTTACAATTCTTTTTCCCTCTTTCTTTTCCCTCATTTTTCTTTCAAGGTCGGGTATAGATTCGGGTGGTGACATCACATTACTCATCACATCCTCTCCTTTTTCCACTCGAGGAATGTCACCGGTCACTCCCTTATTCCTCTCAATCTTTTGTCTCTCAAATTCGGGTGAATTGGGACGAGCCCCAAGAATACCCATAGCCGGAGTAGGTGGACTTTTAACATCAACCCGGAATCTAGGACTAAGAGACTCATCGCTTGAGGTCTCTTTCTTCTTTGTTGGTGAGCCACTTTGCTTTGGAGCTTGTGGTTTGGGGTTCGCCTTGTTGACATATGTCAACTCTCTTCTTGCACTAGTCCCACCATTGCTTGTGATTGTAGGACTTCTCTTCAATGGTGTCCCACTACTTCTCATGTTCGTAGGACTTCTTGTTTGCACTCTTTGAGTCATAGGGCTTCTTCTCAATGGTGTCTCTCCAGTTCTCATGTTCATGGGCTTGCTTGGTTGTACTTCTTCTTTCCTAAGAAAGAGGAATTGTAACTTCCCTTGTTCTCTAACATGGTAGCCACCAAAGGATTTGTCGAGCTTGAAGTATCTATTGAAAAGCCAAGGCTTTCCCAACATAACGTCACATCCCACTAAAGGGCCTACTTTGCACTCCACTTCTTCTTCAAAGTTACTTTGTGAGATAACTACCCTAGCCATTCCA
Organism: Petunia secreta; assembly: GCA_029990175.1. NCBI lineage: Eukaryota > Viridiplantae > Streptophyta > Magnoliopsida > Solanales > Solanaceae > Petunia > Petunia secreta. The sequence continues at coordinate 476,425 of JARKIP010000131.1, forward strand.
TCAACACAAGGTATTACCAACCTTTTCACTATAAGATGGCTAATCCAACTTGCTTCACCATCATCCACTTGAAGCACATACCCATGATTCCCATTAAGGCTCACTATGAATTGACACCACGTTCTTTCTCTCATGACTTTATCTAGGTAATGCCATTTACACTTCCCATCAATAGTACCAACACTAGTTGGGTACTTCCTCATTTCACCACTACTAGCAATACCATAACCCATAGTGCGACTCATGCCATATCTTCCCTCGGCCTCATTTTCTTCCATCTCATTCTCCACGTGTTGGAGTCGAGTGTCTATTGCCTCTATGTGAGCCAAGATTGAAGGGTAGGCTTCAACTAACTCCCTCTCACTTACACCTTTCTCACCACTCCCACTTCCCTCCAAACCTCCCTTATGGCTCCTTGTACCTGCAAAATACATTTTAAGAAAGTGCAAAGGTTAGTATAAACAACCTCACTTGCTCTCCCTTACCTTTGGTGGTGGCTCTCAACACTCTTTTAGAGTGCACACTCCCAAACCCCCAACCAAAGATGCCCTTATCTCTTCTAGGAACCACAATGGTAAGATCAATCAACTAGTATATCCAAGGAAAGGCTCGGAGTGGAATTGATGCGACTCGATGTACGGAAACTATTTGTAGTGCGCACTTGAGGCCAAAGAAGTTCTACGACTTTAAGTAAAGACTCCAAGACACACACCACCCTAAAGGATCAAAGATTAGTGTTAATAAAGTAGGACAAATACCTTAGGAACACTAACCAAAAAGTTTGGAAGCAAGTAACAAGCGAAAACCTACAAGGAAACTACCCAAAAAAGGCTTCAGGTGTGAGGCCCTCCGCCCAGAAATTGATGCCCTCCACCCAGAAATTGAGGCCCTCCGCCCAGAAATTGAGGCCCTCCGCCTCTTCAGAGTAGGCGGTCGCCCTGTGTATTTCAGCAGGGGGTAGGCGGTCCGCCTCCCAAAAATCTAGAGAGCTCAAAAATTGAGGCGGTCCGCATCTTAATTTAGGCGCTCCGCCTGCTTCAATTTTTAGCACAGTTCAACAACGTGTTTTTCGACTTTAACACCAAAAAATCCAACAAATCTCACGTTGTTTTAGCAATCCGAAGGTACCCAAATGTTGTTTCAATCACAAAGATCAATCCCCAACAACTTTTATCAAACCCCAATAAAAAACAAGCAATCCACCATGTTCATCAATTTTCAAGCTAGGGTTTCAACTTTTCAAATTTTCAAAGGGTTTCAAATTTTCAAATTTTGTGATTCAACTTCAAATCAAGTGTTTAGGGTACCAAAAGAACGGGTTTCCAACAAGGAACAAACCCCAATAACTTCCATAATAAGAATCAATCAAATGAACAAGATATGCCCAATTTTTGGTGTTTTTTTTTCAATTTTTCAATTTTTTTGTGTTTTCTTCTTTTCTTCAAGAACAAGAACAACAATAACAATAAACTAAACTAAAGATAGGATGAACAAGTATCGAGGGTTTGTAGGAACAACACCCGATCCGTGCTCTGATACCAAGAAGATACGGGGTAGATATGCGGAAGCAAGTAACAAGAATGCGGAAGCAATAATCACACGATAACAAGAAAGTAGGGGACGGGGAAGAACAGAAATAGAAGAAAAGAATGGATAAATGATTCAAACCATGAATTGAATATCCGAGAGAAGAAGGAAAACTCGAACCATACAAGAATCTGTACTAGTGACGAATCTCCATAGGTCCCAAGCAAGAGATAATCCGAAGCTTCAAGCTTCTACAAAGAAGAAGGCCTTGCCTCTCTTTCTCTAAGTCTATTCTTCAAATCTAAAACAAGCTAATGAAATAAATGACTAGGTGTGGTATTTATAGGTTCACCACTCTTCTAAATGAAATGTCTAAATAGCCCCTAAGTCTATTCAAAACAATACAAATCACTTAGGGCTATAGTTAGAATTACACCACAAAGTAGTAGGAATCCCGTCAAGGCCATAGCAGTGGGAGGCGCCCGCCTCAAGAAGGGAGGCGCTCCGCCTCATAAAGTCCAGAGAGTGATGTTCGATTAGACGGTCCGCCTCTTCCTGGGAGGTATGGATACGGCTCAAAATGGACTCTAAGTGTTCCTCCTTAGTCCGTAGTCGGCCCTCTCACAATTGTGCTCAATTCCATGACTCCAAATCACTCTCGAACCCTCCTCTGGAGCCCTTGCCTTGGATACTTTGTGCTCTTCACGCTTGGTTCTTGATGGTTGATGCTTTGGCTCAATTTGCCCCGCATCACTGACGCTTAACAAACAATTTCTAACTAACTATCCAGGGATCTTTTTCAATGGTGAGTGCTTTGTTAACTAAACAACAGTAATTTAAATGGTGTAAATTCAGTCAACCAATGGAGAAAACTTTGGTTGTAAACAATAATAATGAGACGGTCCAGAGTCAGAGCTACGACCAATCCAGTTGAGTTTTTCAAGTGATTCTACTTCTCGAATCCCGAATTACTAACTACAGATTAAAGGTACCCGTGAAAACCTTTCGATTCTTCACGGTCTATGCAGGCTACTCCAATCCCTATATGTCTATGGGTTGAATCACGTGCACGCATTAACAAATTCTGTAATTAGTTAAGCTAGGCGAGCAAGTATATGTCTATCCTACTCACAAATTGGTTTCCCGATGCCCGGGTTCACAATCTAGCCATACTCTTTCTTATTGCGTTCATAAATTCCCTCTTTCGAGTTCAATCTAAAAACCATAGATAATGCCTAATTATTGGACCCTAATAATTAAACAAGTGAAATCAAGAAAGAATAAATAATCCATTATGGGATTGAATATATAGAATTCAATCTTCAAACATCAACTTTATGAAACACTCTAACCCTAGAATGAGAGATTTAGCCACGCATACTCATAATCACAGGACAATGATTTAATGAAATAATGATGAAATGATTAATAGATGAAAGAATAGGAGTAAAACCCTTGTTCAATGAAGTATGGTGCTCTCAAGTTGCTCCAAAGTCTGAACTCTCCTCCAAAACTAAGTAAAAAAGTATTTATAATGTTTACAAAAGCCTAGCAATTAGTTACGCCTAAGCCTAGATGAAATAGGACTTCCAAAAACGCTCCAGGGGCGCTATAGCTGGCGCCCCGGGCCTCAAAACACGCTCAACAAGTCAGAGTCCGTCGAATCTCGCACGCAACGGCCACGCCCCGCGCTAGAAAGCTGAGCGCGCCGCGCCTCATACCGCGCCAGGCCAATTTTCTGTTTTCGTCGTTCGCAGCTTGCTTCGTTCCGTGCCTTCGCGTGCTCGATCCAATCCTCAATCCAAATTCAATCTTTTCTTGCTCGTTTATGCTCTTCAAAGCTCCAATTGCACTTCTTAACAACCTACCATCATACGACATAAAATCAGTACAAAATCACTTTCATTAACTAGAAAACGCGCGAATAAAGTATCCAAACGTGAGGAAACATTAAGGAATTATAGACATAAAATGCCAAACATCATCAGGTTTACAAATATGACGAACATCCAATATACAAATTCAAGAATTTACCAGCTGACTTGCATCTTCATTTCCTCTACGTTACATGGGGAATGTAGTCCTTTTGTGTACATATGCTTTGAAAATGCCCAATTGATGGTTTAGCTTAGTTTTTTTCCTTCATCCCTTGGAGGTGCAGGCATTGGAAAAATTACCTCCTCAAGAGGGATCACCCATAATTTTTTTTGGAAGAGCTAGATTGATATGGACTGCATAGGCAAGGAGTATCATATAAGGAGACTAAATTCATACTTAGCGAACAACTTTACCTCAACTTGGGATGACAAAAGAAAATACTTTAAGTCTTGATAAATCATAAATTATTTTTTAAACCTTGTCTTGGCTCTAGTAGAACAAGACAATAGGAACTAAGATATTTATACTAATATATAAGTATATGATTAATAAAACCATTGAAAACATGAATACAGAAACTTCTACTCCCACAATGCACCTAGCTCCGACAAGGTAGACTTTCCTTGAATTCTTGAATTCACTTTGCTACATAAATAATTGTATTTCCCATTTGTCAGTACCAGCTACAGACCATTTTCAACGAACAGAAAATGAAAATGTGGCAAATAATTTGTACAATAGTTCGACGGATAAAATATATATTTGCTAAACATCATGAGAGATAATCAAAACATCCGGCAGGATGTTAATAGTAACATATCTCTCCATGTTCACGACATCTCTCTAGATATTCGAAGCATCTTGCCTATCAAGATGTTTGAAATATTTGTATTGATGTTCAAGATGTTTGGAACATCTGTCAGGATGTTTCAAGCGTCTCTCTGTCAGGATGTTCCGAACATCTTAATAGATGTTCATTGCGCTGAGAAAAAATTTCAGCATCGATTTTAGTCTAAATTAACCAAATCCAGTCCAAATTAACTCCAAATGATCTCAAATTTTATTTTCAACATCTCACTACTATTCCCAACAATTCTAAATACCACCCACTTGAAAATAGTATAAAAATGGGTTGATTTTTAAAAATCCATTTCAAAAACTTCAATATTTAATAATGGTGAACATTCACAAATCTTCTTAACGAAAAATACGAAATGGATATGTGTTATATTTCATTTAGGATTGCTTATATTGAACAAATAATCATTAGACGAAGCGTAGATTGAAGAAACAAGAAGAATGATACGAATAAGGATTTGAGAGGAAAAAATGGGGCAGAGGAGAGAGGGAAGGGTTGTTGTAGATCTAGGTTTATGGTCAAATTTGGCAAAAAAGTGGCTTTTATACTTGGACCATTGTGTAACATAAAAAACTTTGGGGTGAGAAGGTTAGATAGTTAGAATCTTTTAATCTCATTAATGATTAGAGGACCCTATACTATACAATTAAAACTTGATCCTTTTTCTATTCAAATAAAACTTGAAGGGTTTTGCCATGCCAATCCCCCTTAACATTTAGGGTTTAGGAAAAATGGTGATTTTCTAGATTCAAAGAAAAATTCTTGTTGGAAATTGAAGGAATGAAGAGAAGAATTATCTTTAAAGTACGGAGAATATTCAAGTAAGTTCTTACAATTTTGATCTAATTCTTTTTAGGGTTTCAATAATTTTTAATCTGAAATCATATGCCATGTGCACTAAATTTTTGTTGATTAAAAATGTGTTTTTTAGATGTTTAGTGGCATTGTTTGCAGAGATTTGTGTCCATATTCGGCTAATTTTATCTTCAAATTTAGGGTTTTACCTTTTTTGGAAACTTGAAAGCTTATGTTGTTTGCAATGCTTTTGGTTGATTAAATATGAGTTGTTGAAACTTTTAATGTATTTGTTTGCTAGTACTAATTTTTATAGTTTGTGGACCCTATTTGTTTGAATATATCTTCAAATTTAGGATTTCTTTACTAGTGTTGGTATTTTTTATTCCTTTCTGGCCTTTAATTGGTCCCGTTATGTATTTTTGTGTCTTGCAGGTAACTTTTTTTTTTTGAAAGAATGCTTGAAAAGGTGGATCTACTTTTTAATTATGGAGGTGAGTGGGTCTCGGCACCCTACTTGATGCATAAGAAAAATCATATTCATATGTGGAAGGAATATGATGTGGACCATCTCTCTTATATTGATATATGTGATGAGTACAAAAAATAGTCGCCATATTTTGAGGTGAAACAACTTGTAGTAACTGGACCATGTGGTGGGTAGTATTTGGTGGTTGGAGATGAAGGGGTAAGAAAACTACAAAGTTTGCTTTCTAGTAATTTCAATGCTTTGAATTTATTTGCAATAGATTATGGATATGAAGAGGTGGTTGCCCCTAATATTATTCATTATAGAGAGCCAATTAATTCTAATGTAGAGGCTACTTGTGTGGATAATGGAATTGTAGGGGCATGCATTGATTGTGATTCTAATGAAGTGGATGAGTGCAATGATAAGTCTGATGATGATTGGAACTATTTAGAAAGCAAAAGAATACAGAAATTAATTAATATAGTTGATAATTATTCAGTTTTTGAAGAAGGAATGAGTTTTAGAGACATTCCTAAAGCTAGACAAATTGTGGGGTACTATGCAATTGGTACTAATAGGCGTTTATTGGTGGATAAGAGTGACAAAACTAGACTTAAATATTACTGTGATGGTGGATGTCCATTTGTGTGCTATATAAGTGGTGATGGGAAATGCCAAGCTTCAAGATAAAAACTTTGAACTTGAATCACACTTGTGAACTAGCTTTTGATAACCGTAGAGCCACCTCAGATACTTTGACACATTAGTTTAAGAAAAAAGTCCAAGGTAATCCCAAGTATAAAGTAAAATATATAAAGTTGGACTTGGAGGAAAAATTCAACCTTAATATGAGCTAATTAAAGATAAAAAGAGTCAAGGGGATGGCGCTGGAAAAATTAGAGGGCAGTTATTTAGAGGAGTATAATAGGTTGGAGGCCTATGCACGTGAATTTAGGGAGACCAATCTTGACTCTGATGTGGTAGTAAATATATCAAAGGATGCATTAGTAGAAGGAATAAGAAAATTTCTTAGGATGCATATGTGCTTACAAGCTTTAAAAGAACGCTGGAAATGAGGAGGTTTAAGGCCTCTAATTGGGCTTGATGGCACAATTTTAAAAGATAATGTCAGGGAACATTGTTGGTTGCCGTTGAATAAGATTCTGCCAACCATTTCTATCTACTTGCTTGGACAGTGGTGGATAAAAAAATCAAAAGGACATGGACTTATTTTATGGAGATGTTGAAAGTTTCATTGGACTTATAGGAAGGGTGAGGAGTGAGTATCATTTCATACATGCAAAAGGTTTGTATATTGTCCACTCTATTACTATCTTTACATTGAATAAATTGTGTATGTACATAATAACTTCTTTTTTAATTGTTCTTGAGCCGTTCTAGGGGCTATTGGATGTTGTTAGTTTAGTGCTTCCACAGGCACATCAAAGATTTTGTATAAGACATATTGAATGCAACTAGATCAAAAGATGGGGGAGTGACTAGATCAGGAAGTTGCTATGATGGTGTGCTTGGGCAACATATGAAGAAGAGTTTGATGATTATTTGAGAGAATTGGGTTCTATTAGTGAGGATGTTGCTAGAGATTTAGTCCATTATCCACCCGAGAGTTGGTCTAGAGCATCTTACACACTGTGTGCAAGAATAATATAATGGACAACAACAACTTCACAGAGTCCTTTAATGCTTGAATTCTTGAAGCAAGGGAAAAATCTATTATCAAGATCCTGGAAGATATTAGGGTGAAAGTAAGTTTCTCTTTTGTTTTCTTACATTTTTTTCCATTGTTGGTTTGTTATTTTTACACTGTCTTTAGGCTGTTTGGTGAGAGTTTTCTCTCAATTTTTTTTCAATGTGTTGTTACTGGTTTTGTAGGACTGTATAGTTAGAGGTTTCTCACATTTTTATTAAGTGTTTTGCTGAGAGTTTTCTCTCATTTTTTTCTACTGTTATTGACTAATTTTGGAGCTGTTTCGTAAGCGTTTTCTCTATAAAAATTTCAATGTGTTGTGCCTGGTTTTGTAGGGCTGTTTGGTGAGAGGTTTCTCACATTTTTATTAAGTGTTTCGGTGAGAGTTTTCTCTCATTTTTTTCAACTTTTATTGACTAATTTTGAGGCTATTTCTTAGGTGTTTTGTCTCATTTTTTTTAATGTTTTATAGTTGGATTGGGATTGTTATGGTGAGGGTTTCTCACATTTTTTAAAAGTATTTCTTGGTTATTTTGGGCCTATTATTCGACTGTATTTTATTGTTTCCTTTAAGGTGATGACTCTGTAGGGAATCGTGAGGAAGAAGGTAAGAAATGGAAGGAAAATATTATCCCTCTAGCTATCAAGTCGTTCAATAATTATAGGATTATTGCACAAAAATGCCTAGTCGTAGCTAATGGAGATGATAGCAATGAGGTGACTCAAGGTAAAAATAGACATGCAATCAATCTGTTAACAAAGAATTGTACATGTAGGTCATAAGAATTGTCTGGAATCCCATGTCCTCATGCAATCAAAGCTCTCCATCATAATAAAGTTGACCCCCTAGTGGATTGGTATCACTCTAAGGAGTCTTTTTTGTTTTTTTTTTTTTTTGTAAGCATTAAATATAAGATGTTAGAGGTGAAAAGTTTTGAAAAGTTGAGCCTCATCATGCCATGGAGCCATCCTCTTTAAGTAGAAATAATGGTAGACCAAAGAAGAAGAGGACAAGAGAAAAGGAAGAAGAAATAAAGCATGAGGGACTATGGTCAGCTTCAAGGAAGGGACTACGCATGACATGTAGTTACTGTGGCGTACCAGGTTACAATATGAGAAGACGCTCCATGGTAGAACAAGTTATGATCTTAAAAAGCTACTGAAATATCTCTTCATTATCTAATAAGAACTTTCAAATTTTTGCAGGTGAATGGCAAGCATAGCCACTTCAGAAAAATAATGTGTCCTCCCAAAATGTAGAAAATGTGCAAGATTCAGCTCCTCAAGAATCTAAAAATTCAGAATTTCACTTTGTTCCTACTCTTGGACTTCATCAGAACTACACCAGTCTAGTTCAGCTTCCACCACTTAAGTTCTTTCAGCCCTACTTCAGGAAAATGATGAAGAACTTAAAGACTCTAATCCAACTTTACGGTCTAAGGTGAAATCTGAAGAACGTTTCAGGTTTAAACAAAAATATGTGCAACAAGCTACTGGTAGTAGGGAGATTACTTGGAAAGGAGATGCAAGTGCCTTCTAAATTTGTATATTCACCAAGAAAGGTCACATGGAATGGCAAAGTAGCCATGACATCAAATCAGTTGGTGGCTGAGAAAGAAAAAAGAGTGGCAAGTTGCAGGCAAAAAATGGCAAATATTAGAATGCTTTTCATTGCGTAGTCTATTTTTGTGGGTAGTAATGACCAAACCAAACTATATTTTTTGGACATAACTCTTTTTGTTGCAAACTATGAAGCATAAACTATGTTTTATTCTAGGCACTTGTGTGTATGGTATGTTGATGCTCTGAATATAAATTTGGAAAGAATTTGAAATGTGCTGGTTTAGGTTCCTATTTTCTTCAGGGCTCTATTATTTAATTCGCAGTCTTATTCAGACTTACTTCAAGTCTTCTTTCTTTCCTAAGCATCTTAGATATTATTGTTGTTTAGGAATTTACCTTCAATCCAGTTGCTTACTTCAGTCTACTTGTGCTTTAGGAATATGTTTTATAGTTTTGCTTTACCAAGCGACTCAAAATCATCCCTTCATCTTGTAAATGGTTTTGGTGACTGATTTGGCAATGTGTGCAGGTTGATATTGGCTACATATGATGGTTATTGATCTTTGATATTTGATATGCTTGCTTTGTTCATTAAAATATTCAAGTAGATTAGTATTGAGAATCTTTTTACCTCTGGTCATGATGAGTCATTAATCAATTTGCCTCCCGATATGGTTTACAATGACCAATAAACTAATCCAATAAGGATTCGTCTTTGAACACGCGTAGTAAATATCAGATCACATAAAAGAGGTAGTATTTATGGGGTATTGAGTTTATGTTCATCTCATTTCTTACTGCTTTAAGAAGTCTGTTATGGCTAAGGAGAATGATACGTGAAAATTTCATATGCAATACTTAATGGTCATAAACTAAATGCAGCAGATTTTGTACTCGGATCATGACATTAAATCTGGTTTCTCACACATGACAGAACTAAGAAAAATTAGATGAGGAGCTTTTCCTACATTTGTTTTGTGGATTTTGGGGTCTCGCTGCAAGGAGGCGCTTTGCATTACTAGAGAGTGGTGTGATATGTAGATTAATATCGCTAAGATTATGTAAATTTTGACATTACTTACATAGTGCAGCGCTAGAGAGTAAAGTGACACCATTTCAGATGGCATACAATATGCCCGAGAATTTATTCTATGTTTTCAAGCTTGAAACAACATCAAAGAATATATTGTTGTCATATATGCTGAATGAAAAAATGTAAGCCAGTAGGAACAAACTAATCGAAGATTGTAAGATAGTTCAACAATAAAGTCAAGATATTTCATCGAATAAAAAAAATCTAAGCTTGGACAACCATCTTGAAACAATTTAAGTTCATCATAACACAATTACTACATAACTTAAAATCTACATATTTAACTACCTTAAAATGTAACTTAAAATCTTCAAGACATGAAGAATTACATAATATTGGCAACAACAAAACCATTAAAAAATCCCACGACATTAGAAGGAAAAATTTTACTTTTTGAAGCTTATTCTCTAACATAGACACTTTTGTCGAATCTGGAACATTACTATCATCCATCGAATACATTGTATCCTTCAACTTACAGTCCATTTCAACCATTATCTCCTTCAAATTACAGTCCATGGCAGCCATCATGTTATCCCTCTCTTCCCAAATAACATCCAATGAAGTTTTAAATCATAAATTACCTTTTTCGTACGACGTGGAAAATCTTCATTGAGTCATGCTAATTAACCAAAGAGAAAGCCTAATCAAGGCAAAATATGATGTTCAATTTCATCAAACATATCTGAAGTAAAAACTTAACCACAAAATTTGTGGAAGGACTATATTACTTATAGGAGAACGTGGACATTTGTAGAATCGCCGTCCAACATTATCACCAGTCCAAGTTGTTAAATTACTTGCCGTCAATCCGCAATAACATTGACGTGATGGAGTTGGGTAATAAGAAGATATGGAATTTTCAGACATTGTAGAATCCAAGAGAACGAATTTTATAAAGAGATAGAAATAAGTGGAAGAAAAAGAAAAAGGGAACAAGGCAAGTGTAGAGCTGATTTATTTTGATATTTGCAGAACTCTAATTTGTTATGTAGAAGAAGAAGCGTGAATAATGAAATGGGGAGGGGGTCCGCTGACTTCCATTAAAGAATGGGTAAAATTTAATTTTGGTCATGGGTCTATGGATATAGTTGGGTTATAATGGCAAGCACTTCAGAAGTTCTGGTTGAATCTGAGAATGTCATAAAAGATTTCTATTGTGCAAGAATCAATTTTAAGCCTTAAGAAAATCGCTATTGAGTCACTACCAACTGACTTAGATAGACTAGTCGAATCAATGAATGTGGAGTGTTCTGGTAGTATAAAAGATAAGGGAATGTTAGTTTCTATAGAAACTGGAGTCCCTAGTGTAGAGCCTACGAAAGTGCTGGTAGAATGTGAAAATTTTGGTAGAATCGATTAAGGTTGTTGAATCCGTGGGATCTCAAAAAGGCCTATTCATCGAACATAGTTCAGAGATTGTTCCTTCAGAGATTGTGAATGTGAGTATGGGTGTTAGTGATCCAGTCAAGTTAGGACAAGGACTTGCTAAAGTTGTCAAAGGATCTGAGAAAGGATATGTCCTTCCTCAGTTCCTAAGACAACTGATGATGCAGTACTTGACTGGGCTGAATGTTATCAGGAGAACAAGAAGGAAGAAGTGTAGGAAGAACTAGAGACACAGACGATAAAATCTTCTGAGAAAAGAAAAACTGAAAGGAAGTTTGGTGCTGAGGATGAGAAAGAGGTAGATGATGATGAGGTGATTTTTGTTAGTGAGACTACACCAGTAGAGAAGGAAGCTGTGAGGCGGAAAAACAGGAAGTTAGTGAAAAGAGGGAAAGTTGTGTCAACAAGAAGGCTGGTATATGAGAGCCGTAAGGGGGGGGGGGTAATGAAGGTGATAGGTTTGAGTCTGAGGATGAGGAGCAAGCTGTGGTGGCGAAAGGAGTTAGGAAGATAGCCACAAGATCAGCCTTGAAGCAGCAAGAAGAAAAACTAGAGAAATATGTTGCTAAGAGAAAGCAGAAAAAGCTGCCAAAGAACCTACTCCGGTTGTTGAGGAGGACTTTCTGGAGGAAGAGAGTGTTGACCCTGCTGAGAACTTTGAGGACCCAGATGACTCTGTTTCTGGTGAAAGTTCTGATCATCCCAAGAAGGAGTCTATTGATAGGGTTGAGTTCTATTATAGTAAGGCAGTACTTCCTCGGAGCATACTGTCTGACATGGAGAAAGTACAGATGAAAAGGTTGATTGAAAAGGTTGACATTTAGGGCTGGACCAACTTGTTTGCCAATGAAAAAAGATGCTTGTTTATGAAAGAGGTTATAGAGTTCTATGTGAACTGCAGTGTTGTGGGAAGAAGGGTGTACTCCATTATCAAGTGTGTAGATATTAAATTTGGGAGAACTGAGATAAAGGTGATCTTAGGTGTGCCTACTGCTAGTTATTGCAGGTACAAGAAGATAGAGTGGCCCAAGAGGACTGATGCCACTCCTATTGATGTAACCAGGAAGTTCCCTGGAAACCCTCGACCGAAAAAAGCAAGAAAGGTGGAAAAGAAGAAACTGAAGCCAAGTCATCAGCTAATTTTGTGCACAGGTTCTTGTTGACAAGAGGTAAACGGAACAATATAGCCTTTTCATTGGACCTGACTTATATGGACCTGTTGGATATGTGTGCTATGATAAATCTGCATGGGCTTATAGTCCGACATTTTAGGAGAATTGCCAAGACCAAGAAATCTCATTCCTTGGTCAACTCCTACATCCTGCAGAAGATTTTTGAACACTTTGTTGTCCCTCTTGAAGGTGGGAAAAAGCCCAGACAAAATCAGATGTTTGGAATTATCAATTAAAGATCTGTGATTTCTTCAAGGAGAAAAAGGCCTCCAAACGTCCAATGAGGATTAAAACTGAAAAAGTTAATGATGTTGAAGGTTCTAGGGACAGTGAAGATGAGGAGTGGATGAAGGAAATGGAGCATCATCTAGAGGAGCTACAAGATGAGAATGAGGAACTCAAAAAGAGTTGAAGCTGAAAGATCGAGAAATTGATCGCTTGACCATCGACTGCCACAAAAATCAAGCTGAGCTCGTGATGGAGCGTACTGAGAATTCAAAGAATCTTGTTGCACTTTTCAATCACTTTAAGCTTCAGTTCTAGAACTTGTCCTCCCATTTCCTGTCTAGGTCCCTAGGATTTCCTTTTTGTCCTTTTATTGGTGATGCTCATTTGAGACAATTCGTTTTTGTTGGTTTGTACCTATTGAGTTCTACAGGTGTGAACCTTGAATTATGTGGTTTTAAATTTCTTGTTTCTATATCATGTTCTTTTGTGCTGTATTACATTCCTTGTTGGGCCCTTGGATAATTACTTCTGTTATGCTTAGTTAACTTTCAGTCTTTGGCTATAGTGTGGATTGTGTTAACTTGTTCTTGCAAGGACTTTTGAATCTTTTCGGTGATGCCAAAAAAGAGAAGAAGAAAATGCTGGGATGTTTATGACCCAACACATTGTTCTTATTTTATTTTGTCTTAGTGTTGATTGTACATGCTACTTGGCAATATTTGTTTGTCATCATCAGAAATGAGAATTTGTTAAATGACATTTGGGTTTTTAAGATTGATAAACAAAGTACCTTGTGGAGGACCTAGTCCTTGTTAGAAGGCATGACTAATCGAATAGATTGTGGGTTGCAGATCCATGCTGAACTAGGAAAACTTGGCGTGTACAAATTTATAATCCTATTCTGCAAAAGAGTTTGTACCTTGGTTGCCTCTATGAAGTATGAACTAGAAGTAAAGTTAAAGGAGTATATCTCAGGAGATCTTCTCTTTTCATAATTGAGAAGATTTTTAGTAGTAAGGTGTTAGGGTTTTTTATAACCTATACAAGCAAGTAAATGAGGCTGGCCGCATTCATTTATTCACTACGAGAGTTAAAATCAATCAAAGACATTTCAGCTATTGATCGTGAGTGAGTGAACTAAAGCAGACAACCATTGAAGAACTCAGTACTGATCCAATTTGAGTATAGGTTCTTTAGTATTGTTGTCGTGTTGAACTGTATATGAACTGTTACCTATTTTCTTCGTCTTAGAAGCATTGTATTAGCTGATTCTTGTGAGGAACAACTTTTAAAAGCTAGAGTTTAGCTTTGGGATTTTGTAGGGTCTATAGTGTAGCCCCTTAGAGCCTGTAACCTAAAAACTTGCTCGTTAAGTTAGTGAAATGTTTTGCATAATTCCAGAGCTTGAGTCGTGGTTTTTCTCACTTGAACAAGGAGTTTGTCTACGTAAAAACTTCGTGTTCTTTAGTTTCTATTTTACATATGTGTTTACGTTATTAGTTAAAGAAACTAGGAAAGAACTAAATTCTTTAGTGGACGAACAAAGTTCTTCAAAAAAAATGTAAGGACACCATTCAACCCCTATTCAGGACCCTTTCGTCCTGAATAGGTGTACTTTGTGCAATACTTTCATAAGCTATCAAGAAAAGCATTACTAAGATGTCAAGGCAATATCATGAACCTTCTTTTTGCACCGCATTGTGGGACCTTCCCGTATTGGGTCATAGCTTTTCCACTCCCGGGAGTTGTGTATATACTTTACTTACTCGTCACTCTAGCATATGAAAATATAGAACTCCAATAATATAGGTCAAATGTTGGAATGCAAAAAATGGAAAAGAAAAAAAAAGATCTCACCAAATAATTTAGTTGCGTCAGGCATATCATCATGCACCTTAGAATCATCAATCTCAAGAGTCTATTACATGCAGTAAAGAATGAAACAACCGGAAGAACAAAGTAAAAGATGAACAAATAACTATTAGGAATTAGGATGATATATTATCTATCACTAACTATAAAGTTTATGATTTACAGAATATTTTTATAAGTAGCAGAAACCAATTCTTTTAAACATGCATGTGCAAATCGCATAGCCTTACTGGCATGAATGTAAAAAATCTAGCAAAAAGTTAAGCGGGAACATTGAAGCAAAAAAATTGACAAACTTTCACAAAAAAGAATAAATTATGGCATAAATTGGAGCAAGGAAGAAAAACCAGGGGAATACTTACCAAAATGGAAGAACAATGTTGCAAGAGTGAAGGAAACAAATTACATAAACTTTCAAACTCTGAAAGAATGCGGAAGAGAAGTGTAGGGAAAAATTGAAAAACTCACCGAAACAACACTTGAAAGAAGAAATCTTCTCTATTCTATACTTGAGCAATTAGAATGCCACGACAGACAATTAGGGCCAAGGTTGTCATATATCATATGTATCTGATTTGCTAGATGGATCGATTGGATGAATTGCATGATACATGTTTTTCTTTTGAAAAGGCATGAGTACAAAACTGGAATTATAACAAAAGATGAGGATATGAAAGTAATGTAAAATAGAAATGTCCTATCAATAGAACAAACTGTAAAAGTTTTTGGTGCACAAGTTCGTCCCTCCTTAGTTTCTTATTGAAGGGATACATATATGCCTATAACACAAATCTATACTAAATAGATTGTTTAAATTTAAACCGAGAACTTACTTGTTGTTCTTGTAAGCGGAAGCGGTAGGATCTTGAACCGTGGCTGGAATTACTGGTCGTCGGTAGTTGTCACGTACTTGACGGATCAACCCCTTTATCCGTAGTCTCAATACTAGTTTATTTGAGAGAGAAGTAGAAAGAGCAGTAGGAAAAGTATATAGTTTATCTGAGTCTTTTACTGTATTTATAATTGTATAAAACAGTAGTTGTCCTCTTATAGGACTCTATCAGGTAACTTATCTTTTTACCTGATAGACTTTAAGAGCGCCCCTTTATGGGTGGACTCTTTTACTTAGATAAATCCAACATCTCCCACTCACACATAATGGGAGTGCTCTTACAATATGAGAAATATATTCTCACCTCATCTCTACAAATATTCATATAGTGAAATAGACCGTGCGACCAGCATACTGTGAGAGCTACGTGCTATACATCTGTTAGGAGTATATAACCTCTCGTCGAATGCAAACCTGTAAGTAGATTATAAAGTATGCAATAACCTAGATCATATGAATCACATTTTGATATCCTCGCAAAATCTCAAATATCATTTTTATGTATTCACAATTATAACTCATAAGTTATAACTGGTGCACCTGTGAATACAAAATTAATGAGATTCCTTTAATGATCTTCCTCTTCTCACGATTCTCTTAACATTAGCTCAACTGCTTTTCTAGATATGTCACGCCAGACCGCATCCATTTTCATGGTCTTTTGGAAACACACTAAGATAGCTAACATTAGACTAAGTCTCAAGTATCTGATCAGAGTCACTGAGGGTACATATTTTGAGCCATCATAATGCTCTGGGTCTCATACAACAGTAAGTTGAGATTAAACTTATGTTAACCCATGGCCGATATTGGCACACATGGTATGAAACACGTGCTACAACATTTTTCTCCTTCCTTTAATGAGCGTATGTCTTTATAAATAATGTTGTATAGATGAAATTCAGACACCATACGTATCTAAATTCAAGTTCCTTAAACTCACATCTAGCTCACTAAGTAGATTAGGTGAACATCCTTTCATTTTAATAATCTTATGTCATTATTTAAACAACTTTATTGATTTTAAGTATATAGCTCTCAAATTATCCATTTGATAATTTTTTCTTATCACTAAGATAAGGAAGCGGTTTCATGTGTGAGAAGGCCAACCTCTTGTCTACCCGATATACTAAAATATAATTGAAGAATGTACTAAACACTCAATAAATCATGAATATGTATGTAAGTAAATCAATTTTATTGATTATCAAAGAACATAGTTTTGTGAACAACTGGAAAAACAAAGAATAATACAAAATCACTCAAAGTCTACACAAGCCTTGAGACCTAGTGTGTCTCACAAATGCATCTCTAGCTAAAGGATTAGTCAATGGGTCTGCTACCATATCTTCTGTAGATATTTTCACCAGGTTCAACCTCTTGCATTTATACATGTCTCTAGCATAGTTACACTTGATATCTATGTGCTTAGTATCACAATGATGCTTAGGATTCATGGTTGCATCAACTACAGCCTTACTATCACAGTAGACCAACACTGGTTCATTATCAGTGTTACCCAACAAGCTTTTGAAGAGCCTATTCAACCAGACAGCTTCTTGTGTTGCTTTTGACAGAGCCACATATTCAGCTTCCATCGTGGATAGTGCTACACATGATTTCTTCTTACTCTTCCACGATATGGCACCATTACTAAGTAAGAAGACACATCCTGAGGTAGACTTCCTCTCGTCTAAATCTCCTCCATGATCAACATCAGTATATCCAACTAATCGCAAATCTTTGCCGCCTTGATAACAAAGTGCATAGTCAGTTGTTCCTCTCAGATATCTCATGATCCTCTTTACTGTTTGCCAATGTGTTGGACCTGGATCGTATTGATATCTACTTACCAAGCCAATTGCTTGACAAATATTAGGTCTAGTGCACACCATAGCATACATTAGACATCCGACTGCACTTCTATAAGGCACTCGCTTCATCTTTTCTGTCTCTTCAGGATTCTGATGACACAAATGATTTCCCAAGTTATGGCCTTTGCTGATATGAGTGTCAATTGGGTTTCTATTCTGCATATTAAATCGTTCAAGAATTTTCGTAATGTAATTCTCCTGAGAGAGATACAATAGTTTCTTAGGACGATCTCTTGAAATCTTGATTCCAAGAATATATGCAGCTTCACCCATATCTTTCATCTCAAATTGAGATGACAACCAGGCCTTTACCTCGTTTAATAACTCCTTGTCATTTCCAACTATAAGTATATCATCGACATACAATGTCAGAATTACAATCTTATTTCTTGATCTCATGGTATAAACACAATGGTCTTCATCAACCATAGTAAAACCATTGGATATGATCACATTTTGAAAGTGTATATACCACTGCCTTGAAGATTGTTTGAGGCCATAAATAGACTTCAAAAGTCTACAAACCTTTTGTTCGTGGCCTTTTTCAATGAAACATTCGGGTTGTTCTATATAAGTTTCTTCATGTAATTCTCCATTGAGAAAGGCAGTCTTTACATCCATCCGATGTAATTCAAGATCTAAACTTGCTACTATAGCTAGAATCAGGCGAATTGAGTTAAATCGCACAATAGGTGAGAAAGTCTCTTCGTAGTCTATTCCTTCCTGTTGTGTATAACCTTTCACCATCAGTCGAGCCTTATATCTCTCAGCTGTGCCATCACCTTGAGCTTAATCTTGAGAACCCATTTGCTCCCAATAGCTCTGCGCTCTTTTGGGAGATCAACTAGTTCCCTGAATTTGTTGAATCTCATTGACTCCATTTCATCTTCCATTGCTTTTATCCATTTTTTCATAGAAGGGCATGAGAGAGCCTCTTTTGCATTTTTAGGCTCGTTTTCTACTTGTAAGAATAACATAAAAAGTTCAGCACCTTTGACATCAAATCCTCGACGGGGAATCTTTTTACGTAAATCACGTCCTTTTTATGATTCTTCTTCGTTGTTCCCATTTGGATCAACGTTGCTCCCACTTGGATCAAGAACATCTATCCTGCTCCCACTTGGAACAAGATCAGTGACCATCTCGCTCCCACTTGGAACAAGATCCATTTGGTCATTGTTTGATGTCAAATGATTACTTACATTCGCATCCGATGATGAAGGAGGTTGTTGATATGAAACTAATTCTTTATCAGTTAAATTTCTCCCACTTGAATGAAGTGATCTTTGTACATCTTGATCCTCTATCTCAAATAAGGTCAGGTCTTAACCTACCTCTCCCTTTTTAGGAAACTCATCCTCTAAGAATGTGACATCTCGTGATTCAAATTCAGTTACACTCCCACTGTCTTGCTGACCTATAAACAAATAACCTTTAGAGGTTTTGGAGTATCTTATGAAAATACTTTTCTTCCCTCTCGGGCCTAATTTGCCATGTTTGTGAGAAGAATCATGTGTATAGGCAGCGCAACCCCAAGGTCTTAATACACTTAGGTTGGGTGCTCTTCCAGTCATAACTCATATGGAGTGGTTGCAACTGACTTTGTAGGCACTTGGTTAAGTACATAGGTAGCTGTAAGCAATGCATCACCCCAATAACTAATTGGGAGGTTAGCTTGTGCCATCATTGACCTAACCATTTCTAGAAGCGTCCTGTTTCTTCTCTCCGCAACACTATTTTGTTTTGGAGTATTTGGGATAGTCAATTGATGAACTATTCCCTTTTCATCACATAATTCATTAAATTGGGTTGACAAGTACTCTCGACCTTGATTAGTTCGAAGAACTTTTATCTTCTTGTCTAATTGATTTTCCACTAAGCTCATATAGCGTTGGAAACAACTTATTGCTTCTGATTTGTGGGAAATTAAATAGACATAACCGAAACGAGTGTAGTCATCTATAAATGTGATGAAATAGTATGCTCCATCCCTAGCCCTGACATTCATAGGCCCACAGATGTCCGAATGGACTAATTGCAAGGGATATTCAGTTCTAGTCGCTTTACCGAAGGGTTTTCTTGCAGATTTTCCTGCTAGACAACTTTCACAAGCGGAAAATTCCACATGTTCAATGCTAGTAAGCAAACCTTATTTTGCTAACCTTTGCATTCTTTGCTGGCCAATATGACCAAGTCTAGCATGCCATATGTTTACATAACTATCATATTTATGTGAGGAAGCAAACATAGAAAAGCTAGCATTATTATTACATGAATCATAATCCAAATCCATAATAATAAAACCTCCGGTCACATGACCAAAACCAAATAAAGTTGAACCTAAAGTCAATTTGACAGAATTGTCATGGAAAAATAAGCTAAAGCTAAGCCTAAGCAAAACAATAACAGAAATAATATTCCGGCGAATTCCTGGAGCATAGAGGACATCATGTAGTAGTAGGTTTCGACCACCACGCAAGACTAACTTGTATATACCGATCCCTTTAACATCAACCTTATTGTTGTTGCCCACATAAATCTACTTTGTTCCACGTGAAATACGCCGAAACTCCACAAAAGAATTGCGTTTCCTCGTTATGTGGTCCGTTGCTCCCGGGTCTACAATCCACAAAGGATTAGATTCAGTAAAAAATACTGAACTAGAAACACAAAGTTCACTAGTTTGAGTTTTGTGAAATACCTTTCTAGGAGGCTCAGAGCAATCCTTAGCATAGTGACCCTTTTTGTCACAGTTAAAGCATTTCACCTTTGCAACATTGACACGTTTGGGACGTTTGTTATTGCCTTGTTGTTCTGCCCTTGCTCTTTTAGCAGGCTGCAACTGAGTTGGTCGTGTTTTCTTAACCCAATTCTTTTTCTTTGAGGCACCTTTGGCCTTAGAAGATGTTGCCATATGCAACTCAGCTGTTGGCTTAGCAGCTTCAAGCCGATCCTCTTCAAGCTCAAGAGATCTCCGGACATCTTCCAGAGTCTTGATTAGCTGATTGTGGGTCAAATGCATCTTCATATGATCCCAAGAATTAGGTAAGGACCGTATGACAGCTTGAACTTGTTGCTCATTGGTCAACACATGACCAGCATCTTTTAACTCCCCAATCATGTTTGTCATAAGCCGCATATGAGTTCTCACTGAATATTCTGGGCACTTCTTGTATGAGTCAAACTTGATTGTTAAGGATCGTAGCCTTTTAATAGAACAAGTACCAAAACCTATTCTTTAAAGCAACCCAAAGACCCATAGCTCTTTGGTGATCCTTAAATTCCCTTAAGATATCATCATCTAAGGTGCTCAGCAACGTAATGCGAGCCAAGGAGTCTTTCTTTTTCCAAGCATGATAAGCCGCATGGTCACGCCTATGCTGAGCCGTGGTGCCTTCCTCAGGCTCATCCATGACGATGTTAATTGCCTCCAGAGCTTCTTGCTCTTCAAGCACATATTGGACTTTTAAGCTCCAGGTCTCATAGTTGTCACCATTGAGTTTCAACCCTTTGTTGAGCTTAGCAGCAATGTTCTTAGTAACAGTAGACATTCTTTTAACAAAATAAATAAAAAAAATATAGCGAGGATCTAAAGAAGGAATTTCTAAACGCAAGTACTATGTTCAACATACATATTCGGACAATAAGCACTAAGTTGATTAAGTTAATAAACACATATATTAATAATGGAGTCGAAAGTTCACTATGTTCCCAGTAATCGTCAAAAAATTAAACACATGTAAATTAACCTAGTCAACTACCTAACTTAATGTTTTAATCATATTTTAATACAACAATTTGTTTTCATGATCTTATAATCCCATTTGGATCTAAGTTAACAAATTAACTTAAACTTTAATTATAAATTTTATTTAATATTTTAAATAAAATAAATCAAATGTTAAACTTATTAACATAAATGTATTCGTTAAACTAATTAACGAATATATTAAATATTAAACTAATTAATATTCTAAACATGCTAAACAAATTAATAATAAAGATAAAAAAATTTAGAATTAAACTACTTATCACTTCATGCAATTGTTAAACTAATTAACAAATATACTTAATGTTAAGCAAATTAACATTTCATGCAATCGGGATTAAAAAATAATATTTTTTATCAATAATATAAATACTTAATTTATATGGAGAAAATTAAGGCTACTTAACTAATTTTTGTCGAGGCCATTCATATAAAATTCAGAACCAACAAAATAATTTATTTAGGTCATTTGCCCAATTAAAAGAGTAAGATTAAACGACCCATTAGCCAAATCTGGACTTTGCTATCTTTCAAGTAGGAGGTCATAAGCCTACATTCAATAGGCTACTTTGTTGAATAATCTGCCTGCCATGCCCATATTTGCAAATCATTTCCTAAATAACACTCTAAGTAAACCTAGGGATCAATTTATACAGTAGCGCTATTTTTAATAGAAGATAGGATCCCATACTTCTTCTTTTTTAATTTTTCTAGTCTGCCATATTGATGGAGCTCAAAACTTCATAAATTTATATATATTTAATTTCAGTTTGATTAAATCAAATTCAAGAAATAACTTTGAAACACTAGTTTTTTTAAAAAAAATTTCTCTAATCACTGTTCCTGCTGCCATATTTTTGGTTGAAGAGAAAAAACTTGTTTCTTCATCTTCTTTATTCTTCACTGCAGTTCTGCCACCATTGTAGGAGCACTAAGCTCCAAAAATACTTTTTTTTTTATGGTAGTGGAGAAAGACAGAAACCTATATTTCTTTTTGTTACTTCTTGACTGGTGTACCAAAAAACTCAGCCATTGTTGCTGCCATTTGGAGTACAAAACTTCACTTTCTTTTAGTGAAGGGAGAACTGAGAAACCACGGCTCCTCTTATGTCCTCCTGCAGCGCTTTTTTTTTAATATGATTATGGCTGTTGTACCTTTTGTCAAAGATCCGATGGCGGCCCGACAGTGGACCACGACAACGTTTGGTGGGATTTCGAAAACTGATCTCCATACAATTTTTGTTTTTTTTTTTAAATCAAGAACCAGATTCTCAAAAAAAAAAAAATTCATCAGATTATGAGTATCGTTTTTGTCTTTTAGTATTTTGTACGTAAATTAGATTAGTGTGTTTATGACATACCATAGATTTATAATATCATGAGTAATAGAATTCTTAAAATTTGTCTTCACCGTCAAACAGATTACGGGAAAAATATTCTACTACAGCTCGATTCATGCAAATAAATATAATAATTGCATATTTATACGAACCAGAAAACCAATCTATTGAGCTCTGATACCAATGAAGGGATACATATATGCATATAACACAAATCTATACTAAATAGATTGTTTAAATTTAAACCGAGAACTTACTTGTTCTCGTAAGCGAAAGCGGTAGGATCTTGAACCGTGGCTGGAATTACTGGCCGTCGGTAGTTGTCACGTACTTGACGGATCAACCCCTTTATCCACAGTCTAAACACTAGTTTATTTGAGAGAGAAGTAGAAAGAGCAGTAGGAAAAGTATATAGTTTATCTGAGCCTTTTACTGTATTTATAACTGTATACAACAGTAGTTGTCCTCTTATAGAACTCTATCAGGTAACTAATCTTTTTACCTGATAGACTTTAAGAGCACCCATTTATGGATGGACTCTTTTACTTAGATACATCTAATTTTCACAATTTTCATATAATCTCTAACAATTCCAAGAAATAAGCAATTTTTCATAGTTTTTCCTTCTTCTTACTTTCCCTTCCACACAAACCTAGCCACCACTGTCCAATCCCACCAACGACTTCCCTCGCTAGTCGGTAACTGAAAAATCGCCCAAAATTAAAAAAACTTTTGAGAGAGAAAAACTTCTCCTAAGATACATAAAATATTAATACAAAAAATTAGATATATAAATACACAAATATATAAAAATAATACAAGTATAAAAAAAGTAATAATATGTTTATATAATGGAGATCCAAATAATCTATTTTGAGTATGCCTGAGATTGCCAGAAGAACTTCCCCTCTTGAAAACTGACTAATCAAAGAGATACATTTTGATCAAAAATAAAGAGGATATACATGTAGATATAATATACAATGGATATGTATATGTATATACCATCGAGATACAGCAAGGAAATAGCAGAGATAGGCAAGAGATTCAATGTAGATATAAAAAACAATGGCGATACACATGTGCTAAAAGTGGGTATAGAACAGAGATATAACGAAAAGAAGTGAGAAGGAGGAGAGAATTTCCAGTGCACCGCCAGAAGTGTGTTAGACATGTATGGGCCTAAATCAGCTTAGGATCACAAATCGAATTTGGATTGGAACACAATCAAATCTTCGTATTAAAGTCAAGAAAATTCTAGGAATAAGCGTAAATGCGAGAAAATAGCGTGATTTCAATATATTGCAGTGAGTACAAATTTTGCCAGAATTTTTGTATATATTTCTGAAAGAATACAATATAAAATGAAGTGCTATTTATAGGCTAAAGGGACCTTGCTCACATTCTCCATGACTCATCATGCTTTCACCCACGTTCTGGACATTTAATAGGAGAAGTAGTAGAAGTAGTGGGCTGCGGAGCCGGTGTTCCTCCAAGGCTCAAGTGTTTGACCTCGGTGGAATGACCTTGCTGTTCGATTGAAAGGAAAGTCACCGAAGCCCAACTCGTGAACCGCCTTTGGTTGTGAAATTGAAGCTCGCCTTCGGTAGTTCAATCGCCGACTCCGATCTTTCTCCTTCGGAACATTGGTTCGATTATCTTCGGTTCATCCTACCGAAGTGCTATCCGAGCACGTCGATTTTTACCCAATACAGATAGTCCCCCCACTCCTCAGATGAGTGCCAAGGTCGCGCGAGGAGTGAAATAAATTTTAGCGGGAAGTTGATGTGGCTCAACCCTATCCAAGGGTTCCAAAAAGTCGCACGCCTTTTTGAATTACTGTTCCGCATTACGTGGCGATCGTTCGTTTGCTACCGAACGGTCGCACCGACTTTGTTGTTTCTTCCAACGTTACAATCATGATTACATTCCCACTTGCACGTGGGCTTCCCCTATATATACTCCATTTGGTCTCCTTCTTCTCCACTTTGACAAAATTTGCAAACAGTAGAAGAAGCAGAGAGAACTCCCATTTTTCAAACCAATTTCTCGAGTTTTAATCTTCTTTCGAATCTCACAACATGTCAATGGAAACCTCTGGACAAGGGTCTAGCGATTCCGGCGAAAGAGCCGAGCGTTTTGCCACCGCGATAATGAGCGGAGATTTTATCCCCACCATGCCACCGCTGCAAATGACTGAGGCAGAGGGTGGTGGGGAAGCTACATCAATTGCCACTGCTCCTTGGCGGCG
The DNA here is from genome assembly GCA_029990175.1 of Petunia secreta. Taxonomy (NCBI): domain Eukaryota; kingdom Viridiplantae; phylum Streptophyta; class Magnoliopsida; order Solanales; family Solanaceae; genus Petunia; species Petunia secreta. The sequence goes on from JARKIP010000131.1 coordinate 501,107, forward strand.
CAAGAAGAGGGCTTGTCGCAAAAAAGTGGAGGTCAGTTCGCTGTCGATGGTGGAGATGACGACCACGATGATGACAAAGGTGACGTAGCTGGTGATGATGTCACCAGTGTCAAAGAAGTAGTTGGCCCAGTGGGTGAGACCGAGGCCAGTAGAGAGGCAAGTGGCCAAAGAGGCGAAGCCGAAGCCAGCAAGGAGGGGTCTCAGACCGAAGCTGGCACTTCAAAGAAATCGAGGAAGAAGATTCCTCTCGAAGTGGAGATAGGCCCTTGGTTGGTCATTCCTTCGAATTTTAATAATGACAAGGACCTCAAAGTCCACGCTCAATCCGATGCTCAAAAGGGGAAGAAAAGGAACATACCGGTTCATGTCACCCCGAGCGTGGTAACCAAAGATGTGATTGAGATTGTTCGGGCTGATTGCCATTGGGGGCCCGAGGTGGAAATTAGGATTCCAGCCTCGGACACGACTGTCTCGACTCACGTTGTTGGGTACTCTTCGGTCTTCACATACCCTTTCACCATAGGATTCAACTTGCCAGTTCACCCTATAATCGACGCATTTTGTAGATCGTAGAATTTGTGTTTGGCTCAATTGGGGCCCAGGGTTTGGAGGGTTGTGCAAGCCCTTGATTATTTGAGTAAATTAGCTGGACTGCCTTTCACCTTCCAACACTTGATCTTCCTCTACTATCCCTATTTTCATGAAGACGGGGTGGTAGCCTTCTTACTCAGGGATCTTACGCCATTCTGAGCAAGAGCGAAGACCACGGTGACCGAGGTTGGAATGATCGCTATGTACTCATTCCCACGAGGCTGCTGTCAACCGAACCTGGCTTTCTCGAAATGTGGAATGCTCAACGTAAGTATTTTCATTCTTCACTTGGCCTTCGATCACCATAGCTTGTGCTTATTTTCTTTTGTGACTTACAGCTGAAAAGGTTTAGTCAACCCACCGGGGGATCTGCTCGAATGGGCCACCGAGGTCATGAAACAAGAGACGCGTCCTCGTCGACAGTGGATGATTTTAGCTGCTTTGAAGGGAAATCGATGGTCATGCAAGAGGCACGGTAAGTTAACCACCGATGTTTGAAGTTTCCTAATGTTTGAGTAATTTCTCCATAATGTTTCCTTTTCCCCTCCCGCTTAGGTTTTTCAAACAAGACCGTCAAAGATGCCGAAGAGAATGAAGAGGAAGAAGCCGAAGAGACGGGAGATGGAGAAGGGGAAGTGAAATAGAAGGAGAAAGAGAAGAAAAAGAAAGAAAAGAAATTGATTGACATCACCGAAGGTGTCGACCAAATGGCGAGTTTGGCTAAAAAGCTCGCCGGGGAAAGGAAAACTAAAGGCTCGGTGGGCCAGGGATCTTCACAAGGTGATGATATCTTTATAGGTCGGTTTGTATGTATACCTACTTTTACTTCGTCTTATACTTATGAGATGGCTTCTCTCCCTTCCCCAGGCTCCAAAAGGAAGAGGGCTGAGTCGAAGAGAGCCACTAAGGCGAAAGGTTCATCCAGCGGCTCCCGAAGTAGCCCCAGAGCCAACTCCTGAGATAATTCCAGAGCCAGCTATCGAGGTCCCTAGGGCGACCGAAGTGATAAATGTGGAGGAGTCTGATCAAGAGGCTGCCAAACGGAAGGGCAAGGCTAAAACAAGCGAAAGCTTGATCAAAAGCATGGTTAAAGCTTCTCGGATTTCGGCTAAAGCTTCGAACTCTGCGTCTCGGGCACTTGAAATTGCTCCCAAAGCCTATCTGCTGGATCCTACCAAGGAGGACATTGCTGCCCTCGATGTTATGCTCGGGCCTACTGAGGCTCACGCTCTTCGGAACTTGAGCCGCATGAGCTTGATGGGAGTTTCAGCTACCTCTACTCTTCGTGTAAGTTTTATGTACCTTCGTTTGTGTAACTTACCTTTTCTTTTCTCCCAATGCTAACACTTTGGTTTTATGCAGAGCTTGGTTTTCGCATCGCAAGATATCCACCTCGAGCGCGACCGAGCAGAGCAAGTTCAGGCGGCTACCGCTGCCTGGGCAGAGCAGAATAAGGGGTTTGTGGGTAGAATCGTCGAGCTGGAAGCCCAATTTGCTACTTTAAATGAAGAGTTGGAGCGTGCTAACGAGGCATCAGCTAATGCTGCGGCTGATCTGCATGGGGTTTTGGAGTCCGCCGAGGCTAGGGTTCAGGCTGTGACTAATAAGTTTACTAATGAGCATTCGAGGCTGAGCCTTGAAAATGCTCGACTTGAAGCCGAACTCTTTAAGGCCAAAATCGAAGTGCTCGAGGCAGGAAAAAATATCGTGGCAAGCTGGAGGAATACAACGCTAAGCTTGTTGGGTTGCAAAGCCAGGTAGATCAAGTACCTACTCTTCGGGGCAAGATCTCCACACTCCAAAGAAGAATTGCCTACCTCAACGAGCGGTCCGAAGTCAAAGCGACGAGGGCGAAGTTCGAGGAGAATCGGGCTTTCGTTAAGACTAGGCTCAGCACACTCGAGCAAGTCCAAGCTGGAGGAATCGTGCTCGAAGAGGAGATAGCTAAAGCCAGGATGCTGCTGCCGAAGCTCAAAAGATTGTAGATGATCTTCCCTCGAGTGAGGGCTCGGATGATGGTGAATCCGAAGGCGATGAGGGGGGCGAAAGTGCCGAAGAGGGCAGTGAAGATGCCGAAGGGGGGAACCCTTAGGAACAAGTAGTTCGTCTTTTTGTGTATTGTATTTTTTGTTTAGGCCCTTGTGCCTTTTGGTGTAAGCCTTCGGGCTTTTTGATGTATATAATCTTGACCTTCGGGTCAACTTATTTTTGATATAAGCAATTACCCTCCGGGCCTTTTAATGATATGATTTTGCGTTTCGCCTTAAGTGTTAGCTCTTGTATGATCCGAACAGTTAAAGTAATTTGCTTGCAAGACTTAAGTAAATAAAACGGGTGCGAACTTAGAACGACGTCTCGTCCTTGAGTCAATGCGTTCAGGATATAACTTCGGTTAGTAAAATCATAGAAACAAAGAGATGTTTAATCAATTTATTTCATTGATAATATCAACGAGCCATAATCAGCTTTTTACATAGAGCCAAGTCGAAGTGGACCTTTGGCGTAAAAACAAATTGACAACATGCCATTATCGGGCGTAATTACAATGTACTAATCTATTCCCTGGGTGTCAGTCCCCGATTGTCATATAGTTAGGCTTCGGTTGAAGGCTCAGTGTCGACCTCGGTTGCAACCCGCCTCTTACTCCTCCCCAGTGTTCGGGTGTGAATCTTGATGAAGATCCGAGCACTGGAATTTGTTTTATCCGCTTCCTGAAAAGGTCAAGCAAAATGAAACGAGGAGCAAGTTAGTACATTTCGACCGAGGCCCTAGGAGCATTTTTTTAGGCTGAGGGTAGATTTTAAATATTCAAGGAATTCTTACCTCGATTTTAGAAGTAGTACCGCTTCAAATTGGAGATGTTCCAATTTAAGGGTTCGGGTGTGCCTTGCAGATCTTCAATTTGGTAATATCCTTTTCCAACATTTGCTCTGACTTTGTAAGGTCCTTCTTAGTTTGCGACGATTTTTCTCCCGTTCTTCTCCTTTGTTGATTGATTCGTAGCCTCCAGCACATAATCGCCAACTTTAAATCTCTAAGTTTGGCCTTCCTATTGAGATATGCCTCGATCTGCCTCTTTTGTGCAACTAGCCGAACCAAAGCCAACTCTCTTTTCTCCTCGAGCAAGTCCAACTCTATGCGCATGGCTTGCTGATTCGCATCTTTAGTGGTGTGGGCATACCGAAGACTTGGTTCGCCCACTTCCACGGGGATAAGGGAATCCATGCCATAAGCAAGTGAAAAAGGGGTCTCACCGGTGCTGTTCTTTTCTATAGTCCGCATGGCCCACAACACACCTGGCATCTCCTTGGGCCAATGACCTTTGTTCTCACCGAGCCTTTTCTTGAGATTTTCAATTATTACCCTATTTGAAGATTCGGCTTGGCCATTGGCACTTGGATGATAGAGGGTCGAGGCAATTCTTTTGATTCCCCATTGCTTGAAGAAATCAGTAATGGCTGCTCCCATGAATTGTTTACCATTGTCGGAAGCGATTTCTCTTGGTACACCGAACCTGTAAATGATGTTCTTTCTAATAAAATCGATTACCTCCTTTTGTTTAACCTCGGTGAGAGCTCCTGATTCCACCCATTTTGTAAAGTAATCGGCTAAAACTAAAATGAACTGAACGCCACCTTGTCCCATCGGCAAGGGACCAACAATGTCCATCCCCCATTTCATAAAAGGCCATGGCGACACGACCGAATGCAAGGGTTCGGCTTGTTGATGGATCATTCGTGCGCGGCGTTGACACTTATCATATTTTTGCACGAAGGCCTTTGCATCTGCGCTAATGGTGGGCAAATAGTACCCAGCTCTAAGTACTTTGCGGACCAAAGACTTTCCCCCTGAGTGATTGCCACACTCGCCTTCGTATATTTCAGCCATCACATATCTAGCTTCGTCTGGACCCAAACACTTGGCCATCGGGCCGCAATACAACCTTCTATACAAATTACCCTTGATCATAGAGTATGAAGCCGCTTGGGTCCTTAACTTTTTAGCTTCTTTCTTGTCTTGTGGGACAGTCCCCGAGTCGAAGTAAGAGATAAACTTACTCCGCCAATCCCATTTATGGTCCACCGAGTTGACTTGCAATTTCATCTCTCTCATTTCCGCGGAAAACAACCGAACCACCGAATCAGACCCCGAGCGAACTTCATCGACTGCTGAGCCCAATTTTGCGAAGGCATCGGCTTCGGTATTTTCCTCCCGGGGTACTTGTTTGATTTTCCATTCTTGGAATTGGCCCAAAATCCTCTGTGCTCGGTCTAAATATAGCTGCATTCCGGGCTCCCGAACTGTATATTCACCGAGCACTTGGTTTACCACCAGTTGTGAGTCGCATCTCAACTCAGCTCTTTCTACCCCCATTTCTTTAGCTAACTCCAAGCCTGTTAAAGCTGCTTCGTATTCGGCTTCATTATTGGTTACCTTTTTGAACCGAATGGAGTGCCTGATTTTCTCCCGGTGGGCGCCTTCAACACTATGCCTAATACCGAACCCTTAGAATTAGTTGCCTCATCGGTGTAAAGTATCCATAGTCCCGGAGCCGTTCCTTTCGACATTGAGTTCTCCTTTTTGGCTTCGGGTAGGATCCCAATACTGAAATCGGCTACGAAGTCGGGTAAAACTTGGGATTTGATGGCTGTTAGGGGTTGATAAGTGATGTCATACTCGCTCAATTTCACTGCCCATTTTGATAACCTCCCCGATAACTCAAGTTTATGCAATATACTTCTCAAAGGGAAGGTTGAAACTACTGTTATTAGATGACATTGGAAATAAGGTCGTAGTTTTCGAGTAGTAACAATTAGAGCAAGTGCTAGTTTTTCTAAGTGAGGATACCTAGTCTCAGTATCGAGAAGTGTCTTGCTCGTATAGTAGATGGGTTGTTGCTTGCCATCTTCTTCTCGAACCAATACAGCACTGACTGACACCTCGGATACGGCTAAGTAAACTAGCAAAGTTTCACCATCTTTTGGCTTGGCGAGCAACGGCACGTTAGCCAGATAGCATTTCAACTCCCTTAGCGCTTCTTTACAGTCCGGCATGCACTCGAAGTGATTATTCTTCCTCAAGACAAAGAAGAATTTGTGGCATCACTCCGAGGACCTTGAGATGAATCGACTCAAGGCAGCGATTCGGCCAGTTAAGCGTTGCACTTCTTTCGCCCTGGTCAACTCTTTGGGGATCTCTTCGATGGCCTTGATGTTATCTGGGTTGGCTTCAATCCCTGGTTCAGAGACAATGAATCCCAAGAATTTGCCTGACCCTACACTGAAGGCACACTTCTTATGATTCAATTTCATGTCATATTGCCTCAGAATAGCGAAAGCTTCCCTCAGATGATTCAGATGATCCTCCATTCGAATTGACTTGATTAGCATGTAATCTATGTAGACTTCCATAGATTTTCCAATATACTCCTCGAACATGCGACACACTAGTCTCTAGTATACTGCCCCAGCATTTTTTAAACCGAAGGGCATCACTTTATAGCAAAAAATACCTCGGTCAGTGATGAACGAGGTCTTCTCTTCATCCTTCGGATCCATGAGGATTTGGTTGTCACCCGAATAAGCATCCAAGAAGTTAATAGTTTGTGTCCAGCCGTGGGTCTACATTCAGCTTCTGGGTCATGATCTCCGGATCGATACCAATCATGTCCGAATGGGACTAAGAGAAGCAATCATAGTTGGACTTTAAGACTTCGATGATTGCTTTCTTCGACTCTGCGTCCAACTCCGGGCCGACAAATACCTTTCTTTCAGGAAAATATTTCAATAAGGTGAAAGATTCCAGCTCCTCAATTAGTTGAGTCCTCGGCCTTTTGTTTTCGAGGCTCTTGAATGCACACCGGGATCTTTTCAATTTCTCATCGGAGGTCCTCCTCACTTGACCCCGGTTGCATTAGTTGCTATTGTTTTGGCCCAGTCGGGGCGACTCCACTTTTCAATGCAACCGAATAGCATTCTCTTGCTACTCGTTGGTCTCCCTTTATTGATCGAACTCCCCAAGGTGTAGGGAACTTGATCACTTGATGAAGAGTGGATGGGACAGTCTCCATGGAATGGATCCATAGTCTGCCGAGGATCACATTGTGTGCTATGTCCTCGGGCAACACTTGAAATATTGTTTCCTTGCTAACTCCTTCAGCAAACGTCTTGAGTGTGATTTCACCCAAAGTCTTCTCTGTGGAGTTGTTGAAGCCAGTCAACACTGTTGCCTTGGGGATGACTTCACCTTTAAGCCACATCTTCTTAATGGCCCCATAGCTAATTATATTGACCGACCTATTAGGGTCAATCAGGACTCGTTTGATGTCTGAGTCATTTATTCTCAACATGATGACCAAGGCATCGTGATGAGGGAATATCATCCCATCATAATCGTCATCATCAAACACAATTTATTTACCCGAGCCTCCCACTCGAGTTCTCTTTTCCATTGTGATCGACAGCTTGGCGAACATCTTTGCAGCTGCAAAGTTCACCCCGTTCACCTCTGACAGCCCGGTGATAACATTTACAACTCTCTCAGGGGGTGGAGCCTGATGTGGCTGTCCATCGCCTCAGTTCTTGGTGTAGTTGTCTTTTCCCTTGTCAGTAAGGAATTCAGCCATCACACCCTTCTTCAACAAATATGCCACCTCGAGACGCAATGCTTCGCAGTCCTCGATGCAATGGCAATAATCTGCATGGAACTCGCAGTGCAAATTTTGATCTTTTTTGTCTGCTGGAGTTCTCTTGTCTTTGGATATTCTTACCCCGGCAATTCCCTTTACTACGCTGACTAGCTCTGAGGTCGATATATTGAAGTTGTTGTCAGGGATCCGAGGTAATTCTTTATTTTTTGAGACTGAATCCGGGCCTGAGGAATTTCTTTGGTTCGAATTAGGAAGAACCTTTCCTCTGAGTCGTTGGCTTACATGTGGGCTCACAAACGAGTTTCCAAAGGAATTTCCCAGCCTTTGGCTGACAGGCTGCCTTGAGGAGGCGTATGGCTCGTACCTCCCCTTCGAGTTTCCTCGCGACGCCTCGGCGCGATTCGAGGATTTTCCTCGGTTCTTGTAGTTGTGACCTCGGCCGTTGTTTTTAAATTCGGCTTCCTCCAGCCTTATCTTGGAGTAAGCTCGTTTGTGTAAATCAACCCACTTCAGAGTTTGATATTGTTGAAGCTCTTTTCGCAACTCAGTGGCGGCGTCGGAGTTGCGAACGTTGATACCCTTTTCAAACTCCATGATGGCTAGAGTATCATCCATTTGAGGTAGCTCCATGCGCTCAGCGTGAAAGTGCTCGAGGAAGTCCTTAAGTGGCTCACCGGGCCGCTGCTTGACCTCGCATATATCCTCCTTCCTTTGGAGAATTTTTTGTGCTCCGGTGTGGGCCTAAACGAAGGCGCTAACCATTTCTTTGAAGGTGGAAATTGACCCTGCTGGTAAGCGCATGTACCAACGCAGCGCTCATTTCTCCAAGGATTCGCCAAACTTTTTCAAGAACATTGACTTGAGCTCTATTGCTATTAAGTCATTGTTCTTTACCATTGCCATGAATTCAGTTACATGTTCTTTGGGATCGGTGATTTTATCGTACTTCTTTAGGAAGATGAGCTTGAAATTTTTGGGAGTTGGAGCTGGTGCAACTTCGGGCTTGAATGGAAACTCCCTACATTGATCGATGTCAAGCTCTTCTTCGGCCTCAGCAACTCCGGGGACACTCTCGAAGCGTTTTTCCACGCGCGCCTCGACGCGAGCCTCGACTCGGGCTTCGATTTCTCTAGTCAACCTCTCGACGTCGACCGAAGCCGTAGTTTCTGCCATGGTGGAAAGCGTCCCGAAGTGTGGCGTTGTGTTCGGTAAGGTTCCCGAACCTCCAGATGTGGCCCCGTTTTGAGGTCCCCTTGTTATCGCGCCCGTAGGAACGAAGAGCGGGATGCCTCCATTCGGGGCCACAGGCTGGGCTCCATTCAGAGTGGAGCTAGTCCTCGCGTCTATCGAGGTGCGGAATTCAGCGTTGATGTTAGCTTGTTCATCATGTCGCTCCTGCAGAGCCCTTAATGAAGCAACAAGAAAAGCTTGAAACGCTTCGGTCGTCATCGGAGATGAAGAAGCAGGGCCTGATTGTACGCCAGTCTGTCCATCGGGAGTTAACTAGTGTTCAGTAGGATTTCTACTATTATCAGCCATTTCGTCGTCAAAAGATTACGAAGTGCTATCTGAGCACGTCGATTTTCACCCAATACAAGACGCACACATGACAAGGGCAAAAAAATTCAGCCTTGGCAAGGGCGTGATTGCACATGGGCAACGGTTACATGGCACATGCAATGCACATGAGGGCGGTTATAGGCGGTTACTTATCCATATCTAAACGTGTGGCTTATAATTGGCTAAGTACTTGGCATTATTTTATCCTAGTAGTGGGGAGTGTCCAAATACATATTAGAATAGTTTGGGTTGAATATTTGACAAGTGTAAAGGGGTGTAACCTATTATATAGAGGAAAACAACCCCTAAAGCCATAGAATTCGTCATTGAGGGAAAATGTGAGACACATAAGAGTGTGTATCGTATCTAGGCTTGAAAGGGGAGTCTAGGCCAACTTGAGCGTGACAAAATGTGTGTCAATTCCTTGTCAAAACAGCTTCTTAGGCTAAGGGCCTTGCGGAATAGACGACTTGGCGAAAATGTTGATGTTTTTGTAAGGCAAGGCTGTCTAGTGTTGACTTTGTGCCAATTCAGGTTTCATATATTATTTGTGAATAATATAAGGTTAGAAAAGAGTTCTCTTACTGATTATGTGTTCTTCCTACTTATGTGTTGCTGCCTATTTTATTTGTAAGTGTTTAAATCGTTTCAACGACCCCATGTTAAAATTTAAGTGCTGGAAAGGGTTGGGTCATGCCGAGGCATGGGTGCCGCACGGGTGATTGTCAAGTGTCGAAAATCACCCCGGGTCAACTACCATAAAAACATCAATTAGAGAGGCAACATGATAGACCTTCACATGGTGTTTTTGTATTGTTACATTCTGAAGCACTTATCCTGGTTAGCATATTTCCTTCCATTATACATTCTAGGGAGGAACGTGCATATTTTACCAAATCTGTTATATGTAATCAGGAGTTTGAAGAGGGGGAACTCGTGCGAGTTCTTCATTCTTGTGGCCACGTTTCACGAGATTGCATCGATTGGTGACATCTTAGATGTTGTTTTTGTCGCACTGTTTGTAAATTGTAGTTTAATCCACCTATTTCTATTGTAAAGCATACAAAATTTTCATTGTCTACATATTATTTGTAAAAATAAAAATGTACATCTAACAGGTCTATACAATAAATGAAAAGTTTTTTATAATTTTTGTATCTTCTTATGTTACAGAAAACATTTAATGCATGAATCCCTTGAAAGTCGTAATCTCTTATACATTTTACTGAGTTTATACAATTCAGTCAACGTTTCAGCTAAAAAAAAGACACAGCTTACCTTGTATGATTCGCATTTTTCAAACAGACTCTTAATAAAAGCGCAAGATTTGCATGCGAGGAAAAAATTCACATGATTTGCACCTAGAAAAATAATTAAGGATTTCATTTTGAGTTAGTTTCTAACTCTCTTCTATATGAATATACTAGAAGAGCCCAGCCCGTGCAACAGTACACGTTCTTTTTATATGAATTGTATTCAATAAATAGTTAATTGAGCAGTGCCTATTTCTTAAAAAAAAGAAAAAGAACATAGATCCTCAAATTACATACAATTAGATATGGCTATATCTTTCAAACAATATTAAGCTCATCTCTCTTGCCAAGAGTTTATGCATTTGTAATCTCAGCTCTCTTTAAGCATTGATGGAAATAACCATCAAACGGACAATCATTCATAATTTTGTTCATATGCACATTTAAGGAAAGTGACAAAATTAAGATTTAGAAAAACCCAAATAGAAATGCATTATTCAACACTAAGGAGGAACCCCATGATCCATACAAGTAAAAGATGGCGTTCATCTACTAACAAAGAATAAACTCATATCCATCTGACTCAAATGTAGTAACCGACAACGAAGCAAAGGAAATGACAAAGCGAAACTTTGATGAATGGTCAACAACGTTCAGAGCTAAAGTGGTTCACTCCTTCCAAATAATCCTCTTGCAGCAACTTCTTCAAATTTTTCAATCTTGCTAGTAGCATAACAAATTGCAGAAAGCACTCACAGTAATATACTTACCAAGCTGACACTATCAACAAAAATAGGATTTATATTAATAACAACATTCACAAGTCAAAAGATAAATACGATTGTGGAAATAAACCAATGAAGTTATTATACCAATGGATATGCTGAGTACCTCTCTGTCCACCCAAAAAGCAAGACGTGATGCGCAGTGCTGAAAGAGAGCAATTTCATAGACCGCTCAGCTTAACAAATTAATGAGGAAATTTAGGCTAACTTCACTGCTGTGTTCAGTCAGAAAAGGAATTTCTGGAAATATAATATTCCCATCACGTAAAATATAGTTTATTACCAATCCAGAAAATTAACTCTTAACCTGCACTCTCTCAAATGTAATCTGTATTTGTTTTTTTTAAGGTCACATACAGATAATATAATTGTTCATTTAAAGCTTTTACACCCCGTCATTACGCTCCCCTTAAAAAGTTTAAGATTCACACCTTAACACTCTTCCATTGTTCCTATGCCTTTGAGTTTCTCTTAAGCTTAACATCCAAAATTTAACATCTACAATTTTCTCCTTTTTTTTTTCTCTTCAAAAACTTAGAGAACAGACCATGTTTTGGCTACCACTACTGCTACTGGATTATAAATCTCAATTCCTTCTTAAAGATACGATATACAAAAATATTAGTTCTTTCAAAAGTTCAATGTTTTTCTTTTCAACTCACTCTAGTTTGATGCTTCAACTTTATCATTTACCCCGACTCTAGACTTCTTGAAAATTTGAAACGACACACCCCACCAAAGGCATCTCATCGTCCATACGACAATCCCTCTCGTCTACAAAGGTTCACAAGTCTCCATGTGTTATAAATCCTATTCAAAGATGCAATCAACATCTAAATTTTCTTACACAAGCAAAGTCTTTGCTAAATACACTTTAAGTATTTCATTGGCCGCAGTAATTACCATATAAACAGGAAAGTTTCAATAATGCTTAGGAAAATACTCTTTAAATAAAACTTATAAAAGTTAATGCCTTTTCCACGATGCTTTGTGTATAAGTCAAATCTAAAGCAACACTTCATGCAAATATTTATCTATCATATGCATTGAAAAAGTCAACATGAAAGTTCCCTACATTCTGTAAATTGTTAATAACATATCATTTTGACTACCAATTCTATATTGTAATCTAAACCAATTCCTGTTTTTTCTGTTTTTTGTTTTCAACTTCCATGTCATTTTTCTTTGTTTACTCCATTTTATTACTAATTCTGTTATCATTATCTAAACTTATTCTATATGGTTTCGTTTGTTGGCTATATTCAGTTTGTCGTGTTATTCATATTTTTAACCAATTACATATCATTACTAAACTAAATGATTCAACAAATCAATATCACCTAAGCAAAATATTCTGTCTTATCCCTCGAGCACATTTTAATCTTACATTTGTAAAGCCTATTCTAGTAAGCCAACTGTCCTCCAGTATCATTTAAGCATCAAACCCCTTTTTCCTACATCTTTAGATATACCTTAAATAGTGTTAACAAAGTTAGGGGAGCTAAAATCTATCAGAGACCTCATTTTGATGTCCCAGAATCACTTATAGAACAAGCATAATTTTTCATTCATATGAGAGTTTTATATGGAATAATAAGTTGCAACTTAACCTACTTGCATCAAGTCATCATCAACTTTTAGAGTTGGATTCAGGTGATATGACCTATACTTGAAAGTTGGATACATCAACCTGTGATTCACTCTCTAAGATAGCATCACAGTTGCATAATTAGCAGGTTATCAATCTTATCACTAGGCTCTAGAGGTTCTCACCTATCTGCATCATGGAAAAATAAATAATGTGAACAAGATAACTTGAAAGTTGAAGTCAAGTAATAACTTAGATAGAACTATCTTGAGCACCATGCAAATAATTCGAAGTCCCAGACCTCCTTTTCAAATTTTCAGGCCAACCTATAACGATACAACAAATTGAACCGGCTAATTAGGACGATGCACATGGTGCACAACTATACATGACATGATGCACCTATTATAATGATTTCTAAACAATAATTCAATTTGAATAATGGAACTCTTCAACTATATCCATAATGGGGGAGTAGATTTATAGTTCTCCTCATCCCGTTACATTGAGAAATATTGTGAACTGTCTGTGCAATTATATCTAGCGCTTCACAACTTAATCTCAAGATCAAATATTTAGTATTGACTTGATATATGAGATATAGGGAATTGGAGGTTGTTAGCGGCTCGATTTCCATAACTCAATTTGCAGTCATCTATACTTTCTACATCCAAACTATTGAACCATTACCACAATAAGATATCACCATTAGCAGACTTGAGTAGAACAGGCCTAGAAAATATATTTCAAGATCAATAAATAATGTCGATTAAAAACATGACAGTTCTGTAAGAAAAAGTAAACAACTTAACAAGAGCTAAGTAACCATGTGAAGAAAACTCCCCATATATATTCAATGCACAACATATATTTGGCGTCTTACAGCTTTCTTCAACAACAATTAACAAGAAATGGATAAAATAGGGGAAAGCACTCCCATAGTAACTTTGAAAAGAACATATTCAGTATCGTCATACATAAAAAATTAAAGAGACATCAAAGAATCGCTGAGAAAAAAATGAAATAACTAATATAAAGTTTTTCCCAAATTATTAATAAGAGAAATACCTAAACCAAATTAACTCGTTCCAAAAATCTGAACTAAACGACAATAGACCCATTAAAATCTTACCCGAGCAACAATGGAGAAGAGCATTGTAATAGAGAAGATAACCCGGAAGCAGGTGATAGGAAGAAGAGAGACAAGTACATAAGTCTGACCTCATGGAAGGCAACAATTTTGATCACCAAACGACCAAGTGTACACGTACAACCTAGATTACTTTTTGTACAACTCTCATTTGCAGTGTTCCTACTCTATAAGTCCCGCGAGAATTAAGGTTTTCATTTTTGCTTAGTTTCTACCGCTCTTCTTTATCTTTTCATAGTGGTTTAGGATTTTAATGATTCATATATGAGGAAATTTAACGAAAAATGAGTAGGGAAGAAGACATGGTTAAATACAGTATTAACGAAAATGGAGAGTAGAACTTTTAATCAAGCTAGGATTCTTTGAATTTCAAATAATCTAGTTTTATTATGTTTCAGTGGTCTTTTGGTCTCTGCTGATGATACTAACTTACTACTCCCGTCCTATTTTATTTGTCATAAAGAGTTAGAATAATATAGCCTAAAATAAAGTATAAATATTTATGTGGTTATAAATTAGTAAAATGAGAAGGTTGAAATAAAACTATTTCTAAATTCAGAAATATGACAATTTTTTTATGACAGAGTAATACGGACAATTTGTCAAATAAATTGAGATGGGGGAGTAGTATTTATTATTACATCATATGCAATATTATTCTCAACTCACTCTAAGTGCACATTGTGTCGAAGCAGAGTAATTACAGATAGAAGAGTGGTTAGAGGAAAACCAATTGACTTTCGAAATTACCTAATTGAAATAGGGGTAGGCTTATTTGTTTAATTTGTGTTTTTTCTTTTTAAGATACACTAGTCTATGTACCCGCGCGATGCGCGGTTTATAGAAAAAAGTAATTATACCAATACTATATATTAAAATAACTAATATGTATTATCACTATTGAGCCTTAAAATACAACACGTCTATGGTTAGATCATTCCAACAACAATAGTCTCTCCAGATATCATGAATAAACGGGATTGGTTACGCAACAATCAATAAGCCTGAATGTCAGGGTTGGTCGTTACCAACATTAATTCACATTATAAAAGTTCCGACAATACTGTTGGCAGGAATAAAAGTTGATCCATATCAAATACATGCTATTAAGTGTTGTTATCGATATATTAACCCATTTCCCTACCTATGGAACCCATCTAAAAATAATACGAATTTGTAATACTGAAAGCAATAACATGTTTCTTCTCCTGTCTTACTTTTATTACTTGTCTTGTGATTATTTAATTTAAAAAATTAATATTATAATTGACATATATACAAAATTTATCCTGTATTACTTCAAGTTAAGGTTATAATGTTTTTTCATGTACAAATTGAAGATTTTTCCCATCTCAAATATAAATCAACTTGTATAAACAATGAACTATTAGTATAAAATAAATTCAATCTTCATACATTTTCCGCAGAGGGTAAACTAAGCATACATTTTCTTATCTCAAAGTTGCACCAACGTTATCTAGTTACATATATCTTTCTAATTTAATTTCTTTTGTTACGATAAATAAAGTGAAATTGAATTGAGATCTATTAAATTGAGCTCAAATCTAAAGATATTAAGTGTAGAAGTGCATTTGTCTTGGATTTGTTCAGTTACTTCTCTACTTAAGATCTCATAGCACGTTAGATCATTCAAGACAATTTTGAAAACATTTCATGAAAATTTATTAATTCAAATCTTACTTTATATTATTTAAAACAGATATGTTATTATTTAGCCATATTTCACCTTAATTTATTCACAAGATAAATTTCTAGAAAATAGAATTTTCTAAATTCATTTATGATAGTATTCTGAAATAGAGATTTACCTAAGCTGAAATAACTTAAATCCCAGGAATCATAGATGTGAAATCCATTAAAATAAATTGGAGTCTCTACAAAGAAATTATAACTGTAGAACACCATTTTCATAAATGGTTGGAAACACAATCTGTTGTATAATATTTTCAAACTACAAAATTATTAAAGTGAATAACAAACAACAAAACTTTTAAGTCACTGTAAAAGAAAGAAAAACAGTAATACGTTATTATTTGGAACACAATGTGTATTGAAGGAAATCTCATTTGTATATCACTTGTCATAAGATATATGAAAAAGATTTGCTATATCCTGCACAAAGAGAGATACACAAAAAATAAGTTAATAAATTAATTGAAATCATCTTACCATCATATTGATAGTAGAGTAAAATAGCATCAAAGATGCTTTAGGATAAAGCTAACCATCAGGAGCACGCTAATTATCAAAGATGAACAATATTTGAACATTAATATGTTCATTGCTGATTAGAACCCAGGCCATAACTTCTTATGATAAGATAAACACTTTGAACGAACCGAAGTTCAGTTCCTTCACGAAATTTCATCGTCATGTTTTGGAATCTCATTGTTTTCAATAGGGTCATGATCATATATCAACAGTATAAATATTGCTTCATGCACTACTTTATCAGAAAGTTACATAAATACTGTAAATACCACTACAAATAGCATTCAATCAAGCTATTAAATCAAAGGAGTTTATAAGAGTAAAAGTTATTACTTGCACGCCGAGTTTCAGAATTACATGATCAAAGTGATATCCTTTCTACATTTATCTCTTTTTAATATCTTGTTGAGGTCTACTGTACTATCTTATGTTGTCAAAATGTTCACTATTTAGTTATAACTTAGAGATTAAGAATCAATTAGTTCAAAATTAAACAAAAAGAAAAGAAACATAACAAAAGAGTGGAAAGGAAACAACTCACCATGTAAAATTGTTTTTGCACAGTATGTGTTACTAATGTTGGTACCACATTAGGCACTCAAGATGTGAGTAAAGGCAATTAAAGAAGAAGATAAAGAAGAATATACTTCAGTTCATCATTTTAGATTTGGAACTAATTACTGCCCCTCCTACTACTATACTTTTCAAGTTAACAAATTTGATATATCTTTTCAAGTCATAATTATTATCTGGAATCAAAGGCATCATTTTGTATTTCACAAAAGAAAAATACATACACGAATGGATTATAAACACATCTAAAAGAACTCAATAGGAATGAAACTTTTAAGTACATGAATGTATTTTAAGGATTTCAGATAAATTTTTAAGTTTTTGGATTGGTTAAGTAACGTATCTTTGACCTCAATACATGTTCCTCTCTCATCAGTTTCTTCATATTTTTGTTCATGTATACATGACGAAATTGATCGCCTTCACCTGGCAAATCAAACATGACAAAGTGATGACATCAAGAAACTATGATTCTGAAGCCAAGATATATTTGTGCACAAAATGTTCACTAAATGTATAAATAAATGTTTGTTCAAATTTTACAAACAAATGAATAAGTACACTAGAATCAAAAGAAAGAAGCCTAACATAAAACAAAGAAAAAAGAAATAGAAATCAATATAACTCACATATCATCGTGAAACAATGTAAACAGTAATCCTTGTGAATGTCAAACTCTCACTTTGAATTTGAGGGAATTATATAGGGAAAATAAAAAGTAGAGGGAGATGAAAACCTTATCAGTAGAATTTAAAATAACTTTCTTTATCTTCAACACAAATTCAAATATTTATTTTTTGTTTAAACTACTTATCGTGCAGTTAAAATTCAAAAAAAGGTAGTATCTATTTGTTTGAATTCAATCATATTTATCTTTAATTTTAAACTCCCTAATTTTTAAAGCTAGTTATTTTTAAACTCAAATTCAGAAAAATATCCATCTTATCTCAAATATTTGATTAATCTGTCGATTGAATGAGATAAGTGCATGTATATTTTAAAGGATGTCTTATCCTTATCTAATTCTTCTCCGTCTTGACTAATTATAAGTCATCCCAATCTTGTCTATAATTCTCTAATTCCTTTCTAGAATTTCATTTTTCTTCTAAGAATGCTCTAACTACCAATAAATGAGATAAGTTAACTTTAAAAATCGTAAACTTACAGGAAGATTCGAAAAAACTTATCCAAATTCATAAAAACTACCAGTTCATATCTGTACATCTTAATTAAATTCCAAAATATATTATCTTCTAACATAACCAACTTTTGTCCTAACTACTTCTCTAAAAACTATCCTCCTTTTATATATATATATATATATATATACATATATTCTTACTGAACGGAGGGAGAGGAAAGAGTTTCATATGGTACCAAGGGAGAAGGGGAATTCAGGTTAGACCTTCCCAAGGACTTCTTATGTAGACACGACATGATAGACAACCATAGAAGCATATAGTGGAAGGTAGTTGGACAAAGCTCTACAAAGTGCTTTCGTGGTGTTACATCTTGAGGCACATATTCTTTCTTCTTCTTCTTCTTTTTTTTTTTTTTTTTTTTTTTTTTTTGCAAAGTACGATTATATTAATAATAGAAATAGTATGGATATAGGGAGGTCTGAAGAGCATAGTAATTTCCATAGTTGGCAAGCATATTACAAACCAAAATAGATAAAGTTCTAGGGTGAGTAGCATCCTTTTGATCATCTAGGTAAGTAGCTATACAATAACTAGGAGGCGTAGCATTAACAAAAAGTCGCCTTCTCTTAATAAATTTAAGCCCATCCGAGGCCAACTTGTTAGCCACCCCATTTCCTTCCCTAAAACAATGTTTAAGCTCCACCTCCTTCATTTCCTTCATTAACTAACGACAATCATTAACAAGAGGAGTGCATGAGATATTATCTTGCATGATCATATCGAAGACTTCACTTGAGTCAGTTTCAACTTCTAAAGGGTACAAGTAGTTTTTATATGCAGGAGTAAGACCATGCCATAGGGCAAGAAGTCCAACACTAGTATGGTTAGCAAAGCTTTCGAACTTACTAAAGCCCACAATCCAGTGCCCTACATTTAGTTTAAACCTTCTAGGTTTTGGTAGAATCCACTTGATATTAATTGTGATACAGATGGACTTGAGATAGTAGTTTAGTCGTAACAAAACAAATTCAAAGGTTTTGAGGTGAATATGTTCAATGGAGGGTTTATTAATAAGGTTATTATAGTGATTGAAATTTCTATTGATCCATATGTGTCATAGAAGCATAGGAAAGAACTTTTCCCAAGAGTATGAGATAGATATGTATAGACTAGGGTTATTTCTGATAAAATCCGGGAAATTTGAAAAAAAAAAATAGGTGGGAAATTGCTAGAAGGCTATAAAGTAGTCCATAGGTCAGTTACCAGAGAACATGAAGTGAAGATATGCTCAATAGTTTCAATAGTGTTGGGACAGGATGGGCAGTGGGGGGAGATATTAATGCCAATATGGTTGAGGTAGGATCCTGTGGCTAAACGATTATGGTATAGTAACCATAGAAAGTGTTTAATTTTATTATATGCTTTAAGCTTCAAGATCCGGTTAAAATTCGAGTAGTGACACAATGAGAATTTGGTAAATTGCCTAATAGACTTAGTGGTGAAGCAACCATTATGGTTGAGATTCCAGTAGGGTTTATCAGAGTGTGTTTGATTCTGAGGGATGATAGCACAATTAATAGTATCAACAACTTGTTCGGGGAGAATGAAGGAGAAGTTATTAAAGTTTAATGTTTGATTTGCAATGATGGAGTCAAGATTAAGGGAGGATTCAGATTCCATAAGGGGTCCCTCTATCTTGCTTATAATAGTAAAGTTATCAGCAAGATACTTGATGTACCAAAGGTTAATGGTAGGTTCTACCATTACCAATTTTCTAGGAAGATCCTCTTTCACAAATGTCTCAGCCAATAAGGATATTCTTTCAGATTCCAGCTTTAGTGTTACTAAAGAAGCAACTACTATACTTTGAGATTAAGATAGAGGCCCAGGTAGAGGTAGGATTGTTTATAAAATGCCAGGTGAGGGATGAGAGGAGGGAAAGGTTCTTTGTTTCAACATCAATTATACCTAGCCCCCCACAATTTTTGGGTAATATAACCGTATCCCAATTGATACAATGAAGTTTCTTCCTCTCTGGGGGAGAGCCCCATAGAAAATTTCTTTGAATTTTGTTAATTTCATTGCAAATTTTCCTAGGGAGCTTTTGAAACTGCATAACATAATTTGTAAGAGAGTTAAGTGTAGCAGTAATAAGAGTTGCACGATCAACCAAGTTCAAGCAATTTGATTTCCAGTTATGGAGTTTCTTGTGGAGGTTGTCAATAATAGTTTGGTAATCTTTGGTCTTGAGGTTAGAGGTTAGAATAGGGAATCCTAAGTATTTTCCAAATTC
This sequence comes from Petunia secreta, assembly GCA_029990175.1. Classification (NCBI taxonomy): domain Eukaryota; kingdom Viridiplantae; phylum Streptophyta; class Magnoliopsida; order Solanales; family Solanaceae; genus Petunia; species Petunia secreta. The sequence continues at coordinate 520,923 of JARKIP010000131.1, forward strand.
ATGACAGACTTTGAAACCAAGGTAATGTGCTAGAACTTGTTTCAGTGTTTGATCACAATTATTAGAAAATATGACTCTAGATTTTGTGGAATTAATCTTTTAGCCTGAAAAGGTGCAGAAGGAGTATAGTGTTGAGAGAATAGTCTCACAATTCTTACTAGTAGCTTCAGCAAAAAGGGTGAGATCATCTGTAAAGAATACATGAGATAATTTAGGACCTCTTCTAGAGATGGTGATAGGTTTCCATATGCTAGTATTGACTTTCAATTCAATATCCCTAGAGAGCTTTTCAAGGCAAATGATGGAAAGATAAGGGGACAGGAGGTCACCCTGACGAATTCCTCTAGTTGTGTTAAAATAATTAGTGTAATGACCATTTAGAAAAATTGAAATTGTAGGAGTGGAGATACATGACATAATTAAATTAATTATGTTATGGGGAAAATTCAGAGCATGGAGACAATAATAAACATTTGACCTTTCTATTCTATTGAATGTTTTATCTAGGTCCAATTTAATAGCAAGGTATGACGTTAGGCCTTTCTTGTGTTTGAAATGTTTCATGATTTCCTGTACCACGATAGCACTGTCACTAGTGTGGCTACCCTTTATTAAACTAGATTGAGTAGGGCTGATAATGTGATCTAGGTAAGGTTTAATTCTATTGGATATAGTTTTAGTGATAATTTTGTATAAAGTATTATAAAGACCTAAATTTCTAATGTCTTTAGCACTATCAAATTTTGGAATTAGAGCTAGATATGTTTTGTTTAAATTAGGAGGAATAATGCCAGTTTTGAAAATTTTGTGACAGGTTTAAAACAGATGGGGCCACGATGTTCTAATACTTTTTTAAAGAAAAAAGGATGTGAGCAATCCGGACTCGGAGCCTTAAAAGATTTAAAAAAGTTTAATGCATTTAAAATCTCAAAATATTGTACTCGACGACCCATTTTAATTTTTTGTCCAAGTGGTCTATGTGGGTAAAAATACGCCACCTACTATTACGAGGATATGAGTCCAGCTGGCGAGATTAGACTTAGTCCATAAGACACCGGGCACAGAGGATACACCCGCTCCTTAAGCCAAGGCTGTTCAGGCGGCGCAGGCATAGGATGCAGAGTATACATCCCACCATCTTAGGGTTCACAATTTCCTAGCTAGGGTTTCTTATATACCACCACCTTGAGTTTAGGCCCATGGCCTTTATTAGTCTTTGTATTTTACTATAATTAGGACTGGGTAAATCTCTAATATAAATCCCCCTCCTCTCATTGTATTGTACATTAAGCGATTCACAAAGAATCTGTATATTCTCAAGGAATAAGATTATTACTTTCTTGCTTATTACTTTTCTCTCGATATTTATTTACTTTTCCTTCATAGTTGCTGTATTGCTTGTGACCCTCTAACAAATTCAATTGTTTTACCTAAATGACCAAATTTAGGCCTAAATGGTTTTGCGCCAGCCGTGGGATCCAGGAAATTGTAGGTTTTTAAAAGGGAAAAGGAGCATTCATGTCAGGCGACAACAACAGTGTCCCAAAGGACACCACCAATGCAGTAGACGACTCCGCACAGGATCCCAGTGATCCTAACGATCAATCGAAGGACCATGCCAAGGATCCAATCCATGTAGCCAGCGACGATGAGGACGATCAACTACTCTGAGGCAATTCTGAGTTTAGAGGTTTCCTTATTGATCTCCTCCAAACCCTGTCAGATCGGGCAGAGCAGAACTCAGCCAACATGGTCGAAGGCATGACCGAAAAATTCGGAGCAATGTTTGACGGATCGTCTCAGAGGGCAGCATCCCCGCGAGGACCAGTGCCCATGAGCGATTCACCAGCATGTGTTCCTAATCGTAGGCTCAACATGGATGCCACCCCTGGAGGCTCGACAACAATCAATAATCAAGACCTTAAAGGAACACCTGTCATTCCGGACATCCTAAAGGAGATGAAGGCCATCCACGAGCGGATCAGTAATGTACCGGGTGCTCCACCTCAGGTTACCACTTTAGATGAGCAGAAGTTTTACAAGTATGCATACAAGGAAAGTGCTGCACCAGACTGCGTACTAAAGTATTTTCGCCGTCGGATAACTTTAAGTACGACCGAACTACTGATCAAGACGAACATATTTCTACATATTATACAGTCGTTAAGTGCAACGATATTTTCGAGAAAGAAACTCAATCCGCTCTGCTGAAGAGATGCGGCTCGGCCTTGACTAAAGGAGCCCTCGCATGGTACACTTAGCTACCTACGGGTTCGATCGAGTCATTCACCTAGATGCATGATCTGTTCAAGAAGGCACACTCTGGAGCCTGCAAGCGCGAGAAGCGCATGGAAGATATCTTCGAGATCCAACAGTGGGACGATGAGTTGCTGAAAGACTACCTGGACAGATTTCAGAGGGAACACATGGAGCTCCCTCCAGTTCCCCATAACATTGTTGTGGTAGCCTTTGGCAAAAGCCTAAACTCTAGGGGTTCATTAGCCACTAGGGAGTTGCAGAGGAGTCTAACTCAACACCTTGTGATGACATAGAGTGCTTTACACCAGAGATACATGGAGAAACTCCACCTCAAGCCAGTGCGCTTCCAAAACCTTAAAACTGAACAACAAAAATGAGCAGGAAGTCTATCCCTAGAGGGGGAAAGAGATGGAAGAAGAACAAAAGGAAAAACTCAAAGTCAAGTGGGAACCGGGAAGACATGCAATTTTCGGGGGACTGGGCCTCAAAAGGCATGTGCAGAACCACGCAGTTTCAGGAACATTGGATTGCAGATCAATGCCGTATAGCTGAAACTAGGTTCATAAGTGCGATGGCCGCCCACTATAAAAGGAGAAATCGGGAGGAGCTCAATGCCTTATTGCAATTTTCACTAGAGTAACGACCACGCCACGGTCAATTGCAAGGCTCTGATATTGGAAATTAAGCATTTATTGAAGGAGGGACACCTCAAGGATTGATTGAAGAAGGAGCGAGACGATCGAGAGCGCCCGATTTTGAAGGCAAGTGAACTGTCAATGCGATCTTTGCAAGGCACTGGCCAATTACAACCTGGGGAACTAAAGTGCTTAAATTACTTGTTAGTCTGATTGCATTCAGCTGGATAGAAGAGGAAGTGATACAGCAAAATGCACTCATTGTCCCAATCAAGGTTCTTGACCTCTAAATCGAGCGGGCTTTAACCGACCCAAGAAGCGACGTTAACATCATCCGGAGGGAGGTATTACAAAAGATAGGGCAGCACTGCCGGAATGCATTCTACAACACCGTAGAAGAAGATGCGGCTCCGTCGATTTGGGTTGAAGAAATTTTTATGTAAGGTTAAAGCAAGTTTTAAGTTAAAACAATCTAGTCATCATGAATAAACACCTAGTATGAGCTTAGCTACTCATACTAGGGTCTAACACACACAATGTAAGTGATGAAATGACAAGAATCATGTAAAGAATTAGATTAAGAAATGAAATCCTTACAAAAGATTCAAGTTAGAACCCTTCTTCGCCTCCAAGAATATTCGAAAGTGTAATAAGTATATTCTAAGCTGAAAAAGGTATATTTTTCTTGGAGGCATAACAACCTATTTATAGGCATGGGTTTGAAAACTAGGCTAATAATTACAAGTTTGCCATTTTGCCCTATTGTATGCTAGACCGCCGGTTATTCGGTGGGCTGCATATTGAAGTCCGCGGCCGCCAAAGGCAAGTCTAATTCCTCTTTTTGTCTTGTTCTATGGTGCAGGTCTGGCGGGATCGCAGTTCCAGTGGCAGACTTCAGCAATCCGCACACTTCTTGAGCTCACTGAGATGACCGACAGAACCGCATCTTCTTCTATAGTGTCGCAGAATGCATTCAGCAATTCAACCAGCGGTCCGCCTCTTTGCTTCAATGGAACTTGCTGAGCTCTTGAACTCTCTCCTCCTTCGGCCGGTGATTCGACGAGGCGCCGATCAAGCTGCTGCCATATCTCTATATTCTTCAAAATGTAGCCAAAGTGCACATGTTTTCGCTCTTTTCATCATTCTTTTCGCTTTGTACACTAATTCTCTTTGATACCCTGAAACATGGAGATAAACATAAGATTTACTCAAATAAAAAAGCTTTTAGGACGTGAAAGCTAGTCTAAAACAGTTGAAAATATACGAAAAATACCAATATATCACCTCTAAATCAAGTGAGATTTAATCGTCCTAGGGAGCGACGTTAGCGTCATCCGGAGGGAGGTATTACATAAGATAGGGCAGCACCGCCAGATGATTCCGAGCCCCTGTAAGATAACCGGCTTCAACGGCCTTTGTGAGAACCTGTCGGCAAACTAGCTCTGCCCGTTCACATCCCGGGCATGACGAGCATTACACCTTTTCAGGTATTAGACTGCACTCTTTCATATGATGTCATCCTAAGACGGTCGGGAACACACAACGTAAAAGGAGTACCCTCAACACTTCATCAAGTCTTCAGATACCCGACATCAATCAGGGTTAGCGACTTACGGAGTGAGCAGTTCTTGCCCGAAAGTTACCTTGTACCCGAGAAAAGCTTCCATAAAGGACCCATAGCCGAAGTAAGCATGATCAATGAAGAGTCTCTCAAGGATGGGTCTATTGAACGAAAGGCCAGAATAGCGGTCGAGGAGCTGAGAGAACGGGTGTCGGAGATGAGTCACTTAATCCGAAGGCAACAGAATTATGTTATAAGCTCTCCAATGTATTGGTAAAGCACGAGGGACCTTGGTGTCCAATACATTGCTACCAGGTTCTTACTCAAACAAAGATGCATCTCCTACAGCTTCCAGTGATAACTGAACTAGTTGAGTGAGAGCACCTGCTGTTATACGTTACAATCTCAAAAATAGCATGGAATACGATCTTAGTGCAAGAAGATAATGGGAGGAAGTTCCCCAAAAAATACGCTAGTAAGGGATCTCTATGGGCAGACCGACGTCTCTCATTACTAGACCAGGTCGTGGCAGCCATAATCATGGCAACACGGGGACTGCATCCGTATTTTCTTAATCATACGGTTAGTGTGATCTCGTCCATACCGCTATAGAACATTCTGTCAAGGCCTAGACTCTCGAAGAAGTTGGCATGATGGGTCGAGGATCTAGCAGAATACAATATCATTTATCAGCCCCAGACGGCCATTAAGTCACAAGCTCTGGAAGGTTTCATCACAGATTTTGTGGATAAATTGGTATTGAAGGCAGAATAGGGTATCAAGAATGCAGAGGCAATCGAACCTGGGCACTGGGTAATCCATACAGATGTAGACTTCGGAAGAAAAGAAGCCAACCTTGATCTATGGGTTAAAACACCCACCGTAAAGGTCTTCTACAAGGCTGTAAAATTTTCGAACATTGAAGAGGAATATGAAGCCGTAATTCAAGCTTTTGACTTAGCCTACATACTGGGGCCAGGGAGATCGGTCTCTATAGCAGCTCCCATTTAATGGTCAATCGAGCGAATGAGTTTTTTACCGCAAAAGACATCTGTATGCCAGGCCTACAAGCAAAAATGAAGACGCTTTTGAAAAACTTTCAAAAGTAAGAGTTTCTTTATCGAGAAGGATATTCAAACAACGACAGAGCATCTGTAGATTCGCGCACCGATTCAGACGACCAGCAAATAATAATTGAGCTAACCCCCGTGGACCTGATGAACCTCGATGTTCCAAACACAGGATCCACTTCAGAACATCATCATGCATTGATTAACTACTTGGACAAGGGATCACTCCCCGTAGACAAGGAAGAAAGCAGACTGCTGCGGAGGCAGGCGGTTCACTATTGTTTAATCAGTGGTGAGTTATACCATCCGGTGATCAGCAGCCTGCGGGTCACATCCCAGGGTTCAACACCTCGAGATAAAGGAGCCTCGCGGGATGTTTCCAAACCTGCTGAGCATTGAATTTCCATCAAACACAAAGAACCTCCCGAAGGCGTAAAAGAAGAAGTAACCATTTAGCTTAGGAAGTACAATTATTTTTAGTATTTACTTTAATTATAGTCTTTAGTTTCTTTTCAAATTTTGGTTACAGTATTTTCATACTTATCAATCATGTTACGGGTGTTCACCCACAATAATTCAGGCCCAGTGCCCCTTTTTTATCAATAAAACTAATATTGTATTTAGTCAGTTTTGCAATCAGATCCATCTACGATCCTACTATTGATATCCCCGGCACAACTTAAGTTGAAGTAATGCACTTACTTTTTGTGACAAAAGTAGGGTAAACTACTCGCTTAAAGCTAGATCACTTCTAGTTCAGCCACCAGGCATTACTTCCTAAGTTATAATCATCAATTCAACAAAATTGCACCAACATGCCGGTTGGGATGCTTGCCCGTATAGTGCCAGAAAGTCTTAAAATAGTCGAGTAAACAAGCAATGACGTTCATGTTTGAACGCAAAAATGCTCCGATTCATATTACGGGCTAAAGTCGTCCCATGTTGGGCACAAAACAGACGTCTATTACAGGCGCAACATAAGCCATCTATTACTGATGCAAATGAAGCGCCCAACAGTGCGCACACCCGTCTTTAAAGCCCAGAAAGGCACCCAAATACATGATGCTTGACTACACTACAAGTAAGTACGCAAGTACGCATAAGACACTGATGAATGGTCGTTTCATTAGTATCGACAGCCCATAGGCTCATAGTATACGATCAAGTCCTTTTGAATCCAACACTGCTCACTACAGATGTTCTAGAAAAAACTAAAAAAAAAAAAAGGCAAAAACTGCAAGTTCCTATAAATTTGCATGACCGAGGACACTTCATATGGATTGTAGCTACAAGCTGGCAAACCACTCTAAGCCCTCCTAGGCATAAGGAGATATGTCAGCCCGAGCAATCTTTGGCACACAATCACTGATATAACCAGGGGCTCGACATCCTGTCAGCAGCAAATGACCTCGGAAGCGTTTGAGCACAGGCGCAACCTTCCCCTATCCTATCAAGAGGACTCAAAGATCTGTTTCGTCCTGAAAGAGAAGCCTCACGACAACCGAGAGGTTAAGACTCCTGACCCCGTATGATAAGAGGAATATCACAACAGCCGCCGTGTTAGAAGAAGAGCACACGATAACTGTGCACATTCCACAATAAAGAGATTTCGAAGAACGCCACTAGAATTCTGATCAAATTTCATGACTCGGGGGACTCCTTCCATCTAATCATGGATTGAGAGATAAAAGAAAAGGACTATACAAACTTTCTCCTTTACAGTTTTCTCATACGCCATCCATTCTGGACGAAGAATTATTTCTGGGAATATTGGGCCAGGATCAAAGGCAAGCATTTTTTAAGATGAAGGAGCTATTCTCTCATAAGAAAGCTTTGGAAGGGATGAAGAATTTTTCTGAAGAAGATTTGTCATTTCAGCACTATCGTGATGCCTCTATTTATATGCGGAATGAGAGGCAGAATGAGATAAAGATGCAGTGTGAAACGGTCAAGCACAATTATGACCTGAAGATATGAAACGATTCGACGCAGAAAAAGATATTCTTGGAAAGGTGCAGAGAATCGACATCGACCAATCAAATAAAGGCACGAAGCGTTCTCGAAGAAATCAAGTGTCGGTCTTAGTCAAAGAGAGTGCGAGTTTTAAGGAGTCAGTGAGATATCTATTCACATCCTTTTCGCTTACTGATATTTGGCTATTTTACCTATATTTTGAGGTTATTTTTTACCATGTTATGATAGTACATCTAAGAGTTTATATGCAAAATTCTCAAGATTTGATACTGATTCAGTTGTTTAGTGTTGTAGGATTTGAACATGGTGAATTAAGCAAGAAAGTGCTAGTTTTGGAGCTAAAAGTGAAGATGTTTGTTCAAGTGATCCGTGTGACACGCGAGTGAGACGGGAAGAAATAGAGTCTTTTCTTAGGAATGGAATAAAAATTTCAGCACATTTAGGCCAAATACGCGAGCGCCACGCGAGCTGAATTTGCTGAAAAAATTGAGCCCACGTGGCACGAGGGTGCCACGCGAAGCAAAGCTGTTAGGCGAAATTTTAAGGGCTTTTTAGTACTTTTGCTCAGTTTTCTATAGGGTATAAAACTTCTTTTGCCTCCATTATGAAAGAGACACTGGAAAGGAGGCAAAAATGAGGCTAGAGCTTTAGAGACTTCAAGAACACGAGTTTTTCCTAAATTCTTCCTTACTTTTTGTAATTTATTCATTCATGAATTATTTTGATATGACTATCATGAACATGAGTGGCTAATTCATCCATTCTAGGGTTGATTGAACCACTCCAATTCTTATGTGTTATGAATATTTATTTCAATGAATGAAACTTGTGAATCCTTCCTATCTAAGTGTTTATGTCTTGATTGCTATTAATTGGAAGAGCCCCCAATTGATTGTTCCCATTATTCTTGTGTGTCTAGGGATAGATTCATAGGTTTGGGTTAAACACTTAGCAATATTTCAACCTAAAACCAAGGTATCACTTAGGTTTTCAATAAGGTGATTTGTGACCATTGACCTTGATTGTGAACTAAACTTGTAGTCCTAAGAATCTTCATTAATTAATTAGAAAATTGGTTAGTGAAAGTTACTACTATTATATGGGAGTGAATAGTTGTATAACTGGAGCAAGTGTTCATTAGGAAGAAAACCAAGTTGAATTTGTTAAAAGAATTACTCTAATACATAGGTAGGATTTGGGTAGATCAATCCTAGGCTTTTAAATCCTTGATTAATTATTTCTTAATATTTTGCTACTTACTTTAGTGTAAATTAGTTGTTACGTTGAAACCACCATTCAAATACAAACCTTGAAAGTTAATTGGTTAGATAAATTAGTTAGAATAACAACTAGATTTCAAGTGTTTCTTGTGGGATTCGACCTCGGACTTTAAGTACCGAGCTATATTTGATGCGACCACTTAGTCCCTTTTATAGGGCGTAGTTGGGCGTGAGTAAATTTTAGCGCCGTTGCCGGGGAACACGGTGAATTTCTAGCTTGTTAGGATAGCTGAGTTGTTTGCTCAATTAACTTCGGTTTTGTACATATTCTTTTTAGATTATAAAAAATATATATAAAATAATATGGCATCAGGAAATAACATGTGGCTAGGTGATCATTATTATGGTTGTCCTAATACGTCTTATTCTTCCCCGAGCCCCTATTATGATGATTTTTCTTTCTCTTATGATAATAGTTGGTGCAATGAAGTGGAGGATGATGAGGAAGAATATGAAGCTGAATTGAAGAAGGTTTGGGACAGACGTAGAGCACAACTATGCCATATAGAAGCTCAAGTGAATCAGTTGGCTGCACTATTAGGAATTCAACAGCCTAGCCAATAAGACGTGGAATTAGAAGAAGAAATTATAGCTATAGATGAAGATCTAAAACGTGAGTTTCTGTTGGATGAGACAAGGGTTGAAAGCCAACCATCTAGCCTTATGGTATGGGAAGATGCCGATGATAAAGATGTGGTACTGGAGTCAGCCAATAACATTGAAGCTGAAATTTTACTTGACTTTGATTCGTGCCAAAAAGAGGATGTCAATATTGAAGTGAAGCCTAAGAGGGTTGCACACATTCTAGACACTTTTCTATACTGGTTTTAGAGGGAGACATGGAAATTGATCCTTTTGAGTCAATGGAAGAGTTGAAGGATGAGGTGCATGGTGCTTATATTATGGAATTTTCACAACCATCTAGACACGATGACTATCTTCATTTGAAGGCCAAAGAGTACAAAATTGTATACTTGGTGCTTGGTCAAGAGCATAACCAGTAATTCGAAGATATTCCTGAGTTAGTGACTACGCACAAAATGAGATGCTTAGTTTTTGGCATGCAAGAACTTGTGCCACCTCAAGAGCATAGCCGGAGAGTTGACTTAAAACTAGGGAGGCGATTCATAAGCTCAAGGTGGCGAAAAAAGTATTGACTCTGGGTTATGTCGTGCCACGACTATAACTAAGGCGAATCTCGGGAGGCTACCCGTGATTTTACTTGTATACAAGTAAAAAAAAAAGAAAAAAAATACAAAAAAAAATATTATCTTTTGAAGGATGTTACTTTATGAGTTTCTTTGTGTTGCAGGTTTCAACTGAGTTGAAGTCTAAGTGTGGAGTGTCTTCAAACCCATCATGCTTGAAGATGAATTCCTGCTATGAGGGAAGTCTGAGTACCTCGCGCCCTAAGGAAACTTACAAGGATATTCTTCGGGCTTAGAGCTCCAGGGAGTTTCTCTATCACCCTTAGTTTTTATTTTTAATGCATTGAGGGAAATGCATGATATTCCTTAGAATCCCCAATTCGAGCCTATTGACCTTTTCTTTGGCAACCTGAATTACAAGCCCTATCCATTTTTCTATTTACCACTTTTGTTACCCATCTTCCCCTTTAACTACTTTAGGTTGTGTGTTTGGAAGGATTATGGGTTATTAATAAAAGTTGTTATATACTTGGGAAGAAAGTTGCAAAAGAATGAAGGAATGAAATACTTGATATTCTCTTCGTATAGAAAGATGCGAAAAAAAAGAAAGAAATAAAGGATGGGGGCAATATTCCTATGCTCGGTTAAGGGTGTAAAAGCCTCGAGTATGAACACGTCAAAGGCACCCTAGTGAGGTTTATGTGTCTCATTGAACTCTTAGGTCCCCAATCATCCAAGTGTTGTGAAAATCATAGCCCAAAAAAAAAAAAAAAAAAAAAAAGAGAAGTGAATGAGTTGATGAATAAACGAGGAGAAAGGAAAGTGGGTATATGAAAAGAAATATGTTGGGAAGTGCTATAATTACATTAAAAAGGTGAGAAAAAATTAGTAGTAAGTGATGTTTAAAGTGTTGAGGGGAAGAATTAGCCACTATATAGCCAAAAGTGTACTACACCTTACCCCAAGCCAACATTACAAGCTATGAAAAAATCCTACTTGATTTTTGATTGAGACTCCTACAATAGTAGATAACAACAAAATGGGCAAACCTATGGTACTTTTTGGTGATGACATGAGAAATTTCTTTCTGAATGTGAGAGTATTTGATATTTGATATGCTACAATTTCTCTTGAAATCATATGTTGTGTGTCTGGTGGCATCTTCTTTCTGTGAGGTACATTGAAACTTGAGTGGTCTATAGGTTTCTACTTTCAATACTTGACTATGACCAAAAGAACGGGTGTTTGAATTTTATGGGTGAGTTTTGGTAAGTTGTTGTCACGAGTCCTTATCTAATCTTGATGTCTTACCCGATTTCTGTGTATTCTTCTTCTTTGCTAGAGGACGAGCAATAGTCTAAGTATGGGGTTGTGATATTTGGCTATTTTACCTATATTTTGAGGGTATTTTTTACCATGTTATGATAGTACATCTAAGAGTTTATATGCAATATTCTCAAGATTTGATACTAATTGAGTTGTTTGGTATTGTAGGATTTGAACATGGTGAATTAAGCAAGAAAGTGCTAGTTTTGGAGCTAAAAGTGAAGATGTTTGTTCAAGTGATCCGTGTGCCACACGAGTGACACGGGAAGAAATAGAGACTTTGCTTAGGAATGGAATAAAAATTTCAGCGCATTTAGGCCAAATACGCAAGTGCCACGCGAGCTGAATTTGCTGAAAAAATTGAGTCCGCGTGGCACGCGGGTGCCACGCGAAGCACAAAGCTGTTAGGCGAAATTTTAAGGGCTTTTTAGTACTTTTGCTCAGATTTCTACAGGGTATAAAAACTTATTTTGCCTCCATTATGAAAGAGATACTGGAAAGGAGACAAAAAGGAGGCTAAAGCTTTGGAGACTTTAAGAACACGAGTTTTTCCTAAATGCTTCCTTACTTTTTATAATTTATTCATTCATGAATTATTTTGATATGACTATCATGAACATGAGTGTCTAATTCATCCATTCTAGGGTTGATTGAACCACTCCAATACTTATGTATTATGAATATTTATTTCAATGAATTAAACTTGTGAATCCTTCCTATCTAAGTGTTTATGTCTTGATTGATATTAATTGGAAGAGCCCCCAATTGATTGTTCCCATTATTCTTGTGTAGCTAGGGATAGATTCATAGGTTTGGGTTAAATACTTAGCAATTTTCAACCTAAAACCAAGGTATTACTTAGGTTGTCAATAAGGTGATTTGTGACCATTGACCCTGATTGTGACTTAAACACTTAGTCCTAAGAATCTTAATTAATTAATTGAAAAATTGGTTAGTGAAAGTTACTACTATTACATGGGAGTGAATAGTTGTATAACTGGAGCAAGTGTTCATTAGGAAGAAAACCATTGTTAAAAGAATTACTCTAATACATAGGTATGAGTTGGGTAGATCAATCCTAGGCTTTTAAATCCTTGATTAATTATTTCTTGATATTTTGCTACTTACTTAGTGTTAATTAGTTGTTGCGTTGAAACCACCATTCAAATACAAACCTTGGGAGTTAATTGGTTAGATAGTTAGAATAACAACTAGATTTCGAGTATTCCTTGTGGGATTTGACCTCGGGACTTTAAGTACCGAGCTATATTTGCTGCGACCGCTTAGTCCCTTTTATAGGGCGTAGTTGGGCGTGATCACTTACCTTTTTCACTTCCTGACTGCTTACGACAGCACTAAGCAAGTGGAGGGACTGACTGTGTGGGAAAAGATACGCCACCTACTATTACGGGATACAAGTCCTGTTGGCAAGATTAGACTTAGTCCATAAGACACCGAGCACAGAGGATACACGCTCGCTCCTTAAGCCATGTCCGTTCATGCGGCACAAGCATAGGACGCAGGGTGTTCAAGGATTAGTTTTGAAGATGACAAAGGACCTGGTGCTAAGTGGATCATGAAAAGGTTCACAGTTGAATGGAGAAGACCAGCTGTTCAACAAGATGATCAAGTCAGAGTTGAAAAAGGAAAGAAGAGAACGGCTGGAGTCAAAGTTCCAATCCTACCGGAAATAGAAGAAGCTAGAGGTGGTGCTGAGAAAGGCGCGGTTCCTAAATGACAATGGATTGGAACATAGCAAATTAACTTAGATTTTAAATAAGAAAATATGAGTAACCTTGTTTAAACTAATTTCAAAGAGGAAAAAGATTCCTAAACTTAGTTGGATCCTGCTAAGTCTAGTGTCTATATATACAAGTTAATTTGACCGGAATCGGTACCCACAAAAGACATCTCAACAGAACATATCAAGTACAACCAGATCATAAGAAGCTTTGTGTGCAAGAACAAACACTGAGCAACAGAACCTTACGAAGGAGCAGTTTAATAGATAAGTCTGCTGTTTTAGTTTCTTTGTTATAGGCTATTGAGTTGTAATCTATTTACATGGTTAGAAGCATTAAGTAGAGATTACTTTTTGAGGTGAAGTAGAGTTAATCTTACCAGCTAACGTCTGGCTTGGAAGGTTCTAAGTACTAGGGGGTTCTAGTTCCTTGATTACATTACGTTGTAGTCTAAAACTTGCTCGGGTTTTCTGTTGCTCCCAAACGCACACGCAAGTGTGCGTGGTCGACAAGTAATAAAGTGATAAATTGAGTATCGTTCCCACGAGGGCTATTGTTACGACTGATTCCTAGCAAATAATTTCCTAAAAACTATTCAGGGATCTTTTTCCAATGATTGAGATTCTACTAACAAAAGAAGCAATAATTAAATTAAAAGCAAGGAACTGAGATCAAGTATTCTAGAGCAATTCTTGAGTTGTTATCAATAAGAGAGAAACGGTCTAGAGTCAGAGTTACGGACAATCCAGTTGAGTTCCAGTTGATTCTAATTCTTGATTTCCTAGATTGCTAACTAACAGGTTAATTATATTCGTGAAAACCTTTCGATTCTTCACGAGTCTATGCAAGCTACTCTAACGCCTATATTTCAATGGAGTTTAAATCACATGCATGCATTAACGAACTCTGTATTTAGTTAAGCTAGATGAATAGGTATATGTCTATCCTACCCACAAATGGATTCCCTGATGCCCAGGTTTACAATCAAGCCCTATTCTTTCTTATGCGCATTTACGAGTTCCCTCTGTCGAGTTCAACTTGTAAACCGTAGAAAGTGTTCAATTATCAGGCCTCAATAACCAAACAATTAGGCTCAAGAAAGAATAAACAATCTGTAATGGTAAATCAATAGGAAGAATTCAATTTTCAAACATCAACCTTCATGTATTTACTCTAACCCTAGAACGAATAAACTATAGAATTAAGGAGAAGAATAAGAGAAAGAGAGAAAGAACTTGTTTAGAAGACATCTAGGGCTCCTCCGCTCTCCTCTACGTGCCCCAAAATCTCGACCTCCATCAGAAACTAAGTAGAAGGGTATTTATAATGTTTACAAAAGCCTAGCAATTAGTTACGCCTATGCCTAGACGAAATAAGACTACCAAAAACGCTCCAGGGGCGCTATAGCATGCGCCCCGCACCTCAAACCGCGTGGAACCAAGCAAGGGACGTTGAATCTTGCACGTAACGGCCATGCCCCGCGCCACAAAATGCGGAAGAAAGTTGGGCGCTGTAGTGGGCGCACCGCGGGCCAAACCACGCTCACACTGGGCGCTGTAGTGGGCGCCCCGCGCCACCTATAGTGCCAGGCTAATTTCTCTGCTTTTCTTCGTTCGCAGCTTGCGTCGTCGTGCCTTCGTGTGCTCGATCAAATCCTCAATCAAATTCCAGCCTTTTTTTGCTCGATCATGCTCTTTAAACCTTCAATTGCACTTCATAACAACCTAAAATCATACGACATAAAATTAGTGAAAAATCACATTCATCAATACTAAAACGTGCCAATAAAGTATCCAAACGTGAGGAAATATTAAGAAAATATAGGCATAAAATGCCAAACATCACCACCCCACACTTGAAACTTTGCTCGCCCTCGAGCAATCACAAATAACTTCCCAACCTGGGTAGAACAGGTCTGCATATGACTATTGTTGATACCGACCATTGAACGAATGCACACATGACTACTATGGGCCCAACAAACATGCCAACAATATAACAAACTCAAAACACGAGAACAACCACCCCAAGACAACTCAAATGCACAAAATCGACTCATTGCAACCATGCTCCCACAAAGTCACCCCTACCTACTCAACCAAGAAGCCACGACTTCACCTATCTCATATAAACCGTGTGCCCTCACCAATAATGAAGCAAGAGAGTGTCCCCAAAATATCACACACAATAATGAATATCAAGAATAAAACAGGGACAATAGCATAGAAAGAATTCACTCACTCTCATGAAAAGCTCACATGTCACACATGATGTACCATAGGCTTGCCCGTAGTGTAGGACTCCACTAATGTAGGCTCACTCCCGTCGAGATTAACTAGGACTTTACAGAGTTGTAATGTAGGCTAAAGGGCTGGTAGGATAAATATGGGTAATAGTGACTACCTCCCTAAGCATTTTAATACATTACATTCAATTTAAGCACATATCTCATCAAATCCACTCAATTCACCACCCAACAAATTTCACACACACCTTTTTCAACAAGTAGCAATTTTTCTTTTAAGCACAACACTAGCAAGGATGGAATATTCATTTCTTTTCTTTTTTCTTTTTTTCAGCTTTTTTTTCTCATTTGTTTTTTCCATTCAATACTTTCCAAACCTTGCCAATGCTCCTTCAACTACTTAAAAATTTACCAAGTATTCCCCTCATTGGTTCCACTCAAAAACCTCCCAATATTTCAATCACAAACTCCACAATAATATAAAATTATCAATTAAAGTGCTTAAGGAGTAAATGGTCAAAAGAAGGCAAATAAGAGCAAGTAGGTAGGCTTGCGGTGTGGGTGCCAACAAAAGATCAAAGGGATCACAACAATCAAGGGTGCATATAAAGGTAGGCAAATCAAGGTAAAAGGCTTATCCAAGAAGGCCTGTATCATCTCCCGACTAGAGCAAACCTAGGATATCGCTTTGCACATACACGGGGCAAGTTCTAGACACAAATATGCAAACATGGAACACAATAGAATATGCCTCAAATCACACATTGCACACAGTCCACACAAGATGATTCTATCACAACTCTCAATCAAACAAATAAGGTGCAATTTGTGGGAAATTAAGCACTAATGCACAAAGGTTCACAACAAAGTCAAGTGAGTGGACTCAAGCATCTCAAGGGGTCATTCAATTTTTTCTAGGCATGAATCACAGTTTTAAAAGGAAAACGACACCACAAGTATCACATGCAATAAGTTCAAGTCCACCGGTATCAAACAAATCAAAGGCACCTAGCATTCTACCTATTTCTTTCGTCTAGGGCAACCTATACCTAACTACTCTAATCCTGAAAAGAAAGAAAATAAAAAAACTACCTGGTTCAAAGGTCTCCCATGGAAAAGAACCGGGGTCATAAGAAAAACCACGGGGTGGATGACATGTACCACTATAAAGCCTATAAAGAAAATCTTTTTGAATCTTTTTCTAATAAAACAAAAGCAGATACTAAAAAGAAAAACAAAATGTCAAGTGACAAAAAAAAAACCTAACGGTACATGCATCCCTAACCTCAAAAATAAAGGGGAGTTCCCCCACCCCACAGTTAAATTAAGAAATGTCCTCAGTGTGAGAAAAAATAAAGTGCTAGAGTAAAAGAAACTTCCCTGAAAACCAATAGGCCTAACCGTTGGCGCTAGCATCCTCCAAGCTTCCGTATAACATGAGGTACTCAGACTTTCCCCAACAGGTCATCAATATTAGGCAGGGGTCAGGACACCCCACACTTAAACTCGACATTACATGAACCTGCAATCCAAAGAATCACCCAAAGCAATATATAACCATAAAAATAATAACAAAAATAAATAAAAGTAAAGCAAGCAAATTGGGTTGCCTCCCAAGAAGCGCTTGATTTAACGTCGCGGCACGACGAAGACAACTTCATCACTTTTGCCTCCACCTTGAACTTATGAATTGAATCCCCAACTTTGCCTCAAGCTTACGACTATGGTATTGGGGTGGTGGCAAAAATACAAAAGGACCAAGTAACCATTGTCGCATTTTACACTTCTTAGCCTTTAAATGAGGGATGTCTTTTTGTCTCCTCGACATCGCAAACTTTAAAATATAGGCACCTTGTTCCTCCTCCATTGATTTCTTCATAGGCTCGGGTGGCTCAATTTTCATGTCACCATCCAAACACAATGTTGAAAAATGATTGGAATGAGGTCCAATGCGCTGTAATTCTAAAGTTGCATTACTTTTGACACCCTTACTTGCACAAACACTAGAGTCCTAAAATATGATGTTTTTTTTTTCCTCACTTGACTCTACTGTAATTTTTTCAACCTTGACATCATCAACTAATATTAGTTCGAATGGTAGAAATTCCACTTTTTGCACCTCAAATTGGTTCCTAAGCTCTTCTATCTCAAATCTCTATTCACGACAATTGATAATTGGGCATTAGACACCTCAACCATATCACTCAAATTCGCATCCAAGTCGTGAATAGCTAAACCAAATTGATCAATTTCTTGTGTGAGCTTCACTCTTTTTTTTCATAAATTGCCTCGTCATATTTGTATTTCCTTAGAAAAATCCTCATATGCTTCAAAGAGTTTGGTGTGCTCCATTATCCAAGTTTCGCTAACAACCTGCACTTTATCGCTCCTGTCAAACTCACAAACACTATTAGAATCATCGCACCTATTGATTGGGGAAGGAGTATGACACTTAGGACAAGAATTCTACATACCACCACACAATTTGCAAAAGTTCCAGTCAAAGGTTGTAGAAAATTCACATAACCAGTCATGTATGGTTGAAAGACTTGGACAATTTTCCCACAAGTGAGTTCCTCCACACAGTAAACAAAGATCATCAAACTTTGAGCAACAATGATTCGACCAGTTTTCATTAAAAGATGCCATGTTAACAAGTAACACAATAATAAACTAGACAAAAATTAAACCTGGATAGAAAATAATAACCGTTCAAAAGAAAACAGTCAATTATTTAGTCCCCGGCAACGGCGCCAAAAACTTGTTGCTCCCAAACGCACACGCAAGTATACGTGGTCGACAAGTAATAAAGTAATAAATCAAGTATCGTTCCCACGAGGACTATTGTTACGACTGAATCCTAGCAAAC
Organism: Petunia secreta; assembly: GCA_029990175.1. NCBI lineage: Eukaryota > Viridiplantae > Streptophyta > Magnoliopsida > Solanales > Solanaceae > Petunia > Petunia secreta. Next base: position 539,032 of record JARKIP010000131.1, read on the forward strand.
AGTTTCCTAAAAACTATTCAGGGATCTTTTTCCAATGATTGAGATTTTTACTAACTAAAGAAGCAATAGTTAAATTAAAAGCAAGGAACTGAGATCAAGTATTCTAGAGCAATTCGTGAGTTGTTATCAATAAGAGAGAAACGGTCCAGAGTCAGAGTTACGGACAATCCAGTTGAGTTATCCAGTTGATTCTACTTCTGATTTCCTAGATTGCTAACTAACAGGTTTATTATATTCATGAAAACCTTTCGATTCTTCACGAGTCTATGCAAGCTACTCTAACGCCTATATTTCTATGGAGTTAAATCACATGCATGCATTAACGAACTCTGTATTTAGTTAAGTTAGGTGAATAGGTATATGTCTATCCTACCCACAAATTGATTCCCCGATGCCCAGGTTCACAATCAAGCCCTATTCTTTCTTATGTGCATTTACAAGTTCCCTCTTTCGAGTTCAACTTGTAAACCGTAGATAGTGTTCAATTATCAGGCCTCAATAACCAAACAATTAGGCTCAAGAAAGAATAAATAATCTGTAATGGTAAATCAATAGGAAGAATTCAACTTTCAAACATCAACCTTCATGTATTTACTCTAACCCTAGAACAAACAAACTATAGAATTAAGGAGAAGAATAAGAGAAAGAGAAAAAGAACTTGTTTAGAAGACATTTAGGGCTCCTCCGCTCTCCTCTACGTACCCCAAAATCTCGACCTCCATCAAAAACTAAGTAGAAAGGTATTTATAGGACTTCCAAATATGCTTCAGGGGCGCTATAGCTGGCGCCACGCGCCTCAAACCGCGTGGAACCAAGCAGAGGACGTCGAATCTTGCACGTAACGGCCATGCCCCACGCCACAAAATACGGAAGAAAGTTGGGCGCTGCAGTGGGTGCCCCGCGGGCCAAACCGCGCTCATACTGGGCGCTGTAGTGGGCGCCCCGTGCCACCTTTAGCGCCAGGCTAATTTCTCTGCTTTTCTTCGTCCACAGCTTGCGTCGCATCGTACCTTCGTGTGCTCGATCCAATCCTCAATCCAATTCCAGCCTTTTCTTGCTCGATCATGCTCTTTAAAGCTTCAATTGCACTTCATAACAACCTATAATCATACGACATAAAATCAGTGCAACATCATGCTCAACAACTAGAAAACGTGCGAATAAAGTATCCAAACATGAGGAAATATTAAGGAAATATAGGTATAAAATGCCAAACATCATTTTCCTGTAGTGGAAGAGTTGAAATCCCAAGATTTTGGGTCGGGGTTTTTTATCCCTTGAGCAAGGATTTTTCCACGTAAAAATCTCTGTATTCTTTACGTTTCCGCAATTTGTTTAGTTTTCAGAGATAGGTGAAACTTGCAAGGAACCTGGTTCTTTGTGAGTTAGGCAGAGAAAGTTAAAAGCAAGTTTTAGGTTTTGAAAATCGGGTAAGGACACTATTCGCCCCCCTCCCCATCCCTCTAGTGTCTTACAAAGGTGCACCAAGTGCAACAAGTGGTATCAGAGCAGGTTCTCTCGAAGAAAGATTAACATCTTGAGAAGGATCTGAACAATGAGTGCACCACCGATAATCACCAAAGGACAATCTGTCAATAGGCCTCCTCAATTCAACGGCCAATACTATGGATGGTGGAAAGGCAGAATGGAAGACTTTATTCAAGCTGAAGACTTTTAGCTATGGATCATTACTAAGGATGGACCACTTATTCTAAGCAAAAGTGTTGGACAGCCACCCAATCATCAAACTGTTACCAAAGAGATATCTGAGTATACTGATGTTGATTTCAAGATGGTGGAGAAGAATGCAAAAGCTAAGAGGCTCATCATATGTGGACTTAGTCCTGATGAATACAACAGAGTTTCTTCATACAAGACTGCCAAAGAAATTTGGGATGCTCTACAAATTGCTCATGAAGGAACTTCACGTGTAAAGAAATCAAGGATACAGATGCTAAAAAGAAAGTTGGAGTTGTTTGCTATGGGTGAATTCGAGTCCATCTAGGATATGATGACCAGGTTCACAATCATAACAAATGAGATGAAGTCACTAGGTATGGTTCTAAGTAATGAAGATTTGGTCAAAAAAGTGATCAGGATTCTACCTGATTCGTGGGAATCAAAGGTTACAGCTATCATTGAGTCCAAGGAATTGGACAAGATTGAGCTAGATGAACTCATTGGTAGTCTGAAAACCCATGAGCTTATGAAACAATCAAGGATGAAGGTGGAACCCAAGAAGGAGAAGAACTTAGCTCTAGAGGCAACTGGAGGTTATAAGTATGAAGTATCTGAGCATGAGATGGCCTTGGTCAATGCAGTACGAAGAACCTTAGGCTTCGAAAGAATAAGAACCAAAGCCATTCTCGCCAAGAACAATATAATTGAAAATCCTGACTACTCAGGGTGTTTTAAGTGTAACAAGAAGGATCATGCTATAAAGGACTTCCCATTGTGGGATATTGAGTGGAAAAGGTCTGGGGCTTCAAAGGAGAATGAACTTAAGAAGAACAAACGTCCTCCCAACTTCAGAGCATTAAGGAGAAAAAGAAAGAGGCGTTCTATGCAACATGGGGACCTTCTGAAAGCGAAAGTGATGAAGAAGAAGAAGAAGAACCAGAAGACGACTCTCCTTTGGCGCTAATGGCTGATAATGAACCTTCAATTGATGATACACCGGAGGTAAGTCTCGATGAACTGAAAAACAGACTTCATACTTGTTCTTCTAGGGAATTGAATTTGCTTTGCCTGTCTTTAATTGAAGAAATTGAAAATTTGAGGTCTGAGAAGGAACAAGCACTTTCTGAGAAGGATCAACTAATGACAGTTGAGTCTGAGTTTTCAATGAAAAATAAAAACTTGGAAAAAGCTAAATCTGACCTTAAAAAGGAATTAATTGCTAGTGAAGCTCAAGTTTTGAAACTAAATCAGAAAGTCTCAGCCCTCGAATTAGAAACTCTTCAATTAAAGGAACAAGTGCTTTGTAAGAAGAAGCTAGCTTCTGCACTCGAACTTGAGAATAAAAAATTAAAAGAAGTGTCTGGTAAGCAAGCAGTTAGTGAGGCTCAAATCAACCTTGAAGCTGAGCTTGAAAAGAAAAACCAGGCTCTGCATAAGGAAATTGAGAAGAACCGGGTTCTTCAAGAGAAGGTTGAAAAAGCTAGCTCTGAGCTCACCAGACTCACTAAATGGAACAAGTCTTCTGAAGCTTTGAATTGGTTGCATGAAAATCATAATAGACGTAAAACTGGATTAGGACATAGGAAACCTTTACCTGCTTGGAATCCTAATAGCAAATATGTAGGACTTCCTTGCAACAAACTCTGCTTCTTGTGTGGTAAGACTGGACATATTAAGAATGAATCCAGTGTTGCAAAAGATGCAGTGAAAATGAATAAAAAATCAGTTTTATATTATTGGGCTAGAAAAGATTTGATTCATCCATTCGATAACAAAAAGGGGCCCAAGCTAGTCTGGGTTCTTGTTACTAACCCTTGAATTTCTTTTGCAGGCTGGAGTAAGATGGAACAACCCAAGCTGGATTCTTGATAGTGGGTGTTCCAGGCACATGACAGGAGATAGAAGAAACTTTCTCTCACTCGCAGCGTTTCAAGGGGTAGTGTGGCTTTTGGAGGAGGCAAGAGCGGTGAAATTGTTGGTATTGGAAAAGTTGGGAGATCCCTCAATCATGCTATTGATAATGTACTCTGTGTGGATGGATTGAGGCACAATCTTCTAAGTATCTCTCAACTATGTGATAGAGGAAACTCAGTGAGTTTCACATCTGTAGGTTGCACTGTGAAGAACCTGCATACTGGTGAAGTGATAATGGAAGGGAAACGAGCTAATAATGAGTACAAGGCTACATTAGATTCTCTTCCTGAAAATAATTTGACTTGTCTGAATGTGCTGGAGAATGATACTCAGTTGTGGCACAAGAGACTAGGACATGCAAGCTTGACTCAATTGAATAAGTTGGTGTCAAAGGACCTGGTTCGTGGAATGCCAAGCAAGAGGTTCAATGACATCAAGATTTGTGATGCTTGTGTGGGGGGAAACAGGTAAGATCTTCATTCAAGTGAAAGAAAGTGGTTAGTACTTCTAAACCACTTGAGTTGGTTCACATGGATTTGTGCGGACCAATAAGGGTAAGGAGCAGAGGAGGTAAGAGTTTCGTAATGGTAATAGTTGATGACTACTCCAGATACACATGGACCTTGTTCCTCAGATCTAAAGATGAAGCATATGATATGTTCAAGAACTGGGTCAGAGTCAATCAGAAGAAGCTGGGGCTTCAACTAGTGAGTATAAGGTCTGACCATGGTACAGAATTTGAAAATGCTAAGTTTGCTGAATATTGTAACAAACATGGTATGGATCACAACTTCTCTGCACCAAGGACCCCTCAGCAGAATGGTGTAGTTGAAAGGAAGAACAGGTCCTTGGAGGATGATGTTGAGCAATATATGCCTATATTTTCTTAATTTTTCCTCACGTTTGGATACTTTATTGGCACGTTTTAGTATTGATGAACAGGTCCTTGGAGGATAATGTTGAGCAATATATGACTATATTTTCTTAATATTTCCTCACGTTTGGATACTTTATTGGCACGTTTTAGTATTGATGAATGTGATTTTGCACTGATTTTATGTCGTATGATTGTAAGTTGTTATGAAGTGCAATTGGAGCTTTGAAGAGCATAATCAAGCAAGAAAAGATTGAATATAGATTGAGGATTAGATCGAGCACGCGAAGGCACAGAACGAAGCGAGCTGCGAACGACAAAAGCAAGAAATTGGCCTGGCGCGGTTCCAGGCGCGGCGCGCCCCCTATAGCGCCCACTTTCCTAGTGCGTTTTGTGGCGCGGGGCGTGGCCATTGCGTGCGAGATATGACGGATTCTGCCTTGTTGCGTGCATTTTGATGTGCGGGGCGCCAGCTATAGCGCCCCTGGAGCGTTTTTGGAAGTCCTATTTCGTCTAGGCTTAGGTGTAACTAATTGCTAGGCTTTTGTAAACATTATAAATACTCTTCTACTTAATTTTTTATAGGAGTTCAGACTTTGGAGATTTTGGAGAAGAGGGGAGGATCACTAGATGTCTTCTAAACAAGTTCTTTCTCTTATTCTTCTCTTTAATTCTATAGTTTGTTCATTCTAAGGTTAGAGTAAATACATGAAGGTTGATGTTTGAAAATTGATTTCTATGTATTGATTTACCATTACAGATTGTTTATTCTTTCTTGAGCCTAATTGTTTGGTTATTGAGGCCTGATAATTGAACACTATCTACGGTTCTTAGATTGAACTCGACAGAGGGAATTTATGAACGCAATAAGAAAGAGTAGGGCTAGATTGTGAACCTGGGCATCGGGGAACCAATTTGTGAGTAGGATAGACATATACTTGCTCGCCTAGCTTAACTAATCAGTGAATTCATTAATGCGTGCACGTGATTCAACCCATAGACATATAGGGATTGGAGTAGCCTGCATAGACCGTGATGAATCGAAAGGTTTTCACGGGTATATTTAACCTGTTAGTTAGCAATTCAGGAAATCAAGAAGTAGAATCAACTGGAAAACTCAACTGGATTTCTCGTAGCTTTGACCCTGGACCGTTTCTCTTTTATTGATAACAACCTATAATTGGCTCTATTACTTGACTTTAGTTATTTGTTTTAATTATTGTTTTAGTTAGTAAAATCTCAACCATTGGAAAAAGATCCCTGAATAGTTCTTAAGAAATTGTTTGTTAGGTGTCCAGTTAGAATAGTCCTCCTGGGAACGATACTTTACTTATCACTTTATTACTTGTCGACCACGTATACTTGTGTGTGTGTGTTGGGAGTACCAAGTTTTTGGCGCCGTTGTCGGGGACTAAATAATTGACTGATTTATTTTTGAACGATTACTTTTTTTCTGTTCTGGTTTAATTTTTGTTTAGTTAGTATTGTGTTACTTGTCTTACCATGGCATCTTTTAATGAAAATTGGTCGAATGATGATTGCTCAAATTTTGAGGATCTCTGTCTACTTTGCAGAGGAACCCACTTGTGGAAAAATTGTCCAACTCTTTCAACCCTACGAGACTGGTTATGTGAATTTTCTACCACCTTTGATTGAAATTTTGATTAATTGTGTGGTGGTCGGTGGAATGATTGTCCTAAGTGTCATGCTCCTTCCCTCAATAATTTTTGTGATGATTCTAATGATGTTTGTGAGTTTGACAGGAGCGATAAAGTACGGGTTGTTAGCGAAACTTGGCTACTGGAGCAAGCCAAACTCTTAGAAGCTTATGGGGATTTCAGGAGTGAACTTACAAATATGACATTGCAATTTATGGAAGAAAGAGTGGAGCTCGGACAAGAGATCAACCGATTTGGCTTGGCTATTCACGACTTGGAGAAGAATTTGAGTGATATGGTTGAGGTGTCTAATGCCCAATTATAAGTTGTCGTGAATAGTAGATTTGAGATACAAGAGCTTAGAAGCCAATTTGAGGAGCAAAAAGTGGAATTCCTACCATTCGACTCAAAATTAGTTGATGATGCCAAGGTTGAAAAAATTGCATTAGAGTCAAGTGAGGAAAAAGAAAACATCATATTTGAGGACTCTAGTGTTTGTGCAAGTTAGGGTGTCAAAAGTAATGCAATTTTAGAATTGAAGCGCATTGGACCTCATTCCAATCATTTTTCAACATTGTGTTTGGATGGTGACATGAAAATTGAGCCACCCGAGCCTATGAAGAAACCAAAGGAGGAGGAACAAGGTGCCCATATTTTAAAGTTTATGATGCCGAGAAGACAAAACGACATCTCTCACTTAAAAGCCAAAAAATGTAAAATGCGACATTGTTTACTTGGTCCTTTTGTATTTTTTACCACCATTCCAATACCATAGTTGTAAGCTTGAGGCAAAGTTGGGGATTCAATTCATAAGTTCAAGGTGGAGGAAAAAGTGATAAAGCTGTCTTCGTCGTGCCGCGACGTTAAATCAAGCGCTTCTTGGGAGGCAACCCAATTTGCTTGCTTTACTTTTATTTATTATTATTACTTTTTTTTATGGTTGTATATTACTTTGGGTGATTCTTTGGATTGCAGGTTCATGTAATGTTGAGTTTAAGTGTGGGGTGTCCTGACCCTTGCCTAATATTGATGACATGTTGGGGAAGTCTGAGTACCTCATGTTATACGGAAGCTTGGAGGATGCTAGCGCCAACGGCTAGGCCTATTGTTCTTCAGGGAAGTTCCTTTACCTCTTGTACTTTATTTTTATCGCACTGAGGACATTGCTTGATTTAAGTATGGGGTGGGGGAACTCCCCTTTATTTTTGAGGTTAGGGATGCATGTACCGTTAGGATTTTTCTTTTGTCACTTGACATTTTATTTTTCTTTTTAGTATTTGCTTTTGTTTTATTAGAAAAAAAGGCAAAAAGATTTTCTTTATAGGCTTTGTAGTGGTACATGTCATCCACCCCGTGGTTTTTCTTATGGCCTCGGTTCTTTTCAACGGGGAGGCCTTTGAACCGGGTAGTTTTTTTATTTTCTTTCTTTTTAGGATTAGAGTACTTAGTTATAGGTGGCCCTAGACGAAAGAAATAGGTACAATACTAGGTGCCTTTGATTTGTTTGATACCGTGGACTTGAACTTATTGCATGTGCTATTTGTGGTGTCTTTTGGTTTTAAATTGTGATGCATGCCTAGAAAAAATGGAATGACCCCCTTGAGATGCTTGAGTCCACTCACTTGACTTTGTTGTGAACCTTTGTGCTTTACTGCTTAATTTTCCACAAGTTGCACCCTATTTGCTTGATTGAGAGTTGTGATGGAGCCATTTTGTGTGGACTGTGTGCAATGTGTGTTGTGAGGCATATTCTATTGTGTTCTATATTTGCCTATTGGTGTCTAGAACTTGCCCCGTGTGTGTGCAAAGCGAAATCTTAGGTTTACTCTAGTCGAAAAATGATACAGGCCTTCGTGGATAAGCCTTTGACTTTGATTTTCCTACCCTTATATACACCTTGGACTTTCTGATCCATATTGACCTTTTGTTGGCACCCACGAGCCTACCCACTTGTTCTAAATTGCTTTCTTTTGACCCTTTACTCCTTAAGCACTTTAATTGATAATTTTATATTATTGTGGAGTTTTTGGTTGAAGTATTGGGAGGTTTTTGAGTGGAACCAATGAGGAGAATATTTGATAAATTGTGAAGTAGTTGAAGGAGCATTGGCAAGGTTTGGAAAGAAGTGAATAGAAAAAAAAACAAATGAAAAGAAAAGAAAAAGCTGAAAAAAATTGAAAAAAAAAAGAGAGAAAAGAATATCCATCCTTGCTAGTGTGTGCTTAAAAGAAAAATTACTACTTTATGGAAAAGGTGTGTGAAGAAAAAAATTTGTTGGTTGGGTGGTGAATTGGGTGGCTTTGATGAGATATGTGCTTAAATTGAATGTGATGTATTAAAGTGCTTAGGGAGGTAGTCACTATTATCCATATGGATCCTACCAGCCCCTTAGCCTACATTATAACCCTTTAAAGTCCTAGTTAATCCTGATTGGAGTGAGCCTAAATTAGTGGAGTCCTACACTACGGGCAAGCCTATGGTACAACATGTGTGACATGTGAGCTTTTCATGAGAGTGAGTGAATTCTTTCTATACTATTGTCCCCGTTCTATTCTTGATATTCATTGTTGTGTGTGATATTTTGGGGACACTCTCTTGCCTCATTATTGGTGAGGGCACACTGTTTACATGAGATAGGTGAAGTCGTGGCTTCTTGGTTGAGTAGGTAGGTGTGACTTTGTGGGAGCATGGTTTTAATGAGTCGAGTTTGTGCATTTGAGTTGTCTTGGGGTGGTTGTTCTCATGTTTTGATGATTGATAAATTATTGGCATGTTTGTTGGGCCCATAGTAGTCATGTGTGCATTCGTTCAATGGTCGGTATCAACCATAGTCATATGCAGACCTGTTCTACCCAGGTTGGGAAGTTATTTGTGATTGCTCGAGGGCGAGCAAAGTTTCAAGTGTGGGGTGGTGATGTTTGGCATTTTATGCCTATATTTTCTTAATATTTCCTCACGTTTGGATACTTTATTGGCACGTTTTAGTATTGATGAATGTGATTTTTCACTAATTTTATGTCGTACGATTCTAGGTTGTTATGAAGTGCAATTGGAGCTTTGAAGAGCATAATCGAGCAAGAAAAGATTGAATTTGGATTGAGGATTTGATCGAGCACGCGAAGGCACGGAACAAAGCGAGCTGCGAACGACGAAAGTTGGAAATTTGCCTGGCGCGGTTCTAGGCACGGCGCGCCCCCTATAGCGCCCACTTTCCTGGTGCGTTTTGTGGCGCGGGGGCGTGGCCATTGCGTGCTAGATTCGACGGATTCTGCCTTGTTGCGCGCATTTTGATGCGCGGGGCGCCAGCTATAGCGCCCCTGGAGCATTTTTAGAAGTCCTATTTCATCTAGGCTTAGGTGTAACTAATTGCTAGGCTTTTGTAAATATTATAAATACACTTCTACTTAATTTTTTATAGAAGTTCAGACTTTGGAGATTTTGGAGAAGAGGGGAGGATCACTAGATGTCTTCTAAACAAGTTCTTTCTCTTATTCTTCTCTTTAATTCTATAGTTTGTTAATTCTAGAGTTAGAGTAAATACATGAAGGTTGATGTTTGAAAGTTGATTTCTATGTATTGATTTACCATTACAGATTGTTTATTCTTTCTTGAGCCTAATTGTTTGGTTATTGAGGCCTGATAATTGAACACTATCTACGGTTCTTAGATTGAACTCGACAGAGGGAATTTATGAACGCAATAAGAAAGAGTAGGGCTAGATTGTGAACCTGGGCATCGGGGAACCAATTTGTGAGTAGGATAGACATATACTTGCTCGCCTAGCTTAACTAATCACAGAATTCTTTAATGTGTGCACGTGATTCAACTCATAGATATATAGGGATTGGAGTAGCCTGCATAGACTGTGAAGAATCGAAAGGTTTTCACGGGTACATTTAACCTGTTAGTTTGCAATCTAGAGAATCAAGAAGTAGAATCAACTGGAAAATTCAACTGGATTGTTCGTAGCTCTGACCCTGGACCGTTTCTCTTTTATTGATAACAACCTATAATTGGCTCTATTACTTGACTTCAGTTATTTGTTTTAATTATTGTTTTAGTTAGTAAAATCTCAACCATTGGAAAAAGATCCTTGAATAGTTCTTAAGAAATTATTTGTTAGGAGTCCAGTCTGAATAGTCCTCGTGGGAACGATACTCTACTTATCACTTTATTACTTGTCGACCACGTATACTTGCGTGTGCGTTGGGAGCAACAGAGGACATGGTTAGAACAATGTTGCTATCAAGCGGTTTATCAAAGACATTTTGGGCTGAAGCAGTCAATACCGCTTGCTACCTGCTGAATCGATGTTTTATCCGTCCTTTGCTAGAGAAAACTCCCTATGAGCTGATCAGAGGCAGGAAACCTAATATTGCATATCTCAGAGCTGTTGGGTGCAAGTGTTTCGTGCATAACAATGGGAAAGAACCTTTAGGGAAGTTTGACGCTAGAAGTGATGAAGCCATCTTCTTACGATATTCTTGACAAAGTAAAGCTTATAAAGTGTTCAACAAGAGGACCTTGACTATAGAAGAAAGTGTTCATGCGGTATTTGATGAATCTGAAAGTGTTACAAACAGACAAGAAGATGATGATCAGGAGATTGGTCTTGCAAGGGATGAACCTGCTGAATACCCTGAGAATTTGAAAGGAATTAAAAGTAATCTGAATGATAAGGATCAAACTTTGGAGATATCAAAGTTCTCATCCACTGAAGAACCTCATGTCTGATCTGAACACTAGAGTTGCTACTAGAAGAGCTTTGAAGAACTTCTGTGCATTCTTTGCGTTTCTGTTCTCAATAGAACCAAAGAATGTACGTGAAGCACTTGAGGATCTAGACTGGGTGATTTCTATGCAAGAGGAACTTCATCAGTTTGAAAGAAGTAAGGCATGGCACCTGGTCCCTCGACTAACGGACAGGTCCATCATTGGCACTAAATGGGCATTTAGAAACAAACTGGATGAACATGGCATAGTAACAAGAAATAAGGCAAGACTGGTGGTTCAAAGTTATAGTCAAGAAGAAGGAATCGATTATGATGAAACCTTTGCACCTGTTGCTAGAATGGAGGCCATTAGGATGCTTCTTTCTTTTGCAGCTTACATGGATTTTACGCTGTATTAGATGGATGTGAAGAGTGCATTCCTTAATGGTTATTTGAATGAAGAGGTATATGTGGTTCAACCTCCTGTCTTTGAAAGTTTAGAGTTTCGTGATCATGTCTACAAACTTGACAAGGCATTGTATGGGTTGAAACAGGCTCCTAGGACTTGGTATGAAAGGTTGTCTGGGTTCTAATTGAAGAATGGATTTACAAGAGGTAAAATAGACAATACTTTGTTTTTAAGGAAGAAAGCCAAGACCTGTTGATTGTTCAAGATATGTAGACGACATCATCTTTGGTGCTACAAATGAGAACCTTTGCAAGGAGTTCGTTGACCTGATGGGAAGTGAATTTGAAATGAGTATGATGGGTGAGCTAAATTTCTTCTTAGGCTTACAAATCAAGCAATCTCAGGAAGGCACAATGATCCACCAGTAGAAGTACATCAAAGAGCTGTTAAGGAAGTATGATATGAAGTCTGCTAAGGATATGAACACACCCATTGCTCCTGGAACGAAGATAGATCTGGATGAAACTGGTGCTTCCATCGATGAAACTAAGTACAGAGGAATGATTGGTTCTTTGCTGTACTTAACTGCAAGTCATCCAGATATTGTTTATAGTATTGGATTGCGCGCAAGGTTCAAATCAAAACCAAAGGAATCACACTTAACTGCAGTCAAGAGAATCTTGCGATATTTGAAAGGAACTCAAGATCTTGGTTTATGGTACCCAAAAGGCGGAAGTTTTGATCTAATTGGGTATGCAGATGCTGACTATGCTGGTCACTTGGTTGATAGGAAAAGTACATCTTGGATGGCACACTTCCTAGGTCCTTGTTTCATGGGCTACAAAAAAACAAAATTCAGTGGCATTATCCACAGCTGAAGTTGAATATGTAGCAGCCGCTTTATGTTGTTCACAGTTATTATGGATCAATCAGCAGTTGGAGGACTTGGGAATCGAGTGTGGACCGATTCCAATCTTTTGAAATAATACCAGTGCAGTCAATATTGCCAAGAACCCGGTCCAGCACAAGAGAACAAAGCACATTGATATTAGGCATCACTTTCTAAGAGACAATGTTGAGAAAGGCCTAATTACTATGAACTTTTGCAGGACTGAGGACCAAATTGCTGATATCTTCACTTAGGCATTGAACAGGGTATAATTTGAAAAGAACAGGCTTGAGCTAGGGATGACCAAGATACAATGAACGAAGCAGCACATGGTTCTCCCAATGATTGGCTAGTGAAGTTTCCTTGTTTTTACTTTGCTTAACTTTGCTTAGTTGATTCTACTATGAAAACTTAATTGTTTTGCTTGCTAACCTGTTTGGAACCTGTTTTCATGACTTAGATACTGGCAAATTTTTGAAATTTAGGATATAATTGAAGAAACTGGTGCATGGACATTCAGGTACACATTCTATATTACTTACTGAATATAACGTTGTCTTACATGACCTAATCTGTTACCAATCACCCTCACTTGGCGCCGGATTAGTGTAAAACTTTTAAAATTCAAATTCTTTGAACCTTGATGGTGTCAGATCCTATGTGTAATAAGTAGCAGCAGCTTTTTTCAATCCCATCAACCCGTTCTCCTTCCCAATAAACCTAAACCCATCTCTATTCCACTACTTGATCAAGAAACATTGTTTCTATCGGCTGAAACGTTAACACTCTCTCAAAATATTTTCTCTCTCTAAAACACAATTCTCTGTAAAGAAAAAATGTCGGCTAGTTCCAAAATAGATTCTCAACTTTCCTCTCCAAAACTCAAAATTTCTAAACTGAATCAAAAGGCGAAGCAACTAGCAGTGAGTCGTTCTGTGGCTATGGCGAGAAAGTTTGCAAAACTAAGACAGAAGAAGTTGACGGAGGAAGCAACTAGTAAGGGGGAAAGTGTTCCAGATACTGGTACGGAGGAAGGGATCATTGAAGCAACTCAAGAAATCGTCCAAGAAATTGAAAAGGTAAACCCTAGTTCTCCTACTGATACTATAGTTGTCGATACTAGTGTACCCTCTATGCCTTTAGATTTAGAAGAACAAGCTGATAATGAAGTAGGAGATAAGGAGGAGGTAGTTGTAAAAATCCTGAAAAGGTTGTCGAAACAGAGTTTGTTGTTGTGGTCGCTAAAGAAATTGAGAATATAGTTGAGGAACCTGTTCTTGAGACAGTTCCTACGGTAGAAACTGTTAGTGATATGGGAGAAGGAAAATCTGCTGAACCTGCTAAGGAACATGAGAAAGAACCTGGTTCGTTCTCTGGTTCTGTAGTAGGTGATGACGCAGATCTGAGAGAAATTGATGATTATGTGGAAGAGAATGTAGAAGGTATAGGCTTTACTGAACCTTTGGATGTTGAGTTGCCTGAGGAAAATCCCACTCCTCAAGCTAGTGAAGGTTCCTCTAGTAAGACTGATGTTGTGGTTGTGGAGGAACAAAGGAGGTTGGGAAAAAGGCCTGTGGTGTAGGAACAAAAACAAACGGTGAAGAAACGAAGGTTAGTAAAGGGAGGAGAATTTGTAGGTAGTTCAAAAATGGGTAGTTCTGGAGATATAGAAGGGATGGGAAAAAGTAGTAGAAAAATAGGGAGTCATGTGAGAAGACCTGCGACTCGTGGCTCTGTGAGAGAGCAACAAGAGAAGATTGTGGAGGAACCTGAGGTTCGTAGAAGAGGTTCCAAATCAAAGCTTGTGATTGGAGATGACAAGGAAGACAAGAAGAGGAGGGTGGCCTACTTTAGAGGTCTACCAATGGTGAAGGGTAAAATTCTAACTGACCTGGAGCTAGAGGGTATGACTCAACTTGGTGCTAAGTTGAGAACTCAAGGTTGGTTGAACCTGTGTAGTGATCGTACTAGACAGCTAAAGGAGCAAGAGGTTCGAGAATTTTATTCCAATTGCACAGTGAGTGAAGGCATTGTGACAACCATAGTCAAGGGGCTGGTAGTCCAGTTTGATAGTGTGGAACTTGGTGAGATTTTGGGTGTTCCCTCTCAGGGCTACAGCGAGTACATGAGAAACTCGTGGCCGGCTAGAGAAGATGGTGTGCCTTCTTTGGAGGTGACCCGAAAATTTGCAGGGAGACCTAGACTGGCAAGGGCTACACAAGTAAAGAAGAAGGCGATGCAACCCTTCTACCAGTTGCTCTTTGAGTTTGTGCTGAAGAACCTACTGCAGAGGTCAGAGAGGAGGAGTGAGGCCAACTTTCTGGATATGACCTATATGGACCTGCTAGATCAAGAGGTTCGTATTAATCTGCCTGAATTGATGATCAAGCACATTAGTAGAGTAGCTGATATGGAGTTAGGCAAACATGCGCTGGTCTATGGGTTTCTTCTGGGGAAAGTATTTGATTTCTTTGGGGTGCTTGCTGGTAAGTGGACTGAGCCGGACCACAATGACTTGTTTGGGAGGAACATACTAAAGTCCTGTGACTATGTGTTGGATGGTGAACCTACTGATGAACCAGAGCCTATGGAGGATAATGCTGAGGAAAAGAGGAAAAACAGAGTAGACAGGAAAATTGAGGGGTTTCAGAAGGCAGCTTGAAAGGCAAAATGATGAGCTCGCCTGGATGAATGCTAAGGCTGGATGCAGAGCTGGAGCGTGAAAAAGAAGGAAACTCGCGTCGCCTCGCCTTGTTGCTTGCCCACTTTAACATCCCTGATATTCCCCAATTCTGAACCAGTTCCATTCCCTAGTTCCCTCCTGGTTTCTTTTATTTGGCCTTTTTTAAGACAATTGTATATTTTGGTTTGTAATATTTTGAATGATGTTTGGATATTTAAGCTGGTTTGGCATCTTTTGTTGTTATAAATATCCTATCTGCTAGTATTTATGGTCTGAAACAGGTTTCTGACATTTAAAGGTTGGCTTGCTGACTTTGGCACTACAGTCAACTAGACTTAATTTAAGTTGAGCAGGTTCTGACAACTGTGAAACTTTTCGATGATGCCAAACGGGGGAAGTTAGTTGTATGTTAGTCCATTGTACGTTTGCAACCTATTTTCGCCTAACTGTTATTATCCTGGTTCGTGGTTAGTGTTTGATTTTTACAGGGCTTGAGAGTATAAACCCTCTGTGAGACAACATGGTTTGTCATCATCAAAAAAGAGGAATTTGTTGAAGGATGAGTTTTGAAGATGACAAAGGACATAGTGCTAAGTGGACCATGAAAAGGTTCACAGTTGAATGGAGAAGACCAGCTGTTCAACAAGATGATCAAGTCAGAGTTGAAAAAGGAAAGAAGAGAACGGTTGGAGTCAAAGTTCCAATCCTACCGGAAACAGAAGAAGCTAGAGGCGGTGCTGAGAAGGACGCGGTTCCTAAACGACAATGGATTGGAACATAAGGCAAATTAACTTAGGTTTTAAATAAAGAAATATGGGTAACCTTGTTTAAGCTGATTTCAAAGAGGAAAAGGATTCCTAAACTTAGTTGGATCCGGCTAAGTCTAGTATCTATATATACAAGTTAATTTGACCAGAATCGGTACGCACAAAAGACATCTCAACAGAGCATATTAAGTACAATCAGATCGTGAGATGCTTTATGTGCAATAACAAAGACTGAGCAGCAGAACCTTACAAAGGAGCAGTTTCATAGACTAGTCAGTTGTTTTAGTTTCTTTGTAATAGGCTATTGAGTTGTAATCTATTTGCTTGGTTAGAAGCATTAAGTAGAGATTACATTTTGAGGTGAAGTAGAGCTAACCTTACCAGCTAACGTGTGGCTTGGAAGGTTCTAGGTACTAGGGGGTTCTAGTTCCTTGATTACATTACGTTGTAGTCTAAAACTTGCTCGGGTTTTCCTTTAGTGAAAGAGTTGAAATCCCAAGAGTTTGGGTTGTGGTTTTTTATCCATTGAGCAAGGATTTTTTCACGTAAAAATCTCTGTATTTTTTACGTTTCCGCAATTTGTTTAGTTTCAGAGATAGGTGAAACTTGCAAGGAACCTGGTTCTTTCTAAGTTAGGCGCAGAAAGTTAAAAGCAAGTTTTAGGTTTTGAAAATCGGGTAAGGACACTATTCACCCCTCTCTAGTGTCTTACGAAGGTGAACCAAGTGCAACACAGGGAATACATCCCACCGCCTAAGGTTCACATTCTCCTAGCTAAGGTTTCATATACACTACCACCTTGAGTTTAGGCCCATGGCCTTTATTAATCTTTGTATTTTACCATAATTAGGACTGCATAAATCTCTACTATAAATGCCCCTCCTCTCATTGTATTGTACATCAAGCGATTCACACAGAATCCGGTTATTCTCAAGGAATAAGATTATTACTTTCTTGCTTATTACTTTTCTCTCGATATTTATTTACTTTTCCTGTATAGTTGTTGTATTGCTTGTGACCCTCTAAAAAATTTAATTGTTTTACCTAAACGAGCAAAGTTAGTCCTAAATATGGTCAAGTGTAGGTTGTGAGATTTGAGTGGTTGGAAATTTGGAAACCGTATGATTTGTAGTAAAAATATTTTCAAAGTAACTTGAGACATGAAACTCAATTTGATTTTGATAAAAAATTAGGGATCCTAAGTTATATTTAAAGAAAATTATTTTACTCTTCCTTCGCCTATTGAGTGTAGAGACATGAAAGAATTTAGTGTTTGCATCTTCGTCGCAAACCTAAGCAATATTTCATTTTAATTTCCAAAAATCCTCTTCACTTTTAAGAATAGTGTAAAATTTATTTTGTAGTTGAAGTTCAAGATTTTGGAGAAATAGGCTAGTTGGATAGTGTTTGGATTTCTGGATACCACAGAATCGAGCAAGCAAAAGTTTTTTCCTTTTGAAAATATTACTAGATGTCTTGTGATTTCAAATCTTAACATTGGTCTTTAAGATATCGCTAGCAGTACAAAAATCAGAAGCAGTAGACCATGCATGCGAGACCACGTTAATTAAGTCAGGGTGATGGCGCCACATCTTTTCAAAGTGAAAAGGTTTAGGGTGGTTAAAGGAGGTTTGATCAGCTAACTTGATTGGAAGTAGGGTACTAGTAGTCTGAGTGAACCCAAGGTAGATGAGTAACCATGGAGTTAGGGAAAATGTTGAGCCATTTATTATTTATTATGCATCTATCAAGACGTTTAAGAATTAAGCCTTATTTAAATCTCTTGTTAGACGAAGTATACTTCACTCCTTTGTACCCAAAGTCAAATAGATTATAACTATTCAAACAATTTCTAAAATTGGATGATCGAGTAGGTTGAAGGTTTCTGCCTCCCTATTTCTCATCCGATAATAAGATCTCATTAAAGTCGCTACTTACTAACCATGGTAGTGAATTTTATGTAGCGACAGTGATTAAATTTTCCCATAAAACTAGTCGAGACTTAAAACATAAAAGAGTGAAAGAAAGGGCATACCTTCACTATTGCATGTATGTTTTGTCCACTAAGATGGACGTCACTAAGGTTAACAATCCTATCAACCCAGAGAATGTCAATCCCACCACAGTGACTATTTGTTGGGGCTTCCACCATGTTAGTAAATCCAATGTCCTCCCTTAAGCTAGTGTGATCAGCCATGTGAGTTTCAATTAAAGCAACGAAAGCAGGACGATGATAACCCAAAATAGAATGAAAATTCCTACGGAAATAATCGTTGTTCGCTCCACTAACGTTCCAAACTAGAAAATACATAGGCCTATTCATTGGGACATTTGGGTTGTTGTTGTGATTCCCATAGGTAATTCACATTGTCCCCTACGATTGGACTCATCACTATGGCATATTTTCCCACTCTTTGATTTGTAGGATAACTTATGTCTATTGAACATTTTAACATTGATAGAGGGCAATAGAGCAATATTTCTTCTCTCGTCTTTCTTGAAAATCATTTTATCACACTGGGTTGAAGGTTTTCCTGTTGGACCTGAGGTGCATTGTTTGCATTGTTTGGACCTTATTCTGGTACAAATAGTAGTCGCATGTTCACATCCTGGGGTGGTGGGATTGGGTCTACATTCATGGGAATTTGTTGTATTAGCCAAAGAGCAAAGACTAGGATAAAGTTCTCCCCCCATAGGATGGTAAAAGGGCAAGTCATCTGCTTCATTCATGAAAGGATTCTGTTGATAGGCTAGGGGTGAAAAAGATGCTGGAGTAGGTAGTCCATGTATTGGTCCATCCCCAAGTGCATCCCACTTGTTACTATTTGAGCCAAGAAGCGAGGGTTTTGAAGTGCTGCTACTACTTCTTGATTGTTCACTGTCAAGTTGAAGAGAATTGCATGACCTTGTAGGGCTTGTTCCAACCAAAAGAAGGGTTGTGGATTGATTGGTGGTGGTAGGAGGAAGGTAGATGGTTAGAATCGTGGGGGCTGTGGAGGAAGAGGGTTTTGGAGGTTCAGGTTCAATTGAGTGTGAATGCGTGAGTTTACTTGAAGTACTGCTCTTTAGAGCCTTGTTCTCCTGTTTGTGATCGTTGGTAGTCTTGACATTTTTAAGTATAGAAGTAGGAGAGTGTGAATGAGGGAGTAATAAGGATGGAAGAATAATGTTAGTTGGATTAATAGTTGTGTCATTCTCCATGGAGGCTGATTTGGTAGGCGTGGGTAGGGGAGAGGGGTAGTTAATGCATGTAATTCGATTGTAGCAGTCGGCTTAGGGTTAGGGCTAGGTATGATGAGGTTTAGTGAAGTTCTATTGGTTGTTTTGGTTCGTGGAATTTTTGCAGTTGGGGGCTTACATGGGAGGATTTAGGTAATGATTGAGAATCATTTTTAACACACTGCATGCCTTCCACGTGTCCCTCATCTTCCGATTGAAGAACAGAAAATAATTTTTTTTTAATGTTGCTCACATAATGGAAGCATGCATGGAGGCTTCTTTTTCAGAGTTAGAAATTTTTCGATTGCAAGATAAAGTAATCAAAAGATCTTTTGTATTTTTTCCTTATAGTGTAAAGATTGAGTGGGTAGATACTTACCTGTTTTGGCATCAAAAAGTTTGACATTTAAACTAGTCGTCTTTATATTTAAGCTTTGATGGGCGTGGGGTTAGGGAGCTTTATTGTCCCTTCCATTTTTCCTTGAAAAAGAGACGGTCTTCCAATCGTCTTCATTTTTAAAAACCTGCAAAGAAGAGCTAGACATAGGAGAATAAGTGTTGGTTATAACATGATCATATTAGTGCAATTAACAACATTAAATGCACATAGTTCATATTTGTGTCCTAAACGCCAACATTTCGTGCATAAAATGTCATCTCCCTCATAAATGATATGTTGCTTATAATGTCCAATGAACACGTGAATCAGGTTAGGAACCATAAGTGTTGTGCATAAATTCTAGCATATCTTCCTCTTAAGGTGGAGGAAGTACATGTATAAGCCTTTAATAATTTACGAATACCATTCCCCACTTTACCTAAAACTTCATTATTATAGAATTCTGTGGGTAATTCAGGAAAACGTCCAGTATATGTCAATTTTGCTTGTGAAGCTACGAAATTTGGTTCCCATTTTTTAACTGACAAAAAAGATCCACTAATAAACCATGGACCACTATGGAGGGCTGCTCTAAAATTTTCTTCTTTGAGAAATTTAACAATGTAGTAGTCAGCCCTTAGATCGATCAAAGAAAAATGTTCAGTAGTTTTCCATAGGTTTTGAATGCGGGCTTTTAAATAGTGGAGATTTTTTTTTTTCAAAAACCTTGATAATAACGGAAAATTTCCATGGACAAGTACAATCTTTCCAATTCAGATGGTCTAAGTGAAATGCAAGTATTTTTATGGTGTAGTTCAGGATCTAGCATAGTCCCATCTTTATTAGTATTGCAAATGTTCGAAGGGAAATTCTCTATATCCCTTGAAGTGGGTAAGGGAACCATTTGAGTGGGTTTTTGTAGGAAAGAATCTTTATTTGAATTGCATTCATTTGTTTTGGTGTTTATATGATCAGAAGGATCGGAGGAATTGTTATTTTCATTAAAGATTGATTGAGTTCCATGGTTTGAAGAAGAAGAAAGTTAAGAGAACAGACAATGATTTTAGTGAGACGTGGAGCTTCTCCCTAGAATTAGCATAAAGTCCTCCTTACTTTCTAGAGAAGGATGTGCGAATTCTTCCTCATATAGTGGCCATACATGTCACAGAGATTGCATTGATCATTGGATAGTGTTTGGGAATCTTAATTGCCCTCCTTGTCGCTTCCTTATAGGTTCCGTATCGTCTATGGTTTAGATCTTATATGTCAAAAACATCAAAAAGTGTACATATAACTTTAACAATAAATAAAGATTACTTATGAATTTAGCATCTTATTCTTATTTTACTAAAATAATGATGCATGAATTCTTCTGAAAGTCTTTATCTCTTATGCATTTTACAGAGTTTTAGCCAAAGGTTCATGTACAAGCCGTCTTTTCTGTATGACTTGCAACTTCTCACAAGGACTCTAAACAATTATAAAATAAAATGCACATGATTTTACGTGTCAACAAATGCACATGATTTACACATGAGCTTAATTGAGGATTTCTTTTTTTACTTAGTTTTTGACATTCCTCTAAATTTTTTCATTGTGTTTAAGGATTTCAATGATTCATATAAGAGGGAATTTAAAAAATATATGAGTAACGAAGGAGACATTTCTAAAAAAATTAATTATTTACCATCTTTTTCTAGCGGGTTTCAGTGTTTTTGTGGTCTTTTTTGACGACACTAACTTACTAGTATTTATAGTTATTTCACATTCATCATTATTCTAATCTCACTCATATATACTAATATGAATGCATGGATAATTAATTTTGGCTTCACACTTTGTGTGGCTCACTTTGAGTGCACATTGTATCAAAGTAGAGTGGTTACAAACAAAAGATTGTGTCAGAGCTGATGATCATCTTCTTCACACGCTTGCACTGGAGCAATCTTTCGGATGCTATATCCGTAAGATTGTGTTCGAGGTGATTGATGTTTGACATTTTATGTCTATATTTTCTTAATATTTTCTTACGTTTGAGTACTTTATTCGCCCATTTTCTAGTTGATGAATGTGATTTTGCACTGATTTTGTGTCTTGTGACTTGTAGGATGTTGTGAGGTGCAATTGGAGCTTTGAAGAGCATAATCGAACAAGAAAAGATTGAATTTGGATTGAGGATTGGATCGAGCATGCGAAGGCACGGAACGAAGCAAGCTGCGAACGACAAAAGCTGAGAAGTTAGTCTGGTGCGTTGGGAGCAACAAGTTTTTGGCGCCGTTGCCGGGGCGCTTACAATTGATTGATTTCTTTTTGAACGATTACTTATTATCTATTCAGGTTTAATTGTTGTTTGGTTTATTATTGTATTACTTGTTATCATGGCATCTTTGAATAAAAATTGGTCGAATGATGGTTGCTCATATTTTACTGATTCTTGTCTACTTTGTGGCGAACATCACTTTTGAAAAAATTGTTCGAGTCTTTCGACCCTGCGGAACTGGTTATGTGAATTTTCCATGACCTTTGACTGGAACTTCTGTAAATAATGTGGTGGTATGTGGAATAGTTGTTTCAAGTGTCATACTTCATCCCCTATCAATGTGTGTGATGATTTTAATAGTGTTAGTGAGTTTGACGGGAGCAACAGTGATAATAATCAATAGAAGCCTACACAGATATGCTTGCTTTTGGTGTTCGATTGAATAAGGCTGATAATTGCCATATTTGGTGTTAAGCATATTGTCCTCTTTTCTATTAAAAACCATTCATTAACTAACGACCAATCGTATAAGAACTTCTAATCATGTAATGCTAAGCTTCAAGGGGCAATAGTATTTCAGAAATATTAATTCTGTTTCCAATTTTTGAATTCGTTAACTAAATAAATAAAGACTTACGATTAAATAATAAGATTTGAAGGAGAGAAACTCTACGAAAAATGAGTTATGTAAAATATTTAGTGCAACAATTTATCAAAGAAGGGAATTTTCTATTACAGTTTACGTAAATTGCACATGATTAGTACGTGAGGAAAACATGTATTTGTTGATTCTTTTAGACCATTCATTGGATCCCAAGATGAGATAACCTTCGTCGACTGCAAAATCACCCTTTCCTAATTGGTTTGTAGTGCTTAATTCGGATCTAACGTCTCCATTAGTAACAACTTCACTAGATGATGAAATTTTAATACAAGTTATACTACTTCCAAAACACATGCATATATTTTATGGAGTCTTAAAAAAATTACAGTAAATATGGATGTGTCCCAGCTGATAATGATTGATAAACGTCTGCATCCAAGTGCTTGGTTTTTGCCTTTTAGCTCCGTAGGTGCCTAATTGGATGAGACTACGCGAATTCAAGATGCGTAACTTTTTTAATTATCCACCTTCACATAATCAAACTTTTCCCTTGTTTCCAGTTCTTTATATGTATAAGTACTTCATTATAAATTTCAGTTTCTGGGTTTAAAAAAAAATCTTCGATCTTAATTACAACAGGAAACAATATCAATTCCATGTAAATGAGTGATCAGAATGTGTTCTTCGGAAGACAGGACCACATATAGACAATAATTCTTTTCCTTCAGAAGGTTATTGTTAGGGCAGAAAAAAAAATGAAAGAATAATTGTCAAGAACAAAAAGATGAAGCAGAGCCTTGGTTACAGACGGGGGACAAGAGCAGGGGGAGATTAGAACTACCAATGAAATAAACACGTTCCTATTTTAGACCAATTTTACATTGTCAAAAGCGTCCTCACCGCTTCATTTATGTGAAACTCCGGCAATGTGACAACTCAGCAAAAAGTTTTTAATAAGTACACTTCAAATTAGAAGTTCAAGTGTATAATAGGAGTAAGAAGTGTTAAAATGAAAAATCATGACAACTTTAAGGGGTTAGTCATGTATTTGGCCGATATGAATAGAGTGTGTTAATGTTTATCTTTGGACAGACCTATATCTTCACTAATATCTCAACATGAAAAGAGTGTGTTAATGTTTATCTTTGGGCACACCTATATCTTCATCAATATCTCAACTAGAAAAGAGTGTTAATTTTATCTTTGGCGCACCTATATCTTCACCAATATCTCAACCTGAAAAAAGTGTGTTAACTTTATCTTTGGCGCACCTATATCTTCACCAATATCTCTCCAACTTAATTCATCATCACCCACACCCTTTTAATTGGATTAAAAACCTTACAGAACTCCATAATTTTAAAGGTCCCAACAGCATCCCAACAACATCCCAGCAGCTATCTTCTTCCCGTTTACTCTAT